>CM031236.1:99815212-100415212 GCA_018340775.1 Taxus wallichiana var. yunnanensis
TGATTTGACTCGACTACCAATGATAAAGTGATCAACCTCTACAGTGTAAAACTCTATGTCGTCCTCATGTCACCGATACAATCAGTAAGGCCTCCAAGTAATCATACGCAAGATACATGTCATCAAATTCTCACATGTAATATAAATTATCTCCCATGTGTAAGAAAAAATCCTCACCCACAAGCTCCCATCCCATACATGAGGGCTCATTTGCAACCCTGACTCGTAATACTCCTAATGGGTTCCCTATCACAACATGATCTCATGCCTAGATCTATAAGTAGTGTGCCTAATCCTAGGTTCTTATGACCTCGATAGGAAATCGAATACATATCCAAATACAAGTGGGCTAAGATACACTAGCCCTAGTATAAGACCTCTCCATCCATCACTATGCATTACTCCTGTCAAACCAAGTGGGAAGTGTATGTGGTCTTGTCAGCGATAAGTAGCCATTGACAAGAGCCATCAAGTAAATTGGTATCCGTGTAACCGTCGATCCGTAAAAAAACTCATAAAGATATATGGCCATACCCTTCGGGGTATGTCTCATCAAAGAAACATGTCCCAAATGATGGCTCAGATCCGGATGTGATTCCCGTCATACTCCACCAAGCTGCCCTGAATCAACACTCTGAGGATCCACCAAACATCCTCTAAGGTCATAATCATCTCGCCGGTCAGAAATCTAAAATTATGGCTCTCACTCCACCATCTCTCTGCTAAGGCAGTTACGAGGACATGATCTAGTGTAATGTGAGGCATCTATGTAATGTGAGTTAAACCGGTGGCAATCAAAACAACAATCAATCCTCGCTACTCCCACTGTGTGAATTTTTACACATAATATCTAAGGCACCCATGTCACTCGAGAATATCCACAGTGCATAATATTGCCTACATGATTACATAAAGACACTTGATTAGCATCATTTCTTCACAAAACTATCTTCCTAAGGTGTTCTACTTGGTTCTACATTCTTCTATTCATTCCTAAGTTTTTCACAACTTTATATTTTCTTCTAAAAATTATCCTAAAGCACAAAAAGTTGCACTAAGCGCAAAATTGTTTGTGCTAGCACACCCCTTTTAGCACTAGCACAATCTTGTGTTAGCATGCACCTTTGTGCAAAAACTCACCCATTTTTGCACTAGCATAAGCTTGTGTTAGCACACTCATTTTCCCACTAGCTTTCCCATTTTTGTGCCAATGCACGCCTAATTTGGCCTAACAGATAGTGTTGCACTAGTGCAAACCCCTCTATGCCAACATGCAACCCATTTGTGCCAGCATGCACCCTTTGCACTAGCGCACCCTAGGGCTTATGCTAGCACGACCCCACATTTTTCCCCTAGCTAGAAAACATAATAAATGCACTTAAAACTTTAAAATTTTGGTTTATATACTGGTGTTGGGTCCATAGGATGCCTCTGGACTCTCACACTCAATCTACATGGTGTTTCCACTTTTGAATCCATGACATTTCTCTCTAAGATTAGAGTAAAAACCTCACTAAATCTCAAAAGGGCTAGGTAATAAATAACTCACTTTAGTGAATTTTTTTCCCTCTAGCTTGTTATTTATAGTTTTTTTGATCTAATTTGTCATTTCTCTCACCCCGAGGCACTAGATGACCATCGTGATTCTTCTATATTCTTCTAGCACTTGTCATGATGATTATTTTTATTAAATAGTCATTTTTGCCCATTTTCGCTATGTTGGGGCATGTTTTTGCTTCCGGTGACTCTGTCTGCTACCCGGGGCATTTTTTCTTCCCAACATTTACTAATAATGGCCATGTACATTATTATTCTTATAGATCATTTTATTCCTAAAAATCATTAAAAATTCAAAAAAATGGTAAAAATTTGAAAAAAATCCAAAAAAATTGGCAAAATTTAAAAATCCAAAAAAATGTAAAATTTAATTTTTTAAAAAATTGGTACAAAGCATGCATGTAGTTGAAGCTTGTATCGAAAAACATTGTCCTCAAACATCAAATTTTTCCTACAAAACATCTTTCTTTGTTCCTCACTTGTTCTCACACACGACTCGCAACTCATCTGGATCTATCTCCATTAACAAAGTTGGTTTGATTACTATGTCTGTACTCCCTTGCACAAATGAGTTGTTTAGTACTGTTTCATAGTGCATGATTTCTTTTTCATAGGACCCCTGCATCCTCTGTTTATTCACCTCGCATGTATCCTTGTTTGGGGTGTCATTTTTAATCCTTGTCGTTAACTCAAACATTTGGGAATTGAAGCTTGATAACAAAAACATTGGTGCAACTGTCTTAAATGTTGTTTGTTTAAGTATGTGTGTGTACTTTTTCCCTATCAAGTTAGCTTGTTTACTTTCTTATATTGCATTACGTTATGTATATTGCATTGAGCTAGTGTTTTAATAATGAACAAATGTTAGTATTATAGTTTTTCATGTTATTTTACACTTTTTTGTATGCGTATATTTTAATAAGAGCCGATGATGTAGATCATATGAGCAAAGTGATGAAACAAATTTTTTTATTGAACGAGTTGGATGCAAAAGCTATTTCCATATTCTTCACTATCATGTCTTATCACTATCAATTTTTCTTCCAAAACACTAGGGAAATAGGGATCATTTTTATCCCCCTCCCCCACCTTGTTTCTTTTATCTATTTCCTTCATATTTTTGATCGTCGATTGACCTCTTCTATCACCCCATCGACACTCGAGGGGGCATCCTTCATTCTACTAATTTTTCTTCAAAATTTACTTGTTTATACTTGTCTACTATATTTGAAGTGGTGTCACTTACACCACCCCAAAGAGGGGAAAATGTAGACACCTAAAATCCACTTACACAGTTTTATTGCTAAAATTGTACTAATTATCCTCTTCCTACATTTCTATTATAATTAGTGATTTTCCGCTAATTAACAAATGTTTCCCTCTATTGTAGTCAATTAACGACGCTTCGTTAATTAATTAGTCTTTATCACATTCTGAATGCCCATTAATGAAACTTCGTTAGTTATAATCCTATTTAAATCAATTAATTAACTACTATTAGTTAATTAATCCTTTTTAACATTTATTTAATCAATAAACCCTTTTATTGGTTAAATCCCTCTTTCAAATGCTTCAAATCATATCAAATTCCTCCAGCCTAAAAATATTATTCTATCCCATTAATTAATCCTAGTTGATTAATTAAATCATCTCCAACTCCCATGAGTTGCTAATCACTTTTTAATTCCTCTAATCAAACTTAACAAGTCTAAATATACTTTATTCTTTATCCCACATTCATTAGGATTCAAGATTCTCCCAAATAGGAAAGGTATTTACGCATACATCATCACCACTCTTATTAAAATATACGCATACAAGCTTATGATAAGATCCTTCTCCATTCTTTGGAATAGCTACTTCATCTTTGCATCCATTCTACCATTTTTGAGTAGAAAGGAAGATCCAAGCTTGGCCTTGTAGCCATTTCTTGGTGAGATCCTTCCCTCTCTTTGGAGATCAAACACATAGATTTGATTACTCATGATCTAAAGAGGCTCATGTTTTAGAAGTAATCATACATTAATAGAGTAGGAATGGTTAGCATTAGTTGATTCAATTCATGTTTATGCAAAATAGCTAGTTTCCTTTAAGCTCTAATCATAATGTTAATGGTAGATTTAGCTTTGCTTTGGAACTACTAGGTGTTAGTTCCTTTCAATTAGCATAGTAAATTTAACATGAACACAACTCCCATAGTATAAAGGATTATTCAATATTTTTGGTGCCTACTTGTTTTCCTCCTAACTCCTTATGGAGCTCCTAGAATCAGCCGGAGAAGTCAAGGTTCACAATTTGATTGCTCATTCCTTGCACTTGAAAACTCATTGTTGAACAAACTATCCTGAATGATCAAAACTTTCCTAAATCTTCCTAAACTACTTCCAACACCTTCAAGGATTTCAAATACCACCTTTGGATACTTAATACCTTTTCATAACCCTCACAAAGGATGCACACAGGACTTTGAAATGGCCAAAATTGGCCTTTTTAGGCTTGCCAATGAATTAGTATTTTATTGCACTTCAATGAATGGAATAATGGACCTTGTTAAACCTTTTTAAAAAATTATACATGTTCACCCAATGCATTAGGAATACCTTCAAGGACAAGGTGATCATGACACAAGAGGTAAGTGGGCCTAGAGAGGGATTCAAGAAGATTTGGGAGCAAGATTTCACATTATGGCTTGGTTTTCATGGTTTAAGTTTTGCATTTTGGGTTAGTCAATTCACATGACAACATCTCCATATGAAGATCATCCTCTTACCTTTCCAATCTTAAAAATAATCCTTAAATGGAATTAGATTTAGGATGCTCATACACTTCTTTCTCATATCCCTCTCATGAGAATATGTGACTTCTTGATCCTTCACACATGATGGTCTTGGATGCCTCACTAGCTTAACTAGCTCATTTTGATTTGTTTCTCGAAGATATTTGGACACAATGGTAGAGTCAAGATATGATGATCATCAATTCACTCATTGAGCCTCACTTTTCACCTTTAAACATGATGGTATCTTCTTAATCTCATAATTCACCTCCTTGACCAAGATGTCACCTAAGTGGAAGCATGATTATGATGTCTGCACACCCTCTTTCTCAATTGATCCTCATGGAGATAGGTTTCCTCCTCTGATAGAAGGATTGATCCCTGAATGAAACTTGGAGGAATGTCTGAGAATGAATTCCATGTTCTTGACCTCCACATTATACTAAAACACTGCAAATTCCACCTCCATGACTTGTAAGATGTGAGTTCATTACCAAACATTAAGTGTTTAGAAAAACTCTCATAAAATATGCATTTTTTTTGAGCCTAAGATGATTTCCACCATCAATCATGGTGAGATTCTCTTATCATGCTCTTGATGACCATTCCCTTCATGATTTGAATCTCGATGAAGCTCTTGATGTTTCAGATCTTTCACAGACCTCGTGATTTTTATGATTGCACCCATTGTCCTCATGATGTTTCAAATCCTTCACAAACCTCATGATGACCATTCCCTTAATTATTTGAATCAATAAAAACTTACATATGTGTTTTGATTTATTATGTGTTATAAGAAATTACATGAGTCCATATATTCGAGAAATTGTTGCTACTTTTGGGAGTTGTGAGGTTTATAAAATATAGTTTTGACACATCTAACACTCCTAAAAATGTCAGTAAACAATCTAAAAGGCCCCAAAACCTAAACAATGACTATATTCTTTCCCGAAATAGACATCAATTGTAGAATTTAAACCCTAAAAGCTTTAGACTGAATGTTGAAATCTTGAAAAATACCTATGTATTGACAAATTAAAATATGAAAAACCATCTTCTAAACTATGACTGATGGAGTTGTGAGACTAGTTCCATAAGGTGCAGAGTGACCCTAATTTCTTATATTTACTAAAATAAATTAAGAAATAATAAAGTATAAAGATTAATAAATGAAAAACTTATACTCAAACAATTTATTTTAGTAAATATATCCCTCCCACAACCACATATACCACATAGCAAATAGGAATGTGAACGCATTATAACGCACTCGCGTTATAGTGCACTTGCGTTATAATGTGAACAAATTACAACACGCTCGCATTATAATGCAAACGTGTTATTACGCTCTTATGTTATAGTGTGTTTGTGTTATATGAATACATTATAATGAACTCGCGTTATACTACACTTGCATTATAATGCGAACACGTTATAGTGTGCTCATGTTATGACGTGAGCAAGTTACATCTTATTTGGATTTGAAATTACCAAACCATAGGCTTGGATTTTCCTTGGATATCCAAACCTAAGGTTTGGACTATGTAATCCATGAATAAATATGTGTTTTACAAAAACATCAAAATCTACACCCCGATATATCATGCATTATAACATAATATTCCAAAAAAATTATACTATGATGTCAAGCTCGTTTTACCTTGGTGACGATATACTTCTTTCTAAAATATGATTAGTATAAGGTTTTCCTCTTTAATTTCTTTTACTAGTTCCTTCTTTTCTTGTCAAAACATATGCATACGTTTTTGTACACAATTTATGATTTTTTCATCCGAATTTCAAAAAAAATCCTCTTCTAAACTCCATTCTACATGCACTTTAAAAAAATGACTTGTTTCTCAAAGTTACGGGGGTGTACATACAAATATTGCATTTTCGAGGTGTGTGCACTTTGAAAATTAATAAGCAATTATATATTCATCCAAAAATTATGAAAAAATAGTGGAACCTCATACATGGTCTTAACTAACTTTCTATAGAAGGGATTTTAAAAATAATTTATAAAACTTAAAAAATGGGTGGGTGCACACACAATAGGTTCTTATCTTTTTGACACAAAAATAGACATACTTTGTGTGTACACCACATTTGACCCTCTTAATCTCCATCATTTAAAAAAATTAGTAGTTTAGAAACTCGATTTCAAAATCTACTGTACATATTCTTATCACTTTGTCAAATTTTGAGCATATACATGCCAAATTATTAGATGAACTTTAGATTTTAGTGATTTCAAGAAAAAAGTATCCACTTTTGACCCCCTTTGGTCCCCCATTTCCATGCACTTACCCCATGTATGGATCACCTTTGGGCTTCCTAAGTCTATCATTTCTGATAAGGACAACAAGTTCTTGAGCATATCTTGGTCCATCCTATGGGGAATGATGGATACTAAGTTAATGAAGTCCACAGCCTTCAACCAACAGAATAACGAACAAACAAATGTGGTGAACCTCTTGATTGTCCACATGCTTCATATGTATCCCTCCAAACACCCACATATGTGGGATGAGGACTTACCCTATATACAACATGGATACAACATGGCCTTGCACAACTCTGCCAAGCATAGTTCGATTCAAGTTTGTTACTATTGGTGTGAGTCATATTCCACATCACTAGGAAGGTCATCTCACTTAGGTGAGGTCATAGGTCTAGGTGTCATTTAGGGGTCATCATGGGATTCCCTTATGCGTCAGTGCATCATATGTGTCATTGGGAGTTACTTCCCATATCCAGAACATAACTCCCCCTCTCTACTTGAGAGGTCATGATTACAACATTGGGGGTTACAAAACACCCTCTATATGTACACCCCTTCATATCTATGAGATTAGTGTGAGATTTTTTGCTTAATGAGGTTCTCCCCATTTTTGAATCTTACATGCACTTTCGGTTGATGCTCGCTCTTCATGAGATCTTGTCACACTATCGATTTACACCACATTTGATGTCCACACGATTCTACATGATCCTCATGCTTCACATTTTCACATTCTCCCTCATGGTATCAGAGCGCATGTTGTGTGGATCGTGTAACTCTTCAGTTTTCATGTTTTTCGACTCTTGTTCATGATAAACATGTCTCACATGTGTTCATCATAATGGATATTTCGTTCATGTGTTTATTGCATTGATTTGGGGTTTTGATCTCTTGTTCTTGGTTGTTCTTTGTGGTTTTGGGTGTTCGTGGATTTTCGAGTTTTGCATGTAGCTTTAGAGCATTTTTGTAGGTTTATCACTAGGTTGCAGGTTGCGGTTTCAAGGATTCGAGTGCTAGTTTTGATTTTTTTCATTGGAAAGGAGCTGCTTCTTGGGCCCGGCCACTTGCCCTCAACATGTTGATTAGGAACCAAGTTGTCCCAGCTCACCCTCCTTCTCTGCCCCAACTCACCTCTATCACCCACCGCCACCCTTGTAACTTTTCTCGCTCTAGTTTTTTGTTTGGTCTTCTATCACATTTGTGGGCTTCATTTTGCATCGGGCTTGCTAGATGTTTGACTGATCGAAATCAATCGACTGGACCCGTCTTCTACCCCTAGTCTTCTCTCGACCCTACTTCACCTCTTCAACTCATGCTTGGTGTCTCTAGGTGAGCCCTGCTAAGTGGATCCTCTTGCTCGACTCTAGTTTGCTACTGTGACCTAGTTTCATTGTGTTAGCCCATGCTCCCATGTGTTCGGCCCTCTCGGTTTTGTGGTTGCCTTCGACCCGTGCTTGTTACCTCCTTATCATGAATGTTTTCGTGCTTCACTAAATTCTCCATCCCCAATTAGAACCCTTCTCTACTTGGTTCGTGGTGTTACCCCTCGTGCTCTACTTCATGAACCAAACTCCTTTGCTGCATGCTTGAGTCCATCGCAGTCCAGTTCCTCAGTGCGTTTAGTTTTATTGTGCTTCCCGCATTGGCTTGTCATTCTATTTGAGGACTTGGTTTTTTATGCCCTAGCATGGCACTCAATGCTCCAGCACTGGCCCCTACATCGACGCGCTTGCCCCATGTCACTCTCCCAAGTAGTTATCTGTGGTATCCTCAGTGACCAACTCATCGGCTTTGACCTTGGTTCACAACCCACTTTGTCACTTGATGCAATGTGAACCATTCACTAGTTAACCTGGGAACTTCATCTAGCTCGAACTTCAATGGTCGACTCACCACTCCCGCTAACTTTGTAATGCAGTCCCCAATCACTTGACATGCACCTCCCAACTCGCCAATAAGTCGATTCATCTCGCCACCCTCTCCTAGCTCGCACTCCACCGAGCCACTCACCAAGCTATCCTGCCCTCTAAGTACCTCTTTTCTCTGGACAAATCTTTCACCCCTCTGGATTTTTTGCCTTTTTTCCTCCTTTTCAGCCTGGTGCATCATTGTAGGGGAAAAACATAAAAATTCATTGTAATAAGGGGGCATTTTTTTCAGGCTCCACATACAGGGTTATTGGGATTTCTGGGCCACTTTTTTGGCTCGTTCATTGTAGTGCTCCTCTTCTCTTGTGGGCTAGTGGATGCATCCGCCATAGGCTTATGGAAAGAAAGCCTTCTCATTTGCATTATGAGATGCATTTTCTCTCACACTGAGTAGTGTACCCTTTTTTTTTCTTTCCCCTTTTGTGCTTGATTGTGTGTCATTCCTCTACTTCCAACTAGGACTTCATTTTGGTCTCCACTCCCGTGTGACTTGTCGCCTACCATGAGGTGAGTGGTCAATTTCTAAGTGTCGCATGAACGCACCCTATTGTAATCGTGCACTACTTATAAAGTGCCACAAACATGGGGGTTATCATTGTTATTCTCGAGTGTCATGTTGCTTGCAAACACATTATCGGCCGAGTCCAACGTCTTACATTCTTACACCCTCTTCTTCTTGTGCACCTTAAACTTCTTGCTTCCCAATCATGGAGGATGCTCTTTCTAGACTTGAGCATTGTAGGATCACCTTATAACCTCGCTACTTCTTGGGAGAGAGAATTATACATCCTGGCATGCTTCCATGGAATGCTACTTCACCTACGAGGGTCTTAAACACTTCTTACTTGAGCTAGTTCTTGACCCACTTATTCCAGTCGTCTTGAGGAATTTCTCGACACTTGTGACCATGTTGTTGGTCACTTGATGTTTTCTATCACCATACCTCTCCGCATTCACGTGGCAGACTCAGATCCTCCCCACTACATCTAGAGCATCTTTCAGTCCTTGTTTGGAGACCCTTCACATATAACTGTCATTGTTGCTACTATTGATCTAGTTGTATCCTCTTCTTCTTCGTGTGATGGAAGTTCCATTGACTCATACTTGATTGGTCCTACTTCTGATGATGAGAATTGTGCTCCCAGTTTTGATGCCGAGAGTACTACAAAGGAATTCTCTCATCCTTTTCTCACTATTCTAGAGAACGTTGACACCCCTCCCATCTCATCAGACATCGAGCAGTCCCATTCTCAGCCTCATACATCATTGCACCAACCTCCTTTCCACTCCTCTACCTTCATTGGATGACTTATACCTGTTTGACATTGCTCTTCTATTTGTTGAGCCCCCTCATAAGGATGAGTATTTTCCTGACCTTGTTCGTCTATTCACAGTATCTACTTGTGATGCATTATAGGTTCCTCATCCTTCTACAAGTGTTTCGAGGATTCCATCATCTCCTTTGTTGGGAGTTCCCCTTCGGGACTCTTATCACTTCTACTTTTTAGGAGATCTTCATTGATCCACCCTTCTTGTGGATCCTCTTTCTGTTGTGGGGTTGTTGTGTTTCCTTCACATCACTTGGACATCCTTTCTGCGAGTGTTCCTCTTCTTCAATTTGAAAAATTTATGCACGTGGCATTACCTTCAGTTCCTTGGCACTAATTTGCTAGACTTGTATCACACTTTTGTGGACCAGACTCAAAGTTCTTCATGTTTCTACCTTTAGTTTCCTTCGCAGAGTGGGAGGAATTCCAACACTCTATTTCTATCCTTCCCAACGGTAGGCACATAGTTCGGTGTGTGGATTTTCTTTAGTCTAGAGGTAGAGGACCATGTCATCGACACTCTTCTGGGAGAATCCCTAGAGTTTTAGATTCTAGATCTATCTATGGCATCCTTCTGCGTTCCTCTTGTCCCCCTCTTCTTCTCTCTTCTTCTTCTTTCCGAGAGATTTCCATTTTGTACATGGGTACCTTATCAAGCTCCTCAATGGATGGGACCCATTTTTGACATCTTTATTAGATTAGAGAGTGTGTTTTTTACCTTGTGGTGGATGATTTTTCCATTGGTTTTCCTCCATTTCTTAGGATTATTGTTATGCATGGGTACCTTATCAGGATTCAGTGTCAGGACCCATTTCTTTTTTTTGACTTTTCACCTCATCCTAAGTTTCGATGAAGGGGGGTGTTGGTGTGAGTCATATTCCACATCACAAGGAAGGTCATCTCATTTAGGTGAGGTCATAGGTACATGTGTCATTTAGGGGTCATCATGAGATTCCCTTACACGTCAGTGCGTCATATGCATCATTGGGAGTTACTTCCTATTCCGGGAACGTAAATCCCCTCTCCACTTGAGAGGTCATGATTACAACACTGTGGGTTACACAACACCCTCTATATGTACACCCCTTCAAATATATGAGATTAGTGTGGAGATTTTTGGATTAACGAGGTTCTGCCCATTTTTCGAATCTTGCATGCACTTTTGGTTGATGCTCACTCTTTATGAGATCTCGTCACACTGCCGGTTTGCACCACGGTCGATGTTCACACCATCCTACATGATCCTCATGCTTTATCTTTTCGCATTCTACCCTAATTACATATTATAGCATATGACACCCATATATGTATGCATTCCAATGCATACAATGGAATACACACCTTGGAAAAAAAAAAAAGGCAACAAGGTTCATTGAAGTTGATTCAATACACTCAATAATGGGTCCATGATATTTTACAAAATATGAATGAAAAGTAAAAACAATTCCATAATCAACACAGTTTCCACATAATTTCAAGGTCGGTGATACTGATCAGTTGTGGCTTCAAACGGAAAAACTTGTAGGTATGTACATGAAAATTCGACCTATATGATATGGTCCCTACACTATCACCAAAGAAGTAGGAGAAAATGATTTCGAGTGAATCGACCCTACCTTGGTATGCATCCTATCTTTAATGTGGACCTCCTCAAACCATATCACCCACCTCTGTTGGATACCTTGGTCATAGTAGAATAGTTGGACATATCCAAACTCAACCTAGAAATCTTTTCTCTAGTTGAAGAAGATCAGATTGTGGACACTTGGACCAAGACCACTAGAGGATGTCCTATTCAACTCTATTAGGTGATCAAGAAAGGAAATCTCAATCATCAAGGTGAGTGGCTCACCGAGTACCAGATCAAGAAATATTTTCTACACTTGATGGGACTCCTTCGTGTAATGGGAACCATTACTTTTGAAGGAGGGGGAATGATCTAGACAACAATCCAGGAAGCAACTCTAGTGGGGCAACTTCCGGGAGTCATAACTTTTGCATCGTAGCTTTAATTGACTCCATTCAAAATGCATCGAAAAGATTGGAATAATTAGAATATAGTGAACGGGTGCAAAAATTGTTGGGAAAATTATAACCCTTGAAATCCGCTTCAAGGCCTCAAAATACAATTTTTGTAGTGATGTATAAAAATAATAATTTCTCAAAAATTTTGCATATGTAATTCATGGAAGGTGAACCACCTCGTCTCCCTCGAGATTGGTGACCTTCCACATTCTTCTATATGTCTCTTCATATTTCTATAATTTTATATATAAGTATATGTAACATGAAAGGGAAGGAATAACAACTCCTAGCAGAGATAGCTATTGTAATCTCAGTTTTGTGAATAATATACATCTCTTTTCAAAGATAGATTTATTGTTTACATCTAACACAATTTTTATTATGTCCTTTAATCCCAAAACCCCTAAGTTTTGAATTAAACACACAATATACAAAACCACCAACAAAGAAGGGCCCAAAACATCTAAAGACCCATAATAAGGATAAAAGGACCCTACACTAGAAAATTATAAAAAGCATAATACGGTTTTGATCGTGACCAAAACTAGAGGATATGGTTTTGGAAAAAAACTAAAACCCCAAAAAGAAATGTGAGAGAGCACATAAAAGAGAAAAAGAGGAGAAAACTAAAGGAAGAATAGAGGGAACTTATTAGAAGATGACCAACAATATAGAATACATGCTACTGTAAAAATCTAATCTAGACTAAATAATAGATAAACACACAAATACACTAGATCAATGCAAGCTTATGACAAATAACTAATCTCATATCAAAATTAGGTGTTTATACTTATACATAAAAGGCTCTAAAAACTCTAGAATTGAAGTTTAAAAATGCTCTAAATAGGGGAGATGACCCCATAGTCGTGCACCCTGACTTTAGGGGCACGTAGATATATGTAGGGGTCTCTTCAACATAAAAAACTATATCATTGTGTAGTGTATCATTGTGCCACATCAACATTTTCGTTTCGTGTGTTTATTTGGAGGGAAAAGTAGTTTTTGAATTGATTTAAAATGAAAAAATATATATAAAGCATTTGAAAGAGGTACCAATGACCGAGCGCCCTATGTGTCACATTGTCATTGGCTCTTAAAAAGTGTCATTAATCAAAAAGTGAACAACTATTAGTCCTTTTTTCAACAACCTATGGTGAAAACCAATGTACATGTTTTGGTACATGCACAACTATGGGGTCATCTCCCTACTCTATAATTGAAGTTCAAACATGGATAATCTTAGGGTTATGGTTCAACGGTTGATTAATGAAAATTATGTTACTACCAATGGGTCACATGTTTGAGTGACACAAAGTGGCTCCACAATAAATTTTACATCTAGTGTGTAAGGACATGCCCAAAACTTATGTTGTCCAGTGAGTCGAGTCTATGTTTGTGTCCCAATGAAGAGGGTCCACTAAAATTGATTAATCAATTAAAATTACTTGTGTTGCCCAAAGAATTAGGCCCGTATTTGTATTCCAAGGACGAGAGTCCACCAACCTTTGATGAATCAGTTAACAAACTCTTGTTGCCTAAGGAATTAGGCCTCGATTTGTGTCCAAGGACAAGGGCCCACCATTCACCTTACAATTCCTTGATTAATCAATCAATCAAAACAACTTGTGATACCTAATAAATTAGGCTAACCTTTATATCCAAAATGTGATTGAGCACCAACCCTAATTAATCAATCAAAACAACTTATAGCACCAAGGAATTGAATCCCTTTTAAGTTCCTAAAAATGAGGTCTCACCAACACTTCATTAATCAATCAACTAAAATGAAATTTAAATAAGAACATACTAATAGAGCCCTTAAAAGCACTCCATATATGCCCTCCAATTTATTTTCCATATTAAAGAAAAGTCTCAAAACAATTAAATAACTTACATATAATTTCTTAATTCACATATATTTATCCTCAACAATTTGTTTTTAGTCCCATGTGGATATGATCCAGCATGGTTGAAGAAGCATTGGCAGGGATACATGTTCCCATAATTTCACCATACCCAACAGTATAGATTTTAGTGACAACTACTCTCATGAGCCATATTCTTCAGTTGGGCATTGGTGGATTGAATTGAATGGATGCCAGTCATGGCCGGATTCACATGTTCAATGCTCTCAACACCTACTTGTACATTTCACGGGAACAAATTCGATAACAGCAGCTCACATTCTGCGTCATTCTTTCAGAAAGTATGTACCCAAACAGATTTTTAAGCTTTTTAGCCTTTTTTAATTCAACGGATCATTGTAAATTACAGTGATTGTATATATGGTTGTTCATAAAACCTGTTAACTTTGAAGTAGGCTTCTGTGCATTATGTTTATACTGCATAGTTTTTTCTGTCATTTTTCTGCAGGATAGAAACTATGTTTTTAATAGAAAAACTTCTTCAACCAAAGCCAGAAGCACTATGCATATATACCCAGAATGTTTTAAGGTTAGGAATTTTAAAAATTCAAGCCAGGATATGTGTTCTGAGAGGATTGGAAAAAATGAGCATTTTATGTTGTCTAGCAAGGATTTGAGGGCTCTGTGTAAGGAGGGCAGATTAAATGAAGCCATTCAAAATTTGCATCTTATGGACCAGGAGTGTATTAGGAAAGATCCTACTGTCTACGTAGTTCTCTTAACGAGCTGTGCCAATAACATGGCTCTTGGAGCAGGCAAGAATGTCCATGCCCATATGATCAAAATTGGAATCAAATCAGATGCGGACCTGGAAAATAGGTTGATTAACATGTATGCCAAATGTGGGAATGTGGGTGATGCAAGTCTGGTTTTTGGAAAAATGTCAGGCAGAGATGTTGTGTCATGGACTTCAATGATATCATGTTATGCACAGCATGGGCTGGGGGACAGAGCTTTGGATCTCTTTGGTGAAATGCTGGGGCAGGTATTAATCCTAATCAATTCACATTCGGAAGTGTCGTGGCATCATGCACCGGTCCAGAATTTATTGAACAGGGAAAGCAAGTGTGTGCACTTGCCATCAAAAGTGGATTTGCATCTGATGTTCATGTCGGAAGTTCTCTTGTTGCTATGTATGCGAAGTGTGGAAATGTGGAGGATGCACGCCAAATGTTTGACAGAATGCCCGAACGCAACATGGTCTCCTAGTCTGGAATGATTGCAAGGTATGTGCAGAACGAGAATAGCAAGGAGGCACTTAATGTCTTTCATGGGATGCGACAAGAGGGCTTGATGTCTGACAGTTTCAGTTTAGCCAGTGTCCTTTGTGCATGTGCTAATCTAGAAGCCTTTGGTGAAGGGAGGCAGGTCCATGCTGAAATTATAAAAAATGGAATTGAGAGAGATGTCTGGGTGGGAAGTGCACTTGTTGACATGTATACCAAGTGTTCTGAGGCTGGTGATATGGCTGACGCACGAAAGCTATTTGACAGATTGCATCATCAAAATGTAGTAACATGGACCACAATAATAGCAGGTTATGCTCAGAGTTCAGTAGACTTTGAGGAGGCTTTCAAACTTTTTCTCCAAATGAAATGGGCTGGTGTGAAGCCAAAACCTTTCACCTTTACTGGTGTCCTCAAAGCATGTGCTAGCCTAGCTGATCTGAGATGTGGTAAGCAGATCTGTGCCCACATTGTCAAAGCTGGCCTTGAAACAGATTTATGTGTTGCTAATTCTATTATTACAATGTATGCCAGATGTGGAAACATAGACGATGCACGCAAGGCATTTGACAAAATGCCAGAGAGGAATGTAATATCATGGAATTCAATGATTGCAGGGTACATCCAAACTGGGGATGGTGAGGAAGCCTACAAATTATTTCACCAAAAACATGTCGAAGGTGCGAACATTGATGTTTACACTTTCATGAGTATTTTGATTGCATGTGCCAGTCTAGCAGCCCTAGAACAAGGTATCCAGGTCCATACCATCATTGTTAAAACTGGATTTGAGTCAGATATCAGTGTGGAAAATGCCATGCTTACAATGTATGCTAGATGTGGGAGCATAGAGGATGCTCGCAAAATATTCAATAGAATTCTTGAACCAAATGTGATATCATGGACTGCAATTATAACAGGGTATGCCCAGCATGGGCTTGGGAAGGAGGCCCTAAAACTTTTTGAGCAAATGCTTGGGGCAGGTGTGAAGCCAAACCATATCACTTTTATTGGTATTCTATCAGCATGCAGTTATGTGGGCTTGGTGGATGAAGGTCATAGGTATTTTGTATCCATGTATCATGATCATGGAATATTGCCAAGGTTGGAACATTATGCCTGTATGGTTCACCTTCTTGGCCGTGTGGGGTACTTGGAAAAGGCAAAAGCTGTCATCAGTGAAATGCCATTTGAACCTGATGCTTTGGTGTGGCGAACACTACTTGGTGCATGTAGAATACATGGTAATATGGATTTAGGAAAGCGTGCAGCAGAATGTTTGCTTGAGTTGGAGCCTCAAGATGCTTCCACTTACGTGCTCCTATCAAATGTGCATGCTGTGGCTGGCCAGTGGGATGATGTTACAAGGATGAGAAAAATGATGAAAGATAGACAATTGAGAAAGGAGGGTGGATGCAGCTGGATTGAGGTAAAAATGAAGTGCATACATTCTTCGTCAGGGATACGTCACACGCACTAACAAAAGAGATCTATGCAAAGTTGGATGAATTGACTCTGCAAATGAAACAGATGGGGTATGTGCCAGACACAAACTTTGTGCTCCATGACGTGGAGGACGAACAAAAAGAACAATTTCTGTCCCACCACAGTGAAAAGCTGGCGATTTCATTTGGGCTTCTTGTCAGACCCCATGGGGCATGCATCCGAATTTTTAAGAACCTTCGTATATGTGGTGATTGCCACACAGTCACCAAGTACATATCCAAGATCGTTGAGCGGGAAATTGTTGTGAGGGATGCAAATCGTTTCCATCATTTCAAGGATGGGTTCTGCTCTTGTGGGGATTATTGGTGATGCTAGGTGAATTTTGAAACAAACAATAAACACAATACTTACATTCCCATGGCATTGCTAAAGATTATTTGAATACATCTCCGCCTTTAACCTTCTACTATATGCGTCTTCTTTCCCAAAAGTGTTGCAGCTCCTAATGCTAGACTGCACAAACATCAATGAGCTGTGTGGTTGATCTCTTAGAACAAACAAGAAGCTTGACTCAAAACCCACTACTCTTTTAGGGGTAAGACAATCAAATACTGTAATTTTACTATTACAAAATACAGATACTTCCAAGCATTTTGGTTGATGAGAAAAATTATTTTAGGGAGACACTCTTTCAAGATTGTATCCCTCCCTAGATGCAAAATTTTAAGCTTTTATCCATCCCTAACTGCAAACATGAGGGTTTGAAACATTGTTGGATATTGCTTTCACGGAAAAGATATTTGGAGCTTTTCACGGAAGGTATTTTATCTTGGAAACAAGGAGCATAAGGTGGAGCAGTTGTCGGTAAGGGGAATAGGGAATTCATCTACAACCTGCTTTAGTTTTGATATGTTGATCACCAGCAGTATTAATTTATCTAAGTAGAATATTTGAGGAACAGATAAGGTGAGTGAGCAGTTGTCGCATTCGAATTCGTGGGAATGATTAAATTCGTGAAAAATTCGCTGGTAAAAAAATCACGATTACCTGCTTTATAAACATTTTTTAAATATATAAAAACAAAAGATAAATTCACATTTCAGAGATAATATCACATTTCATTGATTTAAGTAGAACAATAATTTGATTGAAGCAAAAACTTCAAAAACATGTGATTGCAGGTTGCGACCAAGCTGGCAGGTTCGATTGCGGAGAATTAGTTTTGGAAACTATCCAATTTTTAATCACTAATCGGTCTAGAAGCTCATGATTCTTTCAGAAGATTGCAAGAAGTTGCTTGGCAAAAAGGTGCAAAAATGGATTTTATCAAAATAAGAAAAATCCTTGCCATGATGCGTAGAGCTCGAGAAAATATGCACTTTTAGAGAAAACGACACCTGAAACGGAGCCACAGAATGAAAGTTATGGCACATGCAAGTTTTTGCTGCTACATCTTCCCAGACCCTTTCCAAAAATGGCAAATTTTATTCTCTTGTGTTTTCTTACTGAAAACAAAAAGGAAAGAATAGTAAAACCTGTTAAAAAGGTGTTCGATTTTTTCCAGTTCACCGAAGGCTAGCTGGGTATATGGTTTAGGCAGAATGCAAGTAGAAATCCTTTTCTGATGCAAAATATGTACCCCATTTCTCTACAACTATTGAAAGGTGTCTCAGGAGGCTAATTGGGCCATGGTTTTGATATTTTTCTCGATATGCTTCTATATTAGTTCGTTCTTCGTTCCTTTGGTAATATGACTGTTTATGTTTTAATCTGGCTCTATATTTCTCCAACTAGCATGGAGAACTCTCTCTGGTATCATTACATAATGTGCAAGGGACTTGACTATGGTGTATGTTGTTGGCCCCAACCCAGCCTGATCTGTATCCAAAGATTATGGGCTTAAGTTCTAACTTCTACCACTGTATCAAAGGGCTCACAAAGGATGCTAAGAATCATATAAGGTTTTGTACAAAGCTGTAAGGATGCAAAGGATCATATAAGCTGTTCTACAGGAATGTAAGGAGCCAATGATATAAGGGTTATTGGAATGCATTTAATGCATCCGTGAGAGAAATAACAGAACAGAGTTAGCGGGGATTTTTGGTTCTATGGGGCCAAGCTATGATATCATGTACATGATATGAAATATGCACTCTTTTTAGTGAAAGATTAATGGGAGATTAAGACTTCTAACCGAGATCTCTTCCATTGTTCAACATAGGCTCCAAGTTCCCCATAGCGTGTCTCACTTCAAGGGGTCTCTCCTATTCTCAGTTTCTGCTAGTGCGCACCCCTTGGGACCCACATTAAATTGGTCTCTGAACAGATCAGTAGATTGTAGAGGATGTTTGAACATTATGATACTTTGTTATTGCTGTGTTGCTTGGATTCCCTTAACTTTTACGGATCATCATGAGCCACAATTAATCAGAGCTGCAGCGTTTGCAGCAACAAATAAACTACATGATAAAGAACAATCAGGTTCAATGCTTTCAGCAAGTATTGATGAATATAGGGAGTGAATACAATGATGTCAGTAATTTTCTGATCTAGGATTCAAAACTACATGCTAAGTTGAAGAAAAACACAACTTAAATGCTATTTTCTTGCTTTATGCTCCCAGTAAGATGTATGAAAACTGGCAAGATTCACCTTATTTTTGTATGGAGACTGTATTGAGAAACCTAGATAAATTGTAAGAAATGCAACTGCCCAACTGGTTTATAAGCTTCCTCACTGTCTAGGAGAGTCACAACCCGACCCTTTGAATGATCTCTACAATATCGCTCTTGCCACTAAGAGGCGTCAGTCTTGCTATTCACTTTGCTTATGCAGAAAAGGAAAAAGGTGAAGAGAAATATTGGTAGAAGAAAACAGAGTTATTGGTACGGATGTCTGCAGAGCGAAGACAGTTGTGAAAAATGCTGTGCATTTGCTACTTTGCATTTTTAGATAAAAGCCACTAATGCCATCATATCAAATTTATAGGGGAGAAATGTTTGCAGGATAGAATTGTCACTCTGACAGTATGTAGCCAAAAGAAAACTGTAAAATGAAGAAAATCCAAGAGAAATTAACAACTGCCTGGCAGCATTGATTTCATTGAAAAACTTGTATGAGCCATGAATATCATTAAGAAAAAAATTCATGATGGTGCATTCAAAGGCTAAAGTCACATGGTGAGAACCAAATAGAGGCAGAAGAGTTTGCAAATGCCAATATTGTAAATTTCAGTATTAGGGACTAACATGTTTACTTGATATATTAAAAGTTCTTAACAAAATTAGCCAATATTCACTAAAGATGTCAAAGTTACCAGCTTCTGTAGTAGCAGGTTGTTTTATATAAGCTTCATGCATTCCCCACAAAAAAAGTGCTAAAAGTTCAAGGGCTAATGCTGAAATTGTGTTCATGACTGGTTTGCTTTAAAGATTGAGTTATTAACACCTGTGTACTTCCTTACAAAACATCATATCTCTAACATGAACATTTGACTTGGGGGAAATCCAGAATACGCAATTGAAAGATCTCATTAAAACTTTCATGTATTAATTTGAGGCAAACTAATATGCTTTTTCACTGTCAATTAAAAGGCTAGGAGCCTGTCAAAACTCAAAAGGCTAACGGTCAACAAAAACCCTACAGTTATGGGCTAACCAAATGTTAAGAATCTTTCACTTAATAGCTTAAAATAGTGGCAATGTAAACACTTTCTAGACTTTCGTAAATGTCTTAAAATTTGCTATATTAAGGAGTATAGTTCTAAGACCCAGCAAGTCGTCTAAAACTTTAGGAGAAATAGAGTAGGATATTGTTAACCATTTCGAAGTCAAACATCATCGATGATGTAAAGTATAAGAGCAAAATTCATCATAGAATCTTAGCACCGACATACTGACAACATTGGCAGCAACCCAATGCAACACATTACAGAATGATAAGTAGCAACATTATGCCTTTGTAACTTTACTAAAAACAAGTTTGTAGTATATTGATATTTTGTAATTACACTAGACACAACAAATTTTAACATATGACCCTATGGTGTTTAGCTCTGTAAGAACCACAATAGCAGCTTTACCTGTTAGTGATCATCATGTTTGTCAAGATGTACACAAAATATGCGGCCAAATTTTCTAACCTTGGATTGGGAACTTTGGCCATAATCAAACTGAATTCAAGAAAAGACGTGCCTTATTGCCTTTTTATATTTTGCCTTTTCTCCCTTTTATTTTCTTATGCAGGTCATCCTGGAAAAAATATATTTAGGAATTGCATATTCAGTCACAGTCTCAACTCTTTGAATGTGATCTCTACAATATGATTCTTGCCACTGAAAGATGTTTCAAGTCTTACATTTGACGTGATCTTGTGCAGAAGATATATCAAGGAGACGAGAAATAATGGTTGAAGAAAACATGAGGCATTGTCACTGATATTCAATAAGTGAAGGAATTTATGTTATGAATGCCAGGCATTTGCTACTTCTTGTGATGGTTGACACTTGAGATGGAGACTGATAATACATAGTTGGTTGATGCTCGAGATGCAAGCTGATAATGCATAGTCGGTTGGCACTCAAGATGGAGGCTGATAATACACAGCCAGTTGACACTCGAGATGGAAGCTTATAATCCATAGCTGGTTGACACTCAAGATGCAGGCTGATAATACATAACCAGTTGGCCGGTTTACACACAAGATGGAGGCTGATATTGCATAGTCGGTTGACACTCAAGATGGAGGTATTTTATGTTATGAATGTCAAGCATTTGCTACTTCTTGTGCAGTTTGTCATTGGAGATGGAGGCTGATAATATACCAGCGATCAGATTCAAAGGGGAGAGATGGTTCCAGGATTGTGACCAAAGCGAGATATGCAAACACCAAAGAAAAATGCTAAATGAAAAAAATCCAAGAGATTCTAGGTAACTCTTGACAACATAGATTTTGGTTAAATGCTTGTATAATAATAGTAGCCGTCAAATCATTGATAGCTAGTCCATGTCGATGTGTTAAAAACCTAAAAATCTAGAAGGTGAGATCCAATATTATAGACGAGTCCACAGCTGCCAATGTTCTAAGTTTACAAATAGGGACTTATGTTTGCTTTTGATACATTAAAATTACTAGCACCAAAAGATCTAGCTAATGGTCAAATAAAGATCTCATGGTACCACAGAGCAGCCAGCAAATGAAAATTTATGCATACCTTTTTCCACAAGTTTATCTGTTCATTTTATTTCCTTTCTGGGCCCCAGAAGATGCCAAAGAATATGTGCTAGAGAGGAATGCCAGTAGTTAGGGACCCAGCCTGTAGAGGTCTCTAGTGCCATGTTAGTTCCATTTCAGCCCACCAAAACCCATGGCAGCAAGTCTCCATGTTACACCTTTCCTCCTAAATTCTTCTGTCCACATGCCATAGAGTTTTGGGGTGCATGCTTAGAGCGTGTTTATGTGGCATTGAATTATGGGTGTTCCCAAAAATTGACACACGCCCCTCTGGCCTGTGAAAGCTATCTTGCAATTACCTGGACATGACTCCTCCACTCAGGTTGCATTGAAGGAACATAGGTGGAGTATCAAACAAACATCCATTAGATGAAGTGTACACACCTAATAAATTTCAATACATGGCTTGGGCCTAAGAAAAAGAATAAATAGCTGGATTAATATATGTGGGTAAAAATAATTGCAATAAACTTATAAAGCAATAACTTAACAACTATTTAATTAATTATATTCTTAAGATGGATTTTAAATTTGAAGGTCATGATAAGGAGCATCTAAGCCAGTGGATCAAATTGATCTTGGCCTTGAATTTAAAAAATAAAATAAAATCACTCAAACAAAAAGACTATATCTTACGTTTGCTTTTGTTTTTGTCATTTATTTGGATTGATGAATAATATTTCATTCAACATTTTTTTAATTTACTTTCGAAAATATGAGGTTACAACAAAAGATGGCCGCAGCCTTAAAAGAGGATCCCACAGAAATCAGCTTGCTGGTTGGGATGAGATCCGCAAACGATAAAAATCAGATCCCACAAAAATCAACTTGTTGGATAGGATGAGACCCCAAAAAGTGTTCATTCAACTTTTTTTTCATTTCACCTCCTATTATGGATGCCTCCATATCTAGGGAGCCATTCTAGCTAAGAGGTTATTACAATTTTTTTATGTGTGTAGAGGCCATTTGGGTGCCATGTCTGAGGACAATAAGATCCCTAAATAGGGGCACCCCTTCATTGGGCTGTATATTTCCTTATGTTGTAACTTTCTTCCTATATCTTGGCTTATAGACACAACCAGTCATTGGATTTGTTTGTTATTTATTTTGGTTCCCTTTTTGCAGGCTGTGTATGGGCTCCTAGGACAGAGGGTTTTACTACTTTCCTCTATAGGTTTCATTCTTAAGAAGGGCGCCACTCCCCTTGATTTCTATGCCAAAAGTAAAATTTTAATGTGTAAAAATGCACACCCAAGTACAAGGAAAAGGGCGCCCCCACTTTTGTAATTGTTTCCTATTTTCTAACACAGAAATAAGCTATTTCATTTAATATTACTTATATTTGTTTTTGTTTCATTTATGTGTGCTTCTGTGAGGATTTTATTATACAGTGGCATGCTTGCTAATGCATGTTCACACAAATTTTCTTTGGATTTTAAGTCATAGGCATAAGTGCCTATATGCAATTAATTTTTTTTTTTATTAACAGAAATCAGGTTTCATAACATTTTTGATTGGGAAAATGCTTATTTATCAATTTACTAAATTATAATGTACATTCATTCTTCTTTTGCACTTAATAATTATTTATATATTTTCTTCACATATTGGAGCATTCAATTGTTTTGTAATATTTATATTTTAACAAAAATATTCGTCTTAACAATCAAATTAGCAAGTAATAAGTGTTATGTAATAGTTAGTCCCTGTACTTGTATTGTAAATTATTTTTTAACAATTGAATTGTTAATGTACATGTTTTAATGTTTTGAACATTAAAACTTGGAAATCTCCTTGACATATTAAAAATATGACCATCATTATTTATATAAATTTATATACAAATTATATTAATATACATAAATTCATACATTAAAAATTGTTGAAATGAATGATTTTTTTTTTTTTTTTAATAGCCTTATTTAAGTTGTATTGTTTTGCATAATTTGAAAAACAGTACCAAAAAAAAGTCACTAAAAAGTGTAACTAAAGTGAAATGCAATCAAAATCAATGAATAATAGTGCAGCAAAGTAAATATATATTTAAGGAAATGAACTCTTTAGAATATGCCAACTCACCCTCCTTTTTGAGTTACCTATAACTTAGGAACATCCGTCATGTAAAGAAAATACACTATTTGACTATGTTAGATAATATTGGCCTCCAACATTTGTTGCACCATCTCCTAAATCTCACTTTTTTGGACATATGGGTACTTGGAGGTTGGATGATTAACTCCTTGATATTAGTTGAATGGCATGATCATTATATTTTTGGTATTGCTTTCAAAATGACTATGTGGTTATAAAAAACCATCTATAACTTTGGAGGAATTGACATCTTTTCTAGAAGTGTTTTTAAGGATAAGAGTTGTGTTACAAAATCATATGCTCTCTTTTGGAGAATATTATGCATCTAGTGAGAACTAACCAATTGTTAGGATTTTGCAGGCCATCCAAGAATTTAAAATGGCTTTTCTTTGATTGAAAGTGCATGCATAACTCCTATAAATACATCTTGATCATTCCTAATATTGTGAGCCATTTGACTCCCAAAATGATGTCTACTTCTACCATTGGAATGGAAAACATAGGAGATTATATCTTTTACTCGCTCACAGAGGCCTTTATACTATGTTGTTTCCATGGAAAATTGATTGTGCCTCCATTTACAATTATGACTTAAAATTTCAGAGTTGATAAACAAAACGATTCAAGCATTCTAACAACTTATTATTGATGAGGTTGTGCATACTCCCCAAATTAATTAACACTATCACTCTATTTATTTAAAAACCTCGCCATTTTTAGGGTTTGTAGGATGTTGATACTTAAAATTACATGACATAAAATATATCTTGGGAGTATTTGATTCTTCCATAGTCTCTTCTTTAAAATCACCTACTAACTTTCATCCTCTTCTTCTTGAGTGGAACCTTTCATGTAGAACAATTTCTTCTTATCTGTCATGAAATTGCTTCAATATAAGTGTAAACAGAAGAAAATTATTTATATAAGTGAACCACTTTGAGGGGGAAACCTCCAAAATCATATAACAATAATATAATTTACAAATTGATGATTCGGGAGATCCCTACCTACACACACACACACACACACACACATATATATACACCTAACTAAAAGGGGTCACAACCCTTTATCAAACCCATTTATTAAAGATAAGTTGGAATACATTAAGAACTAACTAATGAATTCAAATGTTAATGATAAGTGTGCCTTAGGCCAACCCACACATATACTTGGGCATGTTAAAGTTATGTGTATGGCATGTCCCTCCTCTTTAAAATAATGTTACCCTAAACATTGAACAACTTAGGATGCTATTACAAAAAAGCTTCATATTCCTAGGTTACATCCTCATTGATCAACTTTTTCAACTTGATTAAATACCATTAATCTCTCATGCTCACAATCATTTAGTGTGTATACGAAGGTTTGTCTCATATTCCAAAATGATCCTACTTTCCTTGTGTAGTTTAGGTAAGTTAGTTTTGTAGCTATTTTTTTTCCAATGACCACCTCCACGAAAGATTAGATGTGTGTGAGTGGATTGGGGTAGCTCCAGCTTGTATGCAATGTTGCCAATTTCCTACAAGATTTAATAAGGGTCATAATATATAAGAGATATTTTAAATCTTTATCCGATTGCTAAAGGAAAACCATTTATATGGTTGTAAGTGACAAATACCTAATCACCTACTTGAAAATGCCTCTCACTACGGTATTGATATGTTTGACACTTCATTCAATTTTAGGCCATTGATAAATTCTTTCTAATGCTAGCTAGGACCTCTTGTTGGTGTTTAACGTGTTCTTCCACGACAAATTTTTTGGCTAGCCCCTCGAGGAAGAGGTGATAGAGGGAGGTTGATACCCATATAGTTCCAAGATTGGAGACATCTTGCAAGAGGCATGAATGCAAGTGGAAGAGGCATTTTGTTAGTGGGAGACAATAAACTATCTTTCTTATTTTTCAATGTGAAACAACGAAGATAATTTTCTAGGCATTTGTTGACCATTTCTATGTTCCCATCATATTGAGGATGATAAGATGAGTTATGAGCATTGAGTACCCAAAGCGTGAAAATAAATCAATCCAAAAATACTAGTAAAAATTGGATCATAGTCACCCACGATGATCATGGGTTACCATGTAGCTTTAAAAGCGATATTTAGAAAAGAAACAACTAGTGTATTGGTTGTAAATGGATGTGAAAATGCTAAAAAATGGCATATATGTGTGAGCCTATTGAATATTACCATGATTAAAATTTTACCGGATGACCTAGGTATGCTTGTTACAAAATCCATAAAGACCTCCTAACTCTAGGTTGGGAATCAAAAAGGTTTATAGAATACATTGTGTTTTAATTGTTTCCCCCTTGTTTGGTTGGCACACCATGAATTCAACCACAAATTTGTGTATATCCCCCTTGAGCCCTTCCCAAAATAAATCATTTCTTGATTATATGATAGGTTTTCAAACATTTGGTGTGCCTCTTTATGGAGATACGCGGAAATCTATAAAGATACAATGTTTGAGGGAAGAATGTGTATCCTTGTCATTCTCCCATTTAAATCTTGCCTCATCCACCCAATATATCTTCCAAATAGCCATGGCACGTAAGAATGCCTTTGTGGATTCATCCCTCCTAGATAGTACATCCACTACAATATTATCTTTTACTTTCTTATAGATAATATCAAATTCGTATCCCAACATTTAAGTGAACCATTTTTTTGTTCTTTAAACAATAATATTTATTCTAAAAAATATTTAAGACTATCATGATTAGTCTTTACTAGAAGGTGTCTACCCATCAAATAATGTCTCCATTGTTTGATTGCATGGAGAATAGCCATCATCTCTTTCTCATAGACTATCTTTAAAAATTATTACCCTTGATTTAGTGACTCTAAGATGGAATGGGTATGCCTTCCTACATGAGTACTGATTTGATTCTAGATCTCACTGCATCACATTCAACAAAGAAAGTCTTTGAAAACTATGGGGTATCCAAAACTAGAGTTGTGCACATGGCCTCTTTTTGCTTCTCAAAGGCCTTGTTAGTTGCTTCATTCTAGTGGAAGGAGTCCTTATTAAAAAGGGATGTGAGTGGTACTACTATGCTAAAGTAATTTTCATAAATCTATGATGGTAACATGTTAACCCAAAATATCACAAAGGTTCTTGAGGGATTATGACACACTTTCCACTCTAACATATGCTTTATCTTATGAGGAGCTACTTTCATCCCTTCATGCAAAACATGTCCTAAGTATTCCACCTCTAGTACTCCAAAAGAACATTTAGATGGATTTACATAAAGTGGATGTTCATCTAAAGTTATAAATTCATGGTTCACATGCTATAAATGTTTTTCCCAAGTCTTATTGTATACTAGGATGTCATCAAAAATACCAATACAAATTTTCACAAGAAAGGCCTAAAAATAGTGTTCATCAAACATTGAAATGTAGATGGTGCATTTGTGAGATCAAAAGGCATTACAAAAAACCCATAATAATCTTCATGAGTTAAAAAAATTCTTATGGACATTCTCATATTTGATCTAAATTTAATGGTAATTTTAATCCAATTTTCCACACCCTTGCAAAATTGGAAATCTAGACTTGGGAAATTTCATGGGACCTTGGTGAAAAAACTAAAGAAATAAGGTATTTTCATGTTTTGGGGCACTTGCATTTGTTTGAGACACTTCTCTCCTCTTTGCTCGACTCCCCAACTCCATAATCAACCAAACACTTAGAAACCTTTGAGAAAAAATGGATTTTGGGGTCACTTCTAGTGTACTGTGGACTTTTGGTGTTCGAGTAGAACTAGTTCCCCAGGAACCAAGGTTCTCCGCATTGCCTTTGGACCTACAAGACAAAGGAAACAATTTAATGCAAATGGGGCAGAAATTTCGGGAACAAGTGGAACTAGTTCTCTAGGAACCAAGGTTCTCCGCATTGCCTTTGGACCCTCGAGACAAAGGAAACAGTTTAATGCAGACGAGGCGGAGATTTCGGGAAAAGGTGGAACTAATTTCATGGGTTAAGGAGATCCCGCATGCCTATTTATCCCGAAAAACAAAGGATTTGAGGGAGGGGTTGAGTGTGTTGCGGATCGAAGGGGGTTGTGGACACGAACGAAACACAAGGAACAATTCCCAGGAGGCACGGGTTCCCTGCATTGATGGATGGGATGAAAAACAAAACACCATGGGAGAGGTAAGCGAGAAGTTAGTGTTGTGGGTAGATGGAGCTGCAAAGGAACAAGACACTACGGGCACTAATGTGTTGGGTGGAAAAGTTCCTAAGTTCCACCCAACGTTCAATTATCCGACCCCAACGCAAACCCAAGACCATTGCGGACAATGCGGATCTGGGGAACACACAAAAGATTTCCCTAGTTCTTCAAGTTCTCCGCAACCAATCCACCCGCAAAAAAATGGAGAAATGGATTAAATGCAGATTGTGGAGTCACACAGAGAACCCCATCGACATCCCTAGCCTGCAAACTTAAAATGGCCATAAATTTTGACATGTTGCTCTAAATTTGAAAAAAATTAGTCTTGTTAGAAATATCTCAACATCCTCTACACCATAGAAACTAGATTTCTTATTTTAGGTGAGGGTAGGTGGGTGAAAAAGAGGAAAAAATCTCCAACATTGAAACAAATACTTCCAGATTGCTCAACAACCAGTTTTAATGAGGTATGGTGCCCATTCTTACTTCTGCAAGCAATGTACCATGGAGGAATGGCCTTGGAAGGTTACCCATAATTCTTTTCGAGAGATTAAATGCACTGGTTTGTGGGTGAAGGAAGAAATTTGAGTTTTCCCCTCTTCTCTCTCTTTTCCCATTCTCTATATAATGTAAAATGATGCTCATTTGTAATGTTGGATACTTTTAGAATGCAAGGGCATCATTGAAAAGTGTTGCACAAGTGTTCTTGAGTTACAAGCCTTGAATTGTGATTCTGCAGTGTGTTTATACCTTCTTCCTCCATTGTAATGATTTGCATCATCTTAAAGCAATAAAATACTTGTTTTGTGGCTATTATTCTACCCTAACTAGTGATTTGTTGCATTTTCTTGCCTCTTCATTTACTTGTAGGTATGTTGTGTATGTTTCTTCATATTGCATAGGTTTATTTCTATTGTGCATTTTATGAAAATGGGAGTTTAAATTCTACTATGGATTGTAGCTTTCATTCCTTCCCTCTCCACCTTTATTTTCCTTCATTTTCTCTCATTTAAAAGTGTCTTTCCCCTTGTTCTTGGTGTTATCACCTCCCCTTAGTCTAGGATTTCATTTTATGCATCTCCTTCTCTCCCTGGTCCCTTGGAATCATAGATTAGTGTTAGGTAGCTACATTTCCTTTCCTAGGAGTAGTTTAGCAGTAGGAATAAGCAGAGGAATTTGGCCTTCTTTGGAGGTCTATCTTAGTTTGCAAGGTCCCATAACTTGGAGATAGTCCCATGTTTCCTCAAAATCTTGGGTTGTCCATGACTCAAGGCAGGGTCCAATTTTGAGCTCCAATAATAATCAAAACAAATATCTAGTCTTTTAAAGTAGACAACACCATGTAACTCATTAAAAAAATATGTGATTATTAGGATAAGGGAACTTATCTTTAATGGTATACTTGTTGATTTCTCCATAATCTAGACACATCCTCCAAGTCTCATCCTTTTTATGCACCATGATCACCAAGGATGAATATACACTTTGGTTATGTCAGAAAATACCTTCCTCTAACATCTCTTATACCATCTTGTCAATCTCACTCTTTTTTGCTTATGGATATTTGTATGGTCTGATGTTTGGTGTTGACTACCCAAGAGCAAGTGAATGGCTTGATCATGATCTCTTCTTAGTGGTATTGCTTTTGGCATTGCTCCAAAAATGGCCTAGTGGTCATCAATAATCTTCATCAAATCAAGAGGTGTAGATAACTTTGTTGGGTGAAATTCCATTAAGGACAATTGTCTGAGAAATCCTTCATCCCCTTTTTTAGAATCTTCTACATCTTATGAGAATTAACCAAGTATAGATATTTTTCATGTTGTCCCCTTACTTGAAATTTCTTTCCATCAAAATGAAAATACATAAACAAATCCTAGAATTTTTATCATGGCCAAGGTCATAATCCAATAGAATCCCAAAATAATATCTATTTTTCCCATGAAAATAATAAACATAAGTGAATCGACTTGTAGTCTCCCATCACCCAGTTTGATTTTACATTAGTATCATGAATAATTGACAATGTCCCCATTTGTAATCATAACATGAAATTTTGGAGCCACCAACTTAGTGTTGATGAAATTGTGTGTACTCCTCGAGTCTATCAACATTGTCACCTTATGTTTTGTAAGGAAACCCACAAGCTTGAGGGAATGTGGGGTGTTAATACCAAAAAGTGTATGACATGAGATAGTTGGTTAGGACTCATTGGATTCATATTTTGACACTTGTTTTTATCCCTTGCTACTTCATCACCTTTTTTTCCTCAATGGCTCTTCAATCTAAAACAATTTCTTCTTGGCACATTTATGTCCCTTGCTCCATTTTCTATCATAATTGAAACATAAACCTTTTTGTTGTTTCTCTTGAATTGATTAAGGATTCAATTTCGTAGGTTGAGGGAATGATTATGTTGGCCCCATGCACTCTCAATTAGTAGTGAAAGCGCTCATTTTGACTAGATCTCATTCCTCGGCCCGATGTGAAAATACCATCGATTCTAATATAGATCTTGGATTAAACATGCACACACCAAGTTGGATGTTATCCGTGAGGCCACTCAAAAATAATTCATTCAAGTTACTATCGGACATATCATCCACATTTAAGGAGAGGTTTTGGAATATTTGAATATAATCATTGATTGTTTATGTTTGTTGTAGCTTTTGCTAACTAGCTAAATTAGTTTTCTATTACCTTTGTTAGAGTAGTGCATTGGCATCTCATCCATGAACACTTACCAAGTGACATTAAGACCCTTCTTTTTTATTTTTGAGCTAAAATTCATTTATAATAAATGAATTTCTCTAGCTCAACATATAAGGATGCCATTACTACCTTCCATCTGCATGGGATTTGATGTACATCAAAAAAGTTCTCTATTTGGTTGATCCAAGTTACAAGATCCTTCCCATCAACTTATGCATTCCACTTTTTAGAACATGTTCCTCCTTTGTTGTTTATAATTATTTGGATTGGATTGTCTAGAAGATCCACCCTAGTGGGTTTGTGTAGAAAATTACAATGGCGTTGTTTGAGGCTAATGAAAATATAGATTTTGACTGAATTAGTGCATAAGATCATCCAATCATTGATTGATTTGGTCCACTTTAGTGACCATCTCATTTTATAATATACACATATCATGCTCCATTTGTCTCACCTTGTGATGCATCAAGGAAAACCCTAGAGTAGAAGATCCATCGATTCCCATTACTAACTCCAAATCCTCTTTGTAAGGAAGTTTACCTAGAGTTTTAGAATTCTAGACTTCACCCCTAGCTTGTGGTCCTGCCATAATAAGGGATTGACCATGCAAAATTTAATTTTCACTTTTAACCGAATTTGGCTAGTGAATTTCTCAATGTAGATGACCTAAAATATGAAAAAATATCTGAAAATTTTACAATAGTGTGAGATATAGCAAAAACAATGTTGACAAAATCGATGCTCTAATACCACTTGTAATGAAATTTCTTCAATATAAGTGGAAGAACATAAGCATATTAATTATATAACCAAACCACTTCAAGGGGGAAACCTCCAAAGTTATATATAACTAGAATATAATTTGTAAATTGATGGTTTAGGAGACTCATGCTCATCCATATATATAAACCTAACTATGAAGGGTCATAACCCTTTCATCCAAACCCTTTTATTAAAGATAAGTCAACCTAAAATAAAAACTAACTAATTAATGTAATTATTAATGATAAGTGTGCCTTATGTCAGCCCACACATTTACTAGGTATGTTTTAGGTTAAGTGCATAACATCAAAAAATGTATATCCTTGATTTGACTTGTTACAAATGAAACATAACCCTTGTTGAGGAGTTAATTTGGTAGGTGAAAGGAATTTTTTTCTAGAGTATTATGCCCCCTTCTAGTAGTGAATGTATGACATTTAAACAAAACTCTTTCATATTCCTTGTATGTGAAGATAATGGAATCCGACATAGAACCTATATTAAACATGAAAACATCAAGTTGGATGTTATCCTTGAGCCCATAAAAAATCATTCAATAAATCCTCTTTGTTTTCCTCCACCCATAAGGATAGGTTCTAAATTTTTTGAATATGATATTTGACAATTCTTATGTCACAATTTTTTTACATGGTTGAAGTAGTTCTCCACCACATTGTTGTGGTAGTTCATTAATAAACATTGACTTGGTGACACTAAGCCCTTCTCTTTTAAGTGCATAACAATCTATACTAAATGAACTATTGAATATTAATTTTTACAATCCTTATTTTTCATAATATTGTTACATGGTTGAAGTAGTTCTCCACCACATTGTTGTGGTAGTTCATTAATAAAAATTGACTTGGTGATAATAAGCTCATCTTCTTCCTTTGAGTGCATAGCCATATATACCAAATGAATTACTCTAGTTCCAAATACAAAGATGTCATTACCACCTTTATGTATAAGGGGTTTGATGTAAATCAACAAATTATCCATTTAGACTGGATTCTTTTTTTCACACTTACACATCTCCTATTTTAGTAACATGTTATGATCCCCCATATTAGAGCAAGATAAGCATTGAGGTTGCATCAAATAAAAATTTTGGTTGTGTGGAGACCTGTGTGACCGGTGGGAATTTTGAGTTGTGGTTGTATTCATAGACTAGTTAAGGACATCATGATTTCTCCTTTTACTATGTTCAATTTTTTGTTGACCAAATAAAAAAACTTTTTTTTCCATTTTAGATTGTATGTTCTGTATGTCATACTTAAGCTCACTTTGTGATTTGGATTGAGTTGTGATTTTGTTTTTAGACTAGCCAATACCATCATGATTTCTTCTTTGAAAGTGTTTAATATGTCGTTGGCCGAATTAAAAAACTCCTTTCTTTTCCATTTCAAATTGTATGGCATAGATTCATTAGTCGGTTGAATTTTTTCTCCATTAATAAACATTGACTTGGTGATAGTAATGCTCTTCATCTTCCATTGAGTGCATAACCATCTATGTCAAATGAGCTACTCTAGTTCCAAATGAAATGATGCAATTACCACCCTTTGTGCATAAGGGGTTTAATGTAAATCAAAGTGTATGCATAGATCTGGATCACTCTGCAAGATGGATTAGTTGATATAGAAATCTCCAAATCAATACTAATAAATGGGCTTACGCTACCATTGTGAATAAAAGGACAATTATGGGTTCTTTATTAAATAAAGTGGTTAAAAATCTTCACGGGTTGAATATAAACTTACACACAAACACACTTAGAAATATGTTAGTAGTTTTTTTGTGGTTAGAGGAAATACCTCGATCATATCCTTAACCTTTTAAGGAGATAAAGACATTTTATTGAAGTAAAAATGATTAAACAATGGATAAAAAATACAAGTATACCCGATTCAAATAGTAGGACAATCATCGTTGTGATTACCTAAAAATCACATGATGATCACAATCCAATCGTAGTTGCGATTCACGCTTGTGTTGGAATTTCACTAAAACATTGTTGTCGTATGTTGCATCTATCCTTTGTACTCCACTTTCAATTCTTTAATACCTGCAAAACTGAGATATGCGAGCAAAGAAGCAAGAACTTCAAGTATAGGCTCAATGACACAAAGAGTCAAGAGCCTGAAATGATGGGGGAGAGTGGTGTTTTATAGTTTTTGAATACATATAGGGAATGAAACACATATGAGTGGAATGCGCATAGGTGGGTGAGAGGATAAGGGTCCATAGTGCATTGGGCATACAAATGGGTAGGTGGGGTGAATAGAATTAAATCTGAGTGGGTGAGGGTTAGTAAATAAGTGGTGAGGTGTCTTTTATCCCCAATTTTGTGTGGTTTTATATTTTTTATTTACTTTTGTGGGATTGTTTTATTTTCTAAGATTTTTATGTTTTTTTTAAAAAAAAAAAAAAAAAAAAAGAACTTATGTGCAAGGTGTGTTTTCTAGTGTCAACACTTTGCAACTTTTTGGGCTACGTGTTGCAACATGTTACATATAGCACAAAAATTGAAGATGATGTGGGGGTTGTCTAACCCTATGATAGTGGTTTTCGTCATTGTGAGCTTAGATTGTTTCTTTGGATAGACATGAACCTAGAAATGTGATCAATGGGCCACTTCATTCGGAGTCTATGAAGGGTTCGATAGGTTAATTTCACAAAGAAGAGACTATAGAGTTAATTGACTAAGATGTTTTGATGATTGAGTGTCATAAGATCAGATGAGAAGGGTTTTATGATTCCCCCCTCAAGAGATAGTTTTAGGAGCTTGATCCAAAACTTAGGGGTTTTAGGATTAAAGGACAAAATAAAAATCATCCCAGATGTAAATAGTAAAACTATCTTTGAAAAGAGATGTATATTGCTCAAAATATTTTGATTACAATAGTTATCTCTGCAAGAGGATGTGTGTCCTTCCCTTGCGAGTTACATATAATTATATACTACTTTTAGAAATATGAAGAGACATCTAGAAGAATTTGAAAGGTCACCAATCTCGAGGGAGATGATGTAGTTCACCTTCTGTGAATTACATATGTGAAAATTTTGTGAAATTACTATTTTTAGACAACACTACAAAAATTTCATTTTTAGGCATTTAGAAGTGGATTTTAGGGGTTAATTTTTCCAAAAAAAATCTCACCATTTCACCATATTCTACACATTCCAAGCTTTCTGACACATTTTGAATGGAGTCAATCGGAGCTACAATGCAAAATTTATTACTCTTGGAAGTTTCCCCACTAGAATTGGGGCCTTTGTTGTTGTCTCTGGATCATTCATCCCTCCTTTAGAAGTAATGGTCTCCATTACACCAAGGAGTCCCATCAAGTGTGGAAATTGTTTCTTTATCTGGTACGCGGTGAGCCACTCACCTTGATGACTTGAGATTTCCTTTCTTGATCACCCAATAGAGATGAATAGGACATCCTTTGGTGGTCTTTGTCCAAGTGTCCACAATCTGATCTTCTTTAACTAGAGAAAAGTTTTTAAGTTGAGTTCGGATATGTCCAATTGTTCTTCTATGATCGAGGCATGAAAAATAGATGGGTGATATGGCTTGAGGAAGTCCACATCGAAGATAGGATGTAGATCTACTTAGGGTGGAATATTAAACTCGAAAGAATTTTCACCTTCTTGTTTGGTGAGAGTGTAAGGACCATACCATAGAGGTCAAATTTTCCTCTGTGGACTGCAAGCCTTTCCTTCTGAAGTCACAACTAGACCTTATCACCAACCTTGAAATGATGTGGAACCCTATGTTGATCATGGTGTTTTTTATACTTTTCATTCATATTTTGTAAGATATCATGGGCATGTTGTTGAGTATACTGAATATGTTCAACAAAACTTGTTTCCTTTTTCGCTTCAATTTTTCCATGAGGTGTGTATTCCATTGTATACACCGGAATGCATACATCAAAGGGTTCCATAAGTTAGAATCCATAACAAACTTGAAATTGACTGTGGTTGGTGGAGTTGTGCAAGGTCCGATCGTATACATGGTGTATGTAGGGCAAGGCCTCATCCCATGTACGTGGGTGTTTGGAGTGATACATATAAAGTATGTGGACGATCAGGCGGTTCACCACCTCTATCATTTTGTTATTCTGTGGGTGGAAGAATGTGGAGTGCATCAAATTAGTGTCCATCATTCCCCATAGGGTGGACCAAAATATTCTCAATATCATGTTGTCCCTATCATAAATAATAGGCTTGGGAAGCCCAAAGGTGATCCATATATGACTAAAATAGAATTTAGCAGTTTCTTAAGAAAAAATATTTTTCTTATAGGAAATCATTATAGCCATTTTTGAAAATCAATCAACTACAACAAAAACACAATCATTTCCATTTTTCGAAGTTGAAAACTTGAGAGGGAGTCCATTGAGATGGAGGCCCAAGGATTGGTTGGTTTTGGAAATGGTGTATACAATCCTTATTTCTTATTAGCTGGTTTGGCAATTGCATAAGGGATGCAATACTTGATGTACTTAACCACATTTTTTTGTAGATTGGGCTAGTAAAAGTTCTTTTGGAGTATTGTCAATGTTTTTTCCATGCCAAAGTGTTTAATTTCCTGCTAAAATGTGCCTCCCATATCATCTTCCATTGTTCAACATTTGGAACACATATGTGTCCCATGTGGCATAGGAGGTTATCCTGTAGATAGAAATCAAGGACATGCTTTGCCCCTCAAAGATCTTGATATGTTTTTGAAAAGTTAGGATCAGTCTCATACAAAGTGCACCAACTAGAAGTCTCATGTCCACAGAGGTCAAGGATAGTTGTGAGGGCTACAATTGGAGGGAAGATTAGGTAATTTTTGATGAATTGCCACTTTCCTTATGTTTTATTATTAGGTGGAACTGTTGTATATATGTGGCCCACTTCTGGTGTCTCTCATTCCTTATCTTGCTATGAGTCTGAAGGAACTCCAATGGCACGTGGTCTATGTGGATGACTGTCTCCTTCCCTAGAATTTAATGTTTCCATTTCTTACAAGCTTGCATGATGGCATAGAGATCCTTATCATATGATGGGTACTTCTGACTGCATTATTGAATATTTCACTATAATATACAACAAGGTTGCCATGTTGCATGATAACAGTTCCCATGGCATACTCAGATGCATATGTCATCAATTCAAAAGGTTGATTTAGGTTAGGTAAGGAGAGAACAGGGGCCGAGCATAATCTTCCTTTCAAATTTTTGAATTCTCTCTATTGCACCTCCCCCCATTGGAATGTAGCCTTTTTCCTCATTTAATCATTTGGTTGGTGGCAAGAAATATGATAAATTCTCAAAACAAACCAACTATAGAAATTGACAAGACCCAATAAGTTACCGAATTCTATAAGAATCTTTGGAGTAGGCCATTTTTGAATAACCTAGATCTTCTCTAGGTCAAAGCATGAGCTTCTTCATCCGAGAACATATCCTAGGTACCAAACCTTCCTCATTCAAATGTGCATTTTTATATATTTGTATAGATATTTTTATTTCAAAGGGTTTGAAGTACTTCTCAAACATGTTGTAGATGTTTCTCCCATGTCTAACTATAGATGAGTATATCATCTAAGTAGACAACCATGAAGGAATTGGTGTATGGCCACAGGATGTCATCCATCATCCTCATGAATGTCACAAGAGCATTAGTTAATCCAAAAGGCATGACCAACCATTTCGAATAGACCTTCCAAGACTTAAATGCAATCTTTGAAATTTTTGGGCTCAATGGGAATTTGGTGATAGCCAGACTTGAGATCAATTTTTGTGAATAATTTCACACCACGAAGTTGGTCGAAAAATCATCGATCCTTGGAAGAGGTAGTGGTTCTTCACAATAATTTTTTTCAAGGCCCGATAGTCAATGAAAAGTCTCCATGTTCAATCTTTCTTTGGTGCCAAGACAATTGGGATTCCATGGGGTGAAGAGATCGGCCCGATGTGTCCCTTTTTAATCAACTCTTAGAGTTTCCTCTTGATCTCATCATTTTCAAGGAATGACTTGTGATACATAGGTTTGTTAGGTAAAGGAGAGCCGAGACCAAATCAATAACATGTTTTACCTCGCACTGAAGTGACATCCCTATGGGTGACTGGATTAGATCATCATACTCAACTATGATTTGGTCCATATGCGTCTTTTTTTCACTAAATGTGTGGTCAAGGTGGTTGCAACAACTTTCTTGGCGGTTTTTGGCTTGATCATTAGGATGACAAAATGCTTTGTTTTCTCCACTATCTTCTTACATTTCTTGGCATTGATGAGGGAAACTACGTTAAAGGGATGACCTCGAGTATCGGATAGAGCTAACCCCCAATGTTAATGGTGACCCTTCGAGGTTATGACTCATAGATGTCATGTCTCTCCCACATGAATGGTTGGCCCAAGAGTACTTAACAAACATCCAATGGAACAACATCACATAAACATTTCATCGTGGAAGGGTTTGATTGCATATGGGAGGAGACATGGTTGTGTGACATGGAAATCTCTTCTTGGATTCAACCACCCGATGCTTTATGGTTGGGGATGTGGCTTTACTGAGACATGTTCACAATATCAATAGAAATTAAATTCTTTTAACTTCCAATATTAAGAATAAAATGTAGAGGCTTACCCTTTACCCAAATTTTGGATTGAAATATCCTTTCCTTCTCATCAATATTCTTGACTTGTGAGGTGGCAATGATCACATCCAGTTCAACATCTATAATTTCATCTTCTTCATCTCTAACCTCAAGGTGAAGATTGTGACTCAGTTATTAAGGAATTTAAGGCTTGAAATTCTTCCTTGGAATGATGGTTAGTCTTGTAGAGACCGCACCACTTCCCTATCTTCTCCTTATGTGTTTTATTTTCTTTGAATCCTTTTGTTTCCAACCCTAAACTTAGGTTTGACCTTCCTTTTCCATCTGAGGTTGGGTATTCGTATTTCTCTTTCTATGATTTTTTTCAATCTTGATCGCGAACTTGTACACCTCTTTGAGGGTATGAAATTGAAAGAGCTCCATGTCCTCCCGTATGTACCATGGTAGGTCACTACAATATTTGAGGATCTTATGTTTTTTTGTGTCTTGAATGCCCAATCTTGAAGAAAGAGAATGAAAATGATCAGTATAATCTTGAATTGATTAGCCCTTACCTTGGAGGATTTGTTGCTCTGATACCCCGATACAAAACTTAGGGGTTTTGGGATTAAAGGAAAAAATAAGTATTTTGCCAAATGTAAATAGTAAAACTATCTTATGAAAGGAGATGTATATTTCTCAAAATATTGTGATTACAATAGCTATCTCTATAAAGAGATGTGTGTCCTTCCCTTTCGAGTTACATAAAAATATATATACTACTTTTAGAATTATGAAGAGACATCTAGAAGGATATGGAAGGTCACCAATATCGAGGGAGAGGAGGTGGTTCACCTTATTTAAATTACATAAGCAAAAATTTCTAAAAATTCTTCCTTGTTTTCTTGTTCTAAGTCCTGAAGGGATGAAGGAAAAAACATAAAACAAAATTAACCCCTGGAGGATTAACCTCAAAGAACCTATGGGGTTTAAATCCATGGACCCCAGGGGGTCTAATCCCAAAAACAAAATGAACCCCTTAATCCCTAGAACAACATTAACCCTAGATTATAACCCACTCGACTGGTTAAATAACATACTTGAGATTCAACAGATCCTCTCTGTTCTTTAAGAACCAAAGAGGGATGAACGGACAAATTCTTTATCATAAAAAAATTTGACAAAGTCAAATACGATTTATTTTCTATTTTATTTTAATAGTAAGAAAAAAAATGAGATCCATTTCTTTTTGTTTATGGTCTATATATTATGACTAATTCCGAAGGTTTGTTTCTACGGGAGATTAATTATTTGTCTCTTCCCGTAGAAACAGGATTACTTAAAGACGAGGAAAGAGGAACCTAAAGAGGAAAAGATAAACAGCGTTAACTTCGCACATATGGAATTTTTTATTCCATAATAATCTATAAACTGTAAAAAGTTACCCCAACACTACCCGCATAACTACTAGGTTACGATTGCAAGGTCCCAAGTCAATGGGGGCCTCCTTAGAGCTTGAGGGATAAAGGAAGCTCACAAAGGCAAATCCCCCTAGAACGAACTTTGAGGAGACCCCCCAAGACGGAGGGCCCGATAAACATAATGACAGTCTTCCTACCACTATAGTGTGAAGGGGAGTCAAGGGGGAGCCCACCATCCAACTAATCCATCTAATATATCCCTCATTCTGAAGGGTTCCCCTAACCCTCATAGGGATACTAGTACCGGTGCCACCACACCCCCTGGAGGACTACCAATCAACGATAGGATGGGACTAGTTGTTAGCGATAGGGATGGACTTGTCCCAAAACCTCCTTCCAAAAAGGAGAGGTAGGATTATAGGGCCCAAGTCAATGGGGGAGGGCTCAAAGATGGAGGTAAGGGGCTGCCCCCAAAAGCATAGCCCCCACTACAAGTACTCGAGCCTCCCCAAGATGGAGGCGAGGATAAAATCCATAAAGTAGGGGGAGAATTATAGGGCTAACGAGAAGAGAGGTGCCCCTTGCCTACCAGACCGGGAGTCGATGGTCTCTTTGGAAAAGGAGTATATGGTCTAATAGTACCTTCCCTCTATCTGTATCTACTAGGGAGACCCATCCCTCCATGGGGCCTTTAGGTACTGAAGGTGGGGGTAGTAATGAGGGAAACATGTGTGAGGCTTGTCATGAGGGATGGCTCAACCCTAAACTATTTTTTATATTTTTTGCATATCTAATTGATGAAAGATGAACCATCTCCTCTCCCTCGAGATTTGTGACCTTCCACATTCTTCTAGATGTCTCTTCATATTTCTAAAAGTAGTATATAAGTATATGTTACTCACAAGGGAAGGACACACATATCTTTGTAGAGATAGCTATTGTAATCACAACCTTTTGAGAAATATACATATCTTTTTAGAGATAGTTTGATTGTTTAAATATGGTACAATTGTTATTATGTCCTTTAATCCCATACAACATTATTGTTTATTATTTTTAGAATACACTACAAAACTTACATTTTGAGGCCTTTAGAAGAGGATTTTAGTGTCAAATTTTTTTAAAAAAATTTACACCATTTGACTATATTATAGACGTTCTAAACTTTCTAGCAGTGCATTTTGAATGGATTCAATCGGAGGCATGGTGTAAAAGTTATGACTCCCAGAAGTTGCCCCACTTGAATTGTTGCCTAGGTTGTTGTCTGGATCAGAGCCGTAGGTTGCCCAAATGTAACACATGATGAAAAGTGGTAGTTAAATATGATATAAGAATTAACCTTAGTGAAGGAATGATGAGTGGAATCGATGACAATGTTTCCCTAGCCATGTGCGGAGTAAAAATGTGATGATAGATGTGGTCAACAATGGATGCAAGGTAAATAATGGTGGAGAAGTGTCTCTCCATCCCAAAGTGGTGAGAAAATGTGGGAATAAAAATGAGGGAATTTTTGGATGAAATGATATTTATAGAGTGAAGTGTGTGTGGGGGGGATGTGGAGTGATCCATGTGGTGAGTTAGGGAGTGAGCAGGAGGGGGCTAGGCAAGCGAGCTAGGCAGGCAAGGTGGCGAATTGGGCGACAAGCTAAATGGAGAGCTAGGTTGAAGCTAGGAGAGTGAACTACACAAGAGAGCAAGTTAGGAAAGGCGAAGAGCTATGCGATGAGCTAAGTGGTGAGCTAGGAATTGATCTAGGTAGGCGATGTAGCAAGCTACGTGGTGAGATAGGCGGCGAGCTATGTGGGGAACTAAGCAGTAAGATAGGCAGTGACTTAGGTGTGTGAGTGATGAGCTACGTGTAAATCTGGTTGGGTGGGTGGCAAGCAAGCTAGTTGGGAAAACTATTTGGAGATGGAGTGAATTGACTAGAGAGGGGGAGAGCTTGTTGGGCGCGGGATGATAAGAGTGTGGGTTGGTCGCTATAAATGACCGATAACGAGTTAGAAAGGGTTGGCCGAGGTGAGGGGGATAAGTTAGGAAGTCTTTGTAGTGACTCAAATGAGTCGAGATGGAAAGGGGTGAGGGAGTCAATTTTGTGTAGGATCGGTGAGGATGAGCTAGGGGAGGAGCATTCGAGTCACGAGGATGACTCACTAAGCTAGTAGTAAGGAGAGGTGATAAATTCGGTGAGGGGTTAGTTGCAAAGGTGTTTTGTGAGGAAGGTGGGTGAGTTTTGAGTCGTGAATGTGACTCGGCTAGGTAGGCGAGTGGGTAGGTTAAGATTCAATAAGCCTAGGTAGGGGAGTTAGGGGAGCGAGGGGTGAGTTTTTTGGGAATCATAGGTTAGGGTGTGTGGGTTTCATTAAGGCCGAGGTAGGGGCTAAGTCAATGTGGGGAATTTGAGGGTGAGATTGGGGTTGGGGAGAATAGTGAGTCACTCTAGTGACTGTTATCCATATTTTCCCCCGTGCCAAATATTGGATTGACCATGATCCCGCATAAGAGGAAACAGAGTCGAAATGAAGACATAAAAGATTTCTAAACGAGCACCAGACTACCACGTTTCCTAGGGGAAAGTGGACCGTTAGGGAAAAAGTTGGTTCTTTGCCCTTGTTATCTCAAAAGGGGTAAAATTCACGAAATGGCCCGCAACTCCGACCCAAGGAAAAAGTTAGCATCTGGGCCCGAGTCAAAGCCAAAGCGGGAATCGGAAGAAAGGGGACCCATTTTTCGAGTTGTTTTCCCGCCCTCTTGTACAGACCTGATACAAACTTCAAGGGGCGTATCTTTCGACTTAGGGCTCAAAATATTACAAATCGATGTCGTTGGAAAGATCTCGGCCTCACCCATGCCATGGGGTCTGAAACTTTAATTTTGAGGAGGTTAGGTGAAGAAAAATGGAGGAAACATCTTTAGCTTTCAATGCGGGATCTTCTCGCCTCAACAACTAGATCGGATTCGATCTATTTCCATCGTTTCCTCTTCCTTCAAGGCACCGAACCAAGGATTGATGCAGTAAAGATGGATTTGGAGAGATTTCATCAGAGGCATTAACAGCGGTGGTTGAACTTCAACCTGCTTTCCCACTTCTCTCTCTTTTCTTCTTTCAGGTTGAATCTATAAATACGGAGGAAGGATTCATTGTAAAGGGTTAGACATTCTTTGTTTTGCAGGCTCCCTCCTCCTTCTAGCAAAGGGATTTGTGGGGTTCGGGCTTCCACTAAAATTGTAATATGTTTCTGCCTCTTGGCTACTTTATAATGGATTGTATCAATCTATAAAGCAATAAAACACGTTTGTGATCGATTTTAGATCCTCTCTTGTCTCTTTTTCTTTCATCTAGTCTTCCATTACATATCTAGCTATTTGTGCTTGTTTATTGTATGCATTTTTTTGGTTTGTGTCTATTAAAAAAACAAGTGTTCATCATTCCTTTGGTGCATCACCTTGTAGTTTAGCTTCGTTTTTATTTTTGTATTCCTTCTATCCTTGTCTCCTTGGTAAAGTTTAGATTAGGATTAAGAACAAATCCTCTACAAGTTTCTACGTATGCACCTAAATAGAGGAATAAGGAACCAACCTTTAATGAGAGCTTTTCCATTTTGCAAGGTCCCACACCTTGGGGAAAGTTCAATGTTATGCAATCACACCAAATGAGTTTGCCTTAGAAAAGTAGATTTTTAGAACTCATTTGGGGGTGCTGTGATTTTCATTACAAAGTGACTTAGGGTGAGGAGATCGAATAAGTGCGTATGGGCATTGGGAAGGGGGATGAGTTGGGTCGAGTCACAAGGGTGACTGGCTAGGTCAATTCAAGGTTACGGGTGAGTTGAGGTTAGGACAAGTCGCATGAGTGACTCGACTAGTGAGAGATGTACATGTAGGGAAGTGAGTTAGCACAAATGGATTTATCGATAGGCACGAGGAGATGGAGTGGGTAGACAAGTTAGGGGCTTGATTTTCAAGGTAGGGAACGATCCGAGGTGTGTGGTGTGGGAACGATCCGAGTCATGAGTGTGAATCAATAGGGAGAGGTGAGGGTGGAGTTGGGGTGGGTATGGTGAATGGAAATGAGGGAACGATTTGATCACGAGGTAGGGGTTGGGTAATGTGGACAGGGAACGAGTTAGGGCCAAGTCGCTAGAGTGACTCGGTCAAGAGAGTTGGGTGTGGGGGAAGTGGGCTTGGGGTGGGAAAGGTGGAAATGGGTGGGAGCTTGGGGAGGGATGAAGTTACATGGTGAATTGCAAGGGAGACTCGTTTGGGTATGGGGCGGGTCGATGATGAGAGGGCATTTCGGTATAATAACTCGTCAAATGAAAGGGATCGAATGAGATGCGTTGGGGGCCAAGTCGTGATTGTGACTCGATAGGGTGGATATGTTGGGTAAGGAGATGTTAGGTAAGATTGAGTTGCATGGGAGAAGGGTGAACAACTAAAGGGAGTGAGCCAAATTGGTGAGTGGAGACTTAGGTCCAGGTACAATAGGTTGGTGAGTTGAGGAGGAGGGAATGGGTGAGTAGGCAAGTAGTTAGAGTGAATTAGTGGGTGAGTTAGGGTAAGGAGGGACTTGGGCGGTGAGTGAGATAGAGGGGTAGGGGTAATGGAGTGTTGGAGTGTTGAGATCTTAGGTGAGTGTAGAGATTATCTTGTAAGGTGAGGCGGAATGAGTTTTGTGAACATCAAGTGGTGCACATGAAGAATGTTAGGGGTGTTGGGAACACAGGGAGTGCGTCAACATGAAAAATAGTGAAATAGGGAGTGGTGGTGAGTTGGGTGAGATTATAAAATAAATGAGCAATTCATGTGAACTTTCAATGCAAATGACATGAAAGAGAAAATGATTATAGTGTGAATGATATGAAAAGTGAAAAAAATTGGTGTGTAGAAGGCAATGGGTGCCCATATATGTTCATTCAAAATGAGGTGAGGCGTAAATATGAAAGTGGCAATGTTGCAATGATGGAATGTAAGAGGTGTACATGTGTATGAACATGGTTTGAAACAAGAGTTTATGTGAATGCGTAATGATATGGAAGCCAAAAGACACGAGACAAAAATGTGAGCTAAAATGGGAGCTTGAACAAGGTTTAAACCACACAAGGAAACATATTAGCCCTGTGACTCATCGATATCCTTTGTGTGTGTGTGTGAAATTTAATAGCTGCTTGAAGTGAAAACCCGTAAGACAATGAGGGAAATCATAGGCCAATTTTAGGTATGATTAAAACAAGTGATTGATGATAAATGGAATGGAGGGAAATTAGAAGTCGCGATTTACTCCACTATCAGCCAGACGTCCATAGCCCCAATGGAGGTACATTTGATTCTAGTTGCAACATTTCTCTACTGCCATCCAAACATCCATAGATCTGGTAGAGATACTGAAAACACCCCTGAGATAAATTGGTTGATATTTCTTTTTCTTATATTTCATTTTGAATTGTGACTTTTTCTTGTGATTTTTCTTTTAATTTTTTTTTGACATGATATTCAACTCTCTCATTTTTCCAAGGGTTTAGAACCACTAGTGGCTTGATGGAGGGAGTGGAAGTGATGATGGAGAAGACATTAGCGACCATCAAATAATAATGCCTAGTAAGTGTGTAAAAGCATGTGGATCTCAAAGAGGACATTCATTCTTAATTCACCAAGTAGGAGAGACCAAGTTCAAGCAACTGTAGTAGAAACTATTGACTCACAAAATGTGACAACAAGATCATCAAAAATTCACCAAAATTTGTGAAACGAACCAAGATGTGGAATGTGAATGAACTGTAAATGAAGTATGTAGCAGTGAAATGGAAATGTCATATGAATGAATGGATAAAATGTGAAAGAACATCCATGAGCAAGCACTATTTATTACATTTTTTTAATCTATAGATTTATGTGTAGTATTTTGTTACCCACTTAATTTATATGAATGCTAGCACCTCATCCAAACAAGTCTTGATGCTCACCTAAAGCATGCACAGCCACCAAGTCCCTCTTTTTTTATTCCTATTAAGAAATTAGCATGCATATTCACCATATTCATAATCAATATATCCAGTTATGCATAAGGAAGTAACATAGCCACAAAAATTCAAAAACACATATAATAAGGAACTAACCATCAAGATTAGTAACACTATGATTCCTAAATCGTCATCATAATTATATTACATAACAAGAAACTGATTACACCATAATTGATTCAATACATAATTACATATAACCCATGTTTTATCACCGAAATTCCAAATCCCATAGCTACACTAAGACCTTCAAAACACTCTAACTCACACACATTAAAGACTCTGACGCGCTCTCTCTCTTTCTCTCTCTCAAAATAGTGGTATATCAACCATATTTATAGGGTGGGGACTTTCTCTTCACCACTCATGCACTTTCCTAATAATAGGCATGCACAAAAAAATAGTCTGCATGCTTTTTACTTTCGATGCTAATAATATATTAACTTAAATATAAATATAAGAATTTCTTTAATCCTATTATTAACATGACTTGTGCATGATCTTTTTATGTCTCTTCATGTACTTTTTAGAAATATAGCTTGCTTTGTGTGCATCCCAAGCCCTCCTGTTTTTGTCTAATTATAAACCTTGCTTGGATGCCACTCCACCTTGCTTCTCTATTTTCAGCCATGTTCCTTAGAAAATTGGGTAAGTCCCAGACTCTATCTGCTCATGCACAAACCTTTGTGCACTGATCCTTCCTATGTGTGCGTGCCCCTTCACATACCCTCTGTGTGTGGTTCCAAGCCTCTGTGTGTGGCTATTACTTATCCATTTTCCCCTCTCAACATTACCCACTAAAATCATTTCTCTTCCTCGGCTATATGTTGTCCAACTTATCTCTCCATTGAATGAATGAATCAAAAAATATTCAAAGAATAAAGAATAAGGCCAAAAATACCATGAATCAAAAAAATGACTTCCAAGCTTTTGCACAAACTACATCAAGCTTAAGATTGTTGGAGGAGCTCTGGAAACTTTGCGTTCAATGTATCTTCTTCTAGCTTATGTTAGAATTTGAAGATTCTAATAAATACGGATTTAATCAACTTAAATATTGTATAATGTTACAATAAATATTTAAATAAATATTACATCATAACATAAGTAAATAAAGAAATACTTACGAAATAAATAACGCATGTAACAATATTTATAGTGAAAAACCCCAAAAGGGTAAAGGCCACTTTGAAAATAACATTTTACTTTAAAGAACATATTTTACGTCCAAGAAGATCACCTCCTCTTTAAAACCCTATTTACAAGGGTAAAACCAAATCACTTGATTTGCACACGTTGGATATATTTCCGAATACATCAAATGAGGACCTAAAGTCTTTTTATATAAAGTGATCGGGTATGTCTCTCGACCCACCTTTTCAACTTAAATGGTTGACACATACCTAGGTGAGTGTATTTAATAAATATAAACATAAATGATTCACATTATTAAATACTTACCTAATGTATATTACCTAGGTATGAATATTTAATAATAGAAAAGTATTTCATATTATTAAATATTTAACCTATATAATAGTGATGGACCCATATTAATTAAGGGTTGGCTAGACCACTTAATCATTATGTTCCAACATTCCACTTAATGTTAAGTGGGATAACATATGTCAATAGATTACCCGTCTGTCGTATTACACTACATGATTTACAATCCTTAAACCGTAAAAGTTTTAGGCTAACATATCGAGTGAAGGAATTATAACATCTTCATCATACTCAAGTTATCTTTTGGTACAAAAGGATTTGGAATACCAAAGATCATCCCATGATCAGTGGCTAGTATGATTTGTGAGTTTTACATATTCTCACAGATTCTCATAAAATGTTATTGAACTCAAGCATATATGAGCCTTTTATAACTAAGTACCTCCTTAATAATATGCTTGTACTGGATATTTACCAATAAACTCAATAGCACTAAAGAGTTTACTGAAGACCGCTTTTAAGATCTTTCTACACTTCTTTCTAAAAAAGAAGACGATGAGGTATACATGCTCGAAGGTCTTTTTACACTTGCCCTAAAGACTTTTTTACAAACACCCAAAGGTCTTTTTACAAAAACCAAGTTCAATTAGGAGGTGACATTGTCATGCACACTCCCCCTCAATGGCAACTCTGAAAATCCAAGCTTTTCACGAAAGTGACAAAACTTTACTAAGACTCGGGGGCTTTGTGAAGATATCAACAACCTACTCTTCAATCAAAGACGAACTTGAGATCTATCTCACCACTTAGCACCTTCTCACATATCAACATATATAACAACAATGATAATATGTGATCCTTCTTGCTCGATGAATAGATCATTGTTAGAAGAATAATTAGCAAATCCTAACCTGTTTAAAAAAAGAATTAATTTTCACATACCAAGCTCTAGGAACTTGTTTTAAACCATACAAGAATTTTTGTAATTTACAAACATAGTTTTCTTTACCAATTTATTCAAATCCTTTAGGTTGAGACATGTAAAGTTCTTCTTTTAAATCACCATTCAAAAAGACATTTTTCACATCCATTTGGTGGATTTCCCACCCAAATTGAGCGGCAATTGCAAATAAGGTCCTAACAGTACTCATTTTAGCTACAGGGGCAAATGTCTCAACATAATCAATACCAGGTTTCTAAGTGAAACCTTTAGTAACAAGTATAGCTTTATGTTTGTCAATACTACCATTTGTATTATATTTTATTTTGTATAACCACCTAGACCCTATAATACTTATTTTCTTTAGAGGTGGAACCAACTCCCAGGTTTGATTTTGAATTAGGGCATTATATTCAACTTGCATTACATTAATCCACTTCTCATCCTGAGAAGCTTCTTCAAAACTTTACGGCTCAGGTTCATACAAGGTCATTAATGCATGGTATGTATGATGGCTTTTGGTCATTTTCCTAAGATCAATAGGATTAGAACTCTCTAACACAGATTGAGCCCATTTTGGTTTCTTAACTAGGGAGTTAGGAGATTCAGAAGCATCTATAGTATCAACACAAGAAACATCATCATGACCATTTACTATATTCTCAATATCAGAATCATAACCATTATTAGAAATATTGACAGAGTTAGGAACATCTTTACCATTATCAGATGAACAAAAGTATTTTTCCAAAACCACCACATTGCGGTTTTCAGTTACTTCCATTTTTATAGGGTCATAAATCCTTAGACACAAGTGTTAATACCATATCCAATGAAAAAATAAGAGAAAGAAGTCATATCAAGTTTCTTTCTTTTCTTTTTAGGAATGTATAAAGAAGCAGGACTACCAAAAACTTTTAGATGAGAAATATCAAGTTTTTGATTTGACCATTTTTCTAAAGGAGTTGAAAGATGAATAGCTTTTGTGGGAACCCTATTTAGAATGTAGACTGTTGTGTTCATTGCTTCTACCCATAGAAATTTGGGAAGACTAACAGATGAAACATAGTGTGAGCCATATCTAAAATAGTCATATTCTTATGTTCTGCAACACCATTAGATTGGGGAGAATGAGGAGAAGTTAATTCCATTTTAATACCACAATCAATACAAAAATTTCAAATGCTTTGCTAACATATTCACCCCCATTATCTGTTCTAAGTCTCTTAATTTTATAATTTGAAGAGTTTTCAATAGATGCTTTAAATTCCTTAAATTTCCTAGTACATCAAATTTATTTTTAAGAAAATATGACCAAATCATCCTGGTGAAATCATCAATGAAAGTCACAACATATAAAGAACCATTTAATGAAGCTACTTCAAGAGGTCCTCTAACATCACTATGAATAAGTTCTAGTGGGGAAGACGAACTCTCTTCAAGATGTGAGTGAAAGGGTTTAGCACTTTGTTTTGAGCATAAACACCCTTCACATGCATCATGAGAAGAAGACAACACAGAAAACCTTTCACAAGATTATATCTAGCCATTTCATATAAAATTCTATAATTAACATGTCCTAATCTTTCATGCCATAGTTTTGAATTATTCAAACTTTGAGAAACAAAACAGATGCAGAATGAAAATCATCAAAAATATACAGACCATTTCTTTGAATTCCTTCAACTATTATATTATCATTACTATCCTTGATATACCAAGTATCTTTCAAAATTTGAATAGCCAAACCATCATGAGTTAATTGAGAACATGATAAAAGGTTCTTTTTGAGCTTAGGAACAAATAAAACATTATTCAACACACCATTAGCAAATTTTACTTTCCCTTTCTCTATTGCTTCTAAAGATGAGTTATCACCAAGATACACACATTCATTGATTTTCACAACATCAAATAAAGAATTTGAAACACCAGTCATATGATTTGATGCACCTAAATCTAGAATCCATTCAGAATTAGAGGAAGAATACAACACAACATATAATGCAATCATTTTAGGAATATCATTAGAGCTATCCTTTTTCCTTAAATTGTATTTTGAAGAAACAATTTATTTTTATTTTTATGGATAGGTTTCTTAGTTTTGCAATCTTCCTTTTTATGTCCAAATTTACCACATTTGTGACATTTACCACTAAAGCTAACACACAATTGATTAGAAGAAAAACTTTTCTTATCAACAAAAGAAGATTTAGATCTAAATTTTTGATCTGAGAAGGGCTTGTGAGGTTTGAACTTTGAATTTTGAGCATTTTTATAAAAAAAAACACTTTTAATAGAAATAGATCTAAATTTTATAGATCTACATAAAATATTTAATCATAACTAATTTTGTCATTACAATGCATATTAATTAACCTCTCATGATCAAAATAATAACCCACAATATAAAGGGCTTTGCATTATACCCCAGACTTATATATATATAAATTCTAACCATATATAAGTGAAGAAGAAACCCTTAAGAATGTAAAATAACTTCAAATTTTTGGAAAAAAATAATGTAGACAAAGATCTGTCCAACTTAAATTTGACGTCTAAATGACCGTCATACTGCCTTATGTTTGGTCTGTCGTGACGGTCATTTGACCGTCAAATTTAATGGAGTCAAAACTTGTTGTGTATTTCCATAATTTCTTCTTCTATATAATATTAAGGAGGTTATATTTTAATACATTATATTAACCTTGTATATTTTAATACATTATATTAACCTATTATAATTTATAATGTAAAAATATATTCACTTTAAAAAAGAGGTATATAGTTTATATAATGTAAATAAAAAACAACATATAGTCTATAAAAATTATAAACTATAGTATATATACTTTTTTGTAAAATAAAATAAACACATATAACCCTTATTACGGGGCCCCTCATGAAAAAAAGATTTAAAATATTTACTAGGCCATGTAATTTTAAATTCTACATAAACCTTAGAATTTACAGAGGAGACAACATTTTTCACACATCCAATGGAAAAAATTCAAATCTTATTTTGATGGAGCTTTGTCTCCTCCTTCATTTACCATTGACAAAATTCAACCTGCACATATTAAAACTATAGAAAAAAATATTTCAAATATTTTACCCTTACCTCTACACAAGTTTTCACGGAAGGTAAGAAGTTTCTAAATTTTCCACCTGTGAATTCACCTTGATTCTTCACAAAGTAAAACTTTTAGGTTGCACTTATTTTAAATACCCTTCCAGGTTGGTTGAAAAAACTTGTACAAATTAAATAAATAAAATATAAAACATTTGCTCTTAATTTATTTAATTTACCTTTCCGGGTTGGTTGAAAAAACTCATACAAATTAAATATAAAAAGTTTGCTCTTAATTTATTTAATTTACCTTTCCAGATTGGTTGAAAAACCCGTACAAATTAAATAAATAAAATACAAAACATTTGATCTTAATTTATTTAATTTACCTTTTCAGGTTGGTTAAAAAAACTGGTAAAATACAAAACATTTGATCTTAATTTATTTATTTATAATGGAAAACCCCAAAAGGGTAAAAACTACTTTGAAAATAACATTTTACTTCAGAGAACTTATTTTACATCCAGTAAGATCACCTCTTCCTTAAAACCCTATTTACCAAGGGTAAAACCAAATCACTTTATTTGCACACCTTTGATATATTTCCGAATATATTAAATGAGGACCTAAAGTCCTTTTTATATAAGGTGATCGGATATGTCTCCCAACCCACCTTTTCAACCTAAATGGTTGACATATATACGTAGGTGAGTGTATTTAATAAATATAAACATAAATGATTCACATTATTAAATACTTACCTAATGTATATTACCTAGGTATGAATATTTAATAATAGAAAAGTATTTCATATTATTAAATATTTAACCTATATAATAGTGATGGACCCATATTAATTAAGGGTTGGTCATACCACTTAATCATTATGTTCCAACAACTTCTTCTATTCCGCGAGCTCCTCTCGTGGCCTTTCCGGCGCCACTTCTACAATACTTGAAATATGATCAACTGTAACTTCATCCAATCTCCCCTTGAGTTCCTTGATGACCACACTCAGCTTTGCAATCAACCCCTTGAACGTATCCACATTTTTCAAAACCAAGAGTTGGATATGCTAGATTCGAACTCCAGTGTATCCTTCATGGCCTTTATCAATTCCTTTTGTGTTGATATCTCGCCATGACCTTCGTACGCTCAATCTTATTGGTTGGAGTATTTTCCTAGATTTCCTTAAGCTATGCTACCTCTTTAGCGACCCTTGACCGAGGATAGGGTCACTCTTCTAACACTTATCAAAATTTAGCCTTACTATTATCCTCCTTATTTGCGTTTATATAGCCTCAATCTCAGCCTATTTTGGCCTCCACAACCACCTTATTCTTTTCCTTTTCCTTGGTCAATTATTCTATTGTTGGCCCTATATCCCTCTGGATATTTAGAAGCAACATTCCAAGCAATTATTGGAGATGATCCATCTCATCATTGTAGTTCGATTCGAGATTTACAAATATAGCTTGCTTTGTGTGCATCCCAAGCCCTCCTGTTTTTGTCTAATTATAAACCTTTCTTGGATGCCACTCTACCTCTGCTTCTCTTTTTTCATCCATGTTCCTTAGAAAATTGGCTAAGTCCTAGACTCTATCTGTTCATGCATGAAACTTTGTGCAATGATCCTTCCTGTGTGTGTGTGCCCCTTCGCGTACCCCATTTGGCGTGGTTCTAAGCCTTCGTACATGTGGCTAGTACTTATCCATTTTTCCTTCTCAACATTACCCCACACTAAAATTATTTCTCGTCCTCGCTATGTGTCGTCCAACTTATCTCTCCATTGAATGAATGAATCAAATAATGTTCAAAGAATAAAGAATAAGGCCAAAAATACAATGAACCCAAAAATGACTTTCATGATTTTTCGCAAGCTTCAAATTGTTGGAGGAGCTCGGGAACTCTCCATTCATTATATCTTATAGCTTCTTCCATTCCGTGAGATCCTCTATGGCCTTTCCTGGCGCCACTTCTACAATACTTTAAATATGATCGTAGCCACTTCATCCAATCTCCCCTTGAGCTTCTTGAGGACCACACTTAGCTCTCGCAATCAACCCCTCCAACGTATCCATATGTTCTAAGACCAAGAGTTGGATATGCTTGATCCGGAACTCTATTGTATCCTTCATGGCCTTTATCAGTTCCTTTTGCGTTAATATCTCTATCATGACCTTCGTATGCTCAAGCTTATTGGTTTGAGTGTTTTCATGTATTTCCTTAAGCTCTACTACCTCTCCGGTGACCCTTGCACTGAGGATAGGGTCACTCTTCTAACACGTATCAAAATTTAGCCTTGCTATTATCCTCCCTGATTTGTGTTAATATAGCCTCAATCTCAACTATTTTGGCCTCCATAACCACCACATTATTTTCCTTTTCCTTGGCCAATTCTTCTATTGTTGGCCCCACGCCACTCGAATATTTAGAAGTAACATTCTAACCAATTCCTCGAGATAATCCATCTCATCATTTTAGTCGGTTCGAGATTTACAAATATAGCTTGCTTTGTGTGTATCCCAAGCCCTCCTATTTTTGTCTAATTATAAACCTTGCTTGGATGTGACTCCACCTATGCTTCTCTATTTTCATCCATGTTCCTTAGAAAATTGGCTAAGTCCCATACTCTATATGCTCATGTGTGAACCTTTGTGCACTGATCCTTCTTGTGTGCACATGCCCCTTCGCGTACGCCCCTTGCTCATGGTTCCAAGCCTTTGCGTGTGGCTAGTACTTATCCATTTTTCCTTCTCAACATTACCCCATGCTAAAATAACTTCACGTCCTCAGCTATGTGTTGTCTAACTTATCTCTCCATTGAATGAATGAATCAAAGAATGTTCAAAGAATAAAGAATAAGGCCAAAAATACCATGAACCAAAAAAATTACTTCCAAGCTTTTGCGAAAGCTGCATCAATCTTCATATTGTTGGAGGAGCTCTGAAAACTCTGCATTAAATGTATCTTCTAGCTTCTTCCATTCTATGAGATCCTCTGTGGCCTTTCCTGGCGCCACTTCTACAATACTTGAAATATGATCAACTGTCACTTCATCCAATCTCCCCTTGAGCTTCTTGATGACCACACTCAGCTTTGCAATCAACCCTTCCAACGTATCCACATGTTCCAAGACCAAGAGTTGGATATGCTTGATCTGGAACTCTATTGTATCCTTCATGGACTTTATCAGTTCCTTTTGCATTGATATCTCTATCATGACCTTTGTATGCTCAAGCTTATTTGTTGGTGTGTTTTCCGTATTTCCTTAAGCTTTGCTACCTCTTTGGCGACCCTTGCACTGAGGATAGGGTCACTCTTCTAACACTTGTCAAAATTTAGCCTTGCCATTAGCCTCCCTGATTTTTGTTAATATAGCATCAATCTCAACTAGTTTGGCCTCCATAACCACCTTATTCTTTTCCTTTTCCTTGGAGAATTATTTTGTTGTTGGCCCCATGCCACTCTCGATATTTAGAAGTAACATTCTGACCAATTCCTCGAGATAATCCATCTCATCAATGTAGTCGGTTCGAGATTGGATACACAGGGCAGGGCATGCGCCTATTATATGTTTCACCAACGCTCCTACTCTGTCATAGGCTTCCTTCATGTGCTTTTTCTCCCCCTTGATATCATTCTTCAAGCTCTCAATCTCACTCTCCTTATTCTTCTTGTATTCTACCATGAGCCTCATAGTAGCCCCCTTATCAAGATTCTTGTGTGTAACCTCCATTGTTAGTTTATTCAAGGTATTTCATGCATGTTCATCGGTCAACCTAGTGGGTTCAACAATCTTATACTCCTTCCTGGGTCACTTCTTCAACTCCAGTGTGGAATAGGACTTGTTACTAATCTTAAATTCTCGATTCTTCCGTGTGTGTGTGTGCATACTTGATGACAACATCTTCTTCATGCACAAGATCCATCCTCTTTCCTCCATCAGGTCCTAGATGAATAACTTCTCTCGTACAGAATGTGCTCTAAAATCTCTCCCTAAACACATTCATTGGATCATCAACATAAGTCATATGTGGTGATTGGGGAGTTCTTTGTTTCCTTACCAATTTATCCTTGGTATGCAGCTTCCTTAGTGTGAATGGCCCTGTACTGGCCTCACCTCCGACACCCTTATCCTCCCTGATGACATGTATGCCATCATCATCCTTGTATTCCTCGAGCTCCTCTCAAGTGTTACAAATCTCTTCCTCATTCCCTAGTGCTTTCTCCCTACACGGGCTCTTATGTTTCTCGTCCTTTCCTCCTTTCTCTAGGCTTGGCTCCATGTCTATTGGTGGCTCTCTCTCTATCTCCTACGTGGAATTATCATGTCTCAACTCTTCCACAACCTTATTCTCATAGTCTTCTTTATATTTAGAGATCACGTTTTCCCCTACGCACCCCTTCTTAGTCCTCAATGGACTTGCCTTAGCTAGTTGTGCGGATCCTACACCTACACTATACTTTCTTTTGTTGTATTGCATCTCTTTTATGTGGCCTTGATCAAGCACAACTTATTACTATTATTATTATTCTTTAGTTGTGGACTCCTCTCGAATCCTCTTTAGAATCTCCATCATATTCTTCTTTGGTTGAGGCATATGGGAGTCACATACCTCAATCTCTTCCCCATCCTTTGTCTTCGTGTGTAAAACAATGAAAAACCTACATATCATTCATATGATTGTAACATTCATCACGAGGTTAAAATCCAAGGTGTCTGTCTTTGATGTCTCTAAGTATGCTAGCCTAGTACCATACCCAAACGTGGTGCACAAAGTATGCTAGTCTAAGTCCACCTTTTTGCATCGAATGTCAACTTTTGTGTATACTTGATTCTATTCCTGCGCACATTAAAAATATCTTGTTGTAAATGAAAACATCAATTTACACCACACCTCCATCTCTCCATTAGCCATCATGAACCATACAAGGCTGAAGTGTTACATCATGACAAACTTTTCCTAATATCCAACCTCTCCAGTGCATCTCTCATGGTATGCGCCATTCATTCTCAAAAGCTACGTGCATTATGGTGTACCATTTATCCATTTGTGCCTTGTACTAATTGTTGAATACATCCTCACACGTAAAATTTATAAATTACATCGTGGTGGAATTTTCTATGGGGTGGACCCACATATCTTCTTTTGGTCCATTCGAGACACCAACTTTCCATAACACAATCAATAAGAAGATTGAGCCCCACACGATCTTAGCCCCTTCCTCGCCTTTTACACCTTAGCTTCTTTAATGATCCCTCGGCGATGAAGTGCACACTATTATACTATGTTTTGTGCTCCATCTTGTGTGCAATGTAGAGGAGTTTCCTATTAACTTCCCCCCATCTCTCCGAGGTGCCAAGCTTACAACTTACTAGTATGGATGATACCCTAGTTAGGGGTTTACAATTTTGTCCACAATCATGGATCTACCCCCTCCCTTTCATACTGCAATTTGGTCACCAATTCATCAATTTTTACCTCATATCATATATCCAAGTCCATGTCTTCTCCTTTCTCCCACAACCCTGTAACACACCCAATCAATTGAGTCATGATCCTCAATCTTCGACCCACGAAGTAGAAGTAATCTTCATGTACCCTTGACAACAACCATTGGAAGAGGTGTGCAGGCCTCCCAAAGTATGATAGCTCAAACAATTACATGACCCCTACCTTCTCGAGACTCTTCCTTACAAAGTCATCTATCACTAATTAACCTTATGTTTTCCTAGTTAGAAACTCCCGCAATATGTCCTTTTTAATGAAGCCTAAATCCCTAGTGCCCTATGATTAAACTTGTTAATTTTGCATTTTGCGATCTGTGAGGTTCACTGTTGAGCCACAATTACTTCCGGTGGATATTACATTTTGATAACGGTTCCTCTGGTGGGTCCTCAACCTTAACCTTCTTATTTCTGGCCTTTCCTTTTCCCTTAGGTGACGTTGAGGTAGCCTTCTTTAGTTTCATTAGTTCTTCTCACGTTTTCACTTCAACATGTTCCCTAGGTATTCTTAATCCCTATACGTCAAATCCTTGGCTTACCTTGCATTACCTTTCTTCACAGTACCCGAGCCTTGGGAACCCTAACTAATCAATCTCTAACTTTTATAAAGCCTACCATTCTCATGCCCTCACTTTTCTCTCAAACTTCTATTTTTCTAACGAAGGATCTTCACACTAAAATCCTCTATACGCTCTTCAAGTTTTCTCACTGTTTGATTCACTCCATTGCACTTGGTTACTGAATGCCCGGTCATTCAAATATCTCAAATGTAGAGTGGTAAATAACTTGATTTATCTCTTTTTATAGTTTTCTCGTACTCCATCGACTTACTTTTTGGCTTTTAACACGCTTTTTCCAACTTCTATGTTTTTAAGTACTTTTTTCATTTTAAAACACCTTTTTCATCCTAAGGAATTTGTTTCTTTCTTCCATGCATTTTTTTTGCGTATGGCAATCATAACCTTCTAAGCACGCCACTACTTCCTAAAGTGTAGTCATCCTTGTGCGCACTCCTCTACGTCATAACCCATCTTCCTCTATGTAATATGCCAAGTAGTCCATCATGTTGTTGCCTTCTTCGCATTACACTATGTAGCCTCTTATTTACATGGATTCACAATCTAAACCCTGTTTACTCACCATCATACCTAACCACCTTGAAACACCTTCCTTTTCCTTTCATGTGTTCTTAATTCATATTTGTTGCACATGCTATTTATATTGACATGCACACCTCCGAGAAAGTTCTAATACAATCCCATCATCCAATATTTCTTGTTCAATATGAACACTTGCTTCCACCCCACATGAAAAGTATGTGCGTTCTCTTCGCATCAACTCAATGGATAGTAATCGATCATGTGTGCGAATGCGCTTATTAAAAAAAAAAAAAAAATAATATCAAAGCATGAAAGGAAATCTAATCTAAGTGGCAATATTGTCTTATTACAAACAAAAAGAAGCTTATTTATAGTTGGGTTTCAACCTACTCCCATTTAAGTAATCGGGCAAAATGGTGCCAACTCACGCCTGTAATTGACATGCGTCTCGATTCAAGTATCTTGGTCACTATAAAGTGTCCCAACTAATGAAAATTAAACTTCCCCAAGTGACATGCTATCTTGGAATAATATAGAGATGGACCATCTTTCCAACTACAAAACACTTGTTCTTAATGTTCATGTCATGCCAAGCCTTATGTCGGACCTTTTCTATCTTCTAGCTCCAATGCGCAATGGTGTGCCGCTCATCTAGTTACATCAAATTTTCAATGCGATATTCTACATCCTTTTCATTATAAAATCCACCTACGTGCAATACGTAGGCATGGTAACATAAATTCCATAGGTAGTATATCCTTTGTGCCAAACACCAAATGAAAGGTGTGGCCTTGTTCAACCATTTATAGGTTGTTCTATATGCCCAAAGAACTGATGATACCTTTTCATCCCAATAATTTCTTGCAACATCACATATTTTCATTAATTTTTTCCTATTATCTTGTTGATATATTCAAGATTTCCATTTTCTTGAGGGTGATAAGGAGTATTATTATGGCACACTACCATAAACTTTGCCAATAGGATTCTAATTATCTCATTTAAGAAATGAGTTCCTTTATCACTTCTCAAGCTCAAAGGGCATTCATACCTATTGATAATGTTCTCCCAAAGGAACCTTGTTATCGTTGTTGTTGTTTAATCTTTCATAGGAGCACCCTCTACCCACCTTGTAAAATATTTAGTACACGTGATAATGTAGCGTGCCTGGTCCTGCACATGGGTGGTGTAATAGGTCCTATAAAATCAAAAACCCAATTCTCAAAAGGTTTTGCACTTGCTATTAGTATCAAAGGAATTTCATCTCTATTTCTAGGTTTTCCTATCCTCTGACAATGATCACATGCTTTGAAAAAAACCTTAGTGTCCTTATACAATGTTTCCCACCATAGACAACTAAAAGAATCTTACGCGCAGGCTCATCTCCTGCATAATTTCCTCTTGCAATTCCTTTGTGTGCCTCTGCCATAATTACTTCGTGACCATACTCTAGAACACACATATGCAAGACCTTGTCTCTTCCCATTTTATACAAGTATCCTCCAATGAGATGGTATGGCATGACTCGAATAGCAAGTTACTTCTTCTCCAATGTTTTCATCCATTTTGGTGCAAGTCCAACGCATAAAAATACTACAATTTCTTCCAAATCAACTAGCGTGCGATTCAACCTAAATAACAACACATCAAGAATAGTGTCTTTAATACTCTATGCATCCTCTCTAGAAATTATCCTTGATAAATGATCAGGGCCCCGATTACTCTTTCTCGACTTTACTACAACTATAAAATCAAACTCTTGGAAAATAAGTATCCACCGATAGATGTGCCCTTGTAAAAAGGTTTATTGACCAAATACTTCAATGTCATATTATCTGTATAGAAGATAAACAATGTGGCCAATAATTATTGTTGAAACTTATGAAGCGTGTAGATTATGGACAATGCCTCATGCTTTGTTGTCATGTAGTTCTGCTCTACTAGTGTCAACTTCCTTCTTGCAAAGCATGTGGAATGATCCACATTACCCTCTCCTGCTCGCACCAAGAATGTGTCATTAGTCATGCCAGAGGCATCAACATGTAGGTGGAAAGGTTAATTCCATGAAGGGAAGCACAATATTGGTGCAGTGGTAAGCTTCTCCTTCAATGTTTCAAACACATGTTGCTACATGTCACCCAAGTAAAACTTTCCTTTGTCCATGAGGAATTTCTCCAGGTGCAAAAATATTTTCCTATACCATTTTTAAACTTCCCGTAATAAATATTATGTCCTAAGAAACCATGCACATCACTTTGGTTGGTAGGTTCCTCTAATCCCAAAATGACTGCAATTTTATTCGGATCCACCAACAATCCATCCTTACAAAAGATGTGCCCAACCAAAGTTCCAAAATGTGTAGCAAAGATAAACTTCTTTATATTGAGATAGATGTTTAACTTCCTGCATATTTCAAACACGAGCCTCAAATTATCACAATGATACTTTACAAGTCCATAGATAGTCCATTCATCCAGATAAACCTGCAAGAACTTGTGGATGAAGTCATGAAATGCCTATACAACTATGTGTGAGAATACTGTTGACACATTCTTCAATCCAAAGGGCATGATAATATATGCAAAACATCCCCATTCAGTGGTGAAGGTAGTATTTTATTGATCCTCGCGTGTAATGTGCACTGGTGGTAGCACGAGAACCCATCGGTCCAAACGTATAAATCTCACGCCATGCAACTCCTCATGGATCTCCTCTCTGAATGGCATAGGAAAAAATGTATGACACATGAGGCCTTAAGTTCCCTATAAACACAGATCATGATCCTCCCATCCTTCTTGATGTTAATTACCATGGGACTGACCCACTTAGATTCCTCAATAGGTTCAATGATTCCAGACTTAAGCATTTTATCAATTTCTTCTTTTACCTTCACATGTAGGTTTGGATTCATCCTGTAAGGCCTCTTTCAAACCGGATGCACGCCTTCTTTTAGCTTAATCTTCATCTCTCCCAATGATGGATGCACACTCTTCAACTCATGGTAACCTCTAGGAAACAAGTCCTATGATTGTGCAAAATATGGAATATTATGCCTAATGTTATTCTATAGTAGCAATAAATAAATGATGAACTAAAATACATAAATATACCAAATAAATCGAGTAATAAACAATGAAACCCTAATTGCAAAGAGGGAGTAAAAGACTTTAGTTGATTCGTAGTAAAATAGAATTAAAATGAAGGTTTGACAAAGTTGAACATAGAGGAAGAAACGCCGCATAGAATCCCTGGAAAATGTAGATTTAGAGGTATAAGTTGGACTGGGGTGCCTAGAGAGGGATAGGGGCCCTGCAAGCGCTCTAAGCCTATTTCTTGGTGCCTAGGTCTACAAAAATTCTCATAAAACCCCATCTAAAGTGTCATGAGGTGTTTGCATTTAGTTTTCTTTGGTCACTCCGAGGTCGCACCAAGATCTCGAGCTTGTCTTGTTGTAAACCTGCAATGAAGAATGAACCAACAAAACCCTCAAATAGACATCAAATCCAAAAAAATAAAGATGTGGAATGAGGGTTAAAATTGTCCTCATCCGCCGCAATTAAGCGATGCACTACATCTCAGACCCAATGTAGTTATCTATGTGTGTGTGCGAGAATCATGCCTTAGGTTGCTCTTGTTACAATCGCACTTGAATAGAGAGCAAGTATATAGATATACAATGTAATAAATGTGTGCATGGAATAGAATGAAATTCCCTTCGATGAAGTGTGATGTAGAAAACTAGCCCTTGTGTCCCTTGTGATGGAGCTAAATGGATGCAATGGAGCTCTTAGACACCTTGATGGATGTAACCTTAGGAGGAGATAGTAGATGTTTAGTGTTTGGTCCTTTATTATGATCACATAACTTTATATCATTCCCTTGCTTGGATTTTGTAATTATCCTTGAAAATTCTGACTACCAAAAAGATAAGATGCTCAAATGGCTAGAATGGACCCAAAAAGTGTTAGTAAAGTACAAAGAGGACAGGGGTTCCTAGATTAGACGAGGGTACTTGACATTGTCATCCTGGTATTGGTGCTTTTTTTGTCTAGGATGACAAATGTTGAAGATTAAAAATGCATAATGAGCAAGAAAGGGTATAAGATTGAAAGTAGCAACAAAAGACAAAAAATGTTTCCAAAGACATGGGTTAATTAGTACCATTCTTACTTAGGAATCATATGAATAGTAGTATGTAATCAAGACTAAATAATTACCCAAAGTATGTGATTTTGTGTCTACATTTGCCCACTTTATGTTGGTGAGAGAAAATATTGGTAACATAAAGTAGATAGAAATGCATACTTGATATCCATGTAGATCGATGTAGAAAACATGCCGAGGGACTAGACAAAGCATGGAGTGATAAAAATGTGAAGCATGGATGCTAAGGAGGAGAAAGTGAAAAAAGTGATGAAAATGAACCTAGGGTGGAACGCATGTGTAGATGTCATGATGTACTTGTTGTCAATGTTGATGTGTGTGATGTTATTGTTTTTGGTGGTGTTGTGGTGATGTTGACTACCACTTTCCATACGGATAGACTGCAAAAGAGAAGACGAAAAGTATTCAAATATGCATGTATATGAGCAAAATATACAAAAAGTGTGTAAAGTTTGAAAATGTGAAAAGGAACATGTGCACCTGATCCGTGATGAGGAAAAAGGGTGTAGAAAGGATCTTGAAGATGATGTCAATGCATGAGTTTTTGGGCAATCTCATGCCAGTGTAATGGAAGAATTGTAGGGAGAATTGTCTGGTGTTGTCCGCCAACCTTTAACTACTTTGTGTTGTGTAAAACGCCACTGCATATGATGTGTATCTACTAAGGATTTTCTGCCCTATAAAATCCGTTGTGTAAATGTCTAGAGCTAAAGGAATTTATTCCCTATCAAAGATCTATGTAGTTTTCCCATAGTTATTGGCAATCCTGGAAAGACCGTTGTATTGCCCCATGGTTTCAAGAATCTAGGAAAGTCCGTTGTGTTAAGGACCCAAGTATGATTATGAGCCCTTTTCAAAGTTGAAAACTATGTTATATTGGTATCATGTTGTGTGTAACTCTATATGGGGTGATTGACTCACCCATATGGTCCCCCCCCCCTTGTTTGGGGTGCATACGAATTCGTTGAAGGATTATACAACCCAAAAGAGGATAGACCACTATGTTAAAATCATGCCTTATAGGGGGGAGGGAATGCACTTGGTAGAAACCAAGGCACACACAAACAAGTGGCTAGGTGATAAGTGTTAGTATAAGAAAAGAAAAACACTCATGTAAAAGATGAAATGTAAGGTAAGCAGACATTATGTAAGCTAAGACGTAAGTAAACACGCAATAAGAGAATGTAGAAAATGAAAAATGGGTTGTAAAATATGGGACATCACTCAAGATGTCGCAAGATAGTTAAGGCCATCGTGGTCGTAAAGTAAATAGACAAGTGTGCACACAAGACAAAGGGAAAATCTCAAAACAAGAGCATACAATGAAAATCAATGGAAAACAATGTAATAGATAACCATGGAAGAAAATAGCCCTGCATAACAAATGTTGCACATGAAGCACCCATTAGCATGTTAAAAAGATTAAAATTATTTAAAGCATGTATAATCTAATGATGTAAAGTGCTAAGTACAAAATTAAACAATAACACGTGTAGTGTACTAAAGTGGATGCCCCAAGAGCCATTGTGGTACTGGTGATAGGTATTGCACCAATCATCCATGTTGCGTGTAATGGACCTATATAATCTGCGATCAAAACTAGAAAGGTGAGTGAATGCACATGTGTGTATGAAAAAATAATGACATACAAGAAATCTATTTAGCATGTGTAATAAGATGTGCATGTAACAAGTAAATGTAAGAAAGAGTAAATGTAACCAAGATATGCAATATAATGTGGATGAGGAAGAATGGAATATAATGTGAATGATAGGAGCAAGTGTGCCCCCCGAGTGGATGTGTATGTATGCAATGAGGTTCATTTGTTTATGCCCCCTCAATAGCCAAGAATGAATAGTAAACGAGAGTGCATCATTGGGAAATGGTTTGAAATATGTGCAGAATAAAGATGGTAATTGTAAGTTATCTTGAATGTGTAGGATGGAATGCAAAAAAAGTGAAATTGATGAGGAAGTAGAATGTGTGATGATGTAGCCACAAGCTTATATCACAAAATGTTTGGATGAGATGATAGAAAATGTGATGATGTAGCACAAATCGTATATCACGAAATGTATGAAAAAGGTGGTGGGTAAGAATGTCGCATAATGTGTGAGAAGGATTGATTGACTAAGTGTGAAGAATGATGTAAGTGTGATGAGGTGAGGTTCAATTTTGATTTATACCCTCAGTAGTCGAGTATGAACCATGGAATTAGAGTGCGTCATCGGGTAGTGAGTGCATCACGTATAAGTGGATGAATAAACTATGTGACATATGTAGTAAGTGAAGAACATGTCATTGGTGTGTGACGTGTGAAATTTGTAATGTGGAATTAAGGGTGTATAATATTATAATGTGTAATGTAAGGTGTGTAGATTGTATAAGGATGTAGTGTATAGAATGTGCACTATGTATAGGTGTATAAAGCACAAAGTGTGGATGATGTAGAATATATGGAAGATTGTGTGTGTGTGTGTGTAATTTCATGATGTGTGAAGATGATGTGTATTGTCGATGGTGTAGTGTGTGAGGTTCATGTATATAGTATGCCCTCAACATTCAAGTGTGAACCATAGATAAAGAGTGTGTCATCAGGGTAATAACAATATAAATGTATCGAGATGTGTATGGTGAATGTAAAAGACTAGATGTGATGTGTGTAAGATGTATGACAGTTGATAATGATAAAATGTGTGGCGGGGGAGTAAGTGTGATGCACCCCCAAAGTGTGTGATGATGAGTGTTTTATTTGATGAATGATGTTTGGAATAGGCAGATAGGTGAGGTGTGAAGATGATGAAGTGTAATTGATAGTGTATAGTTGATGTGATAGTTGATGAAATATTGTATCATATGTGAGACTAGCGATAGATAATAATAAATGTATGTATGTATGAGTGATGATGTAATAGGTAGAGATGCAAAGATGAAATGAGGCTCTTATTGTAAGAGATCCCTCAACAGTCATGTAAGAACCGCAAGAACACGAGTGTGTCATTAGGGGGTAAGATGATAGGAGTCACCTACTAAAGACCAAGTTAGCGTGAAGTGGTGGAAGCATGTGTGGCAGAAGAAACAACAAGACCATGTGATGGTGGTGAAGTTTGAAATGTGTCTTGATCATCAATAGAAGGGGTAGTTGCTTTGAAAAAATGAATTGGAAATGGAAGTGGAGCAAGATGGGAAGGAATATTAAATGGTGGTAACTTAGGTGGGATTGATGACGCTATAGAAGACTTGATAGTAGAAGAAGGTGGACTGATTTTGAGAGGTGGTTGTGTATTTTGACTTGGTAATGCCGTAGATGACTTGAAAGGAGGGGGTGCTATATTGATTTTTAGAGGCAATTGCTTAGTGGGCTTCTTGAGTCTCTGTAGAAGGAACCTTAGAAATGATGGCATGATGCTCATTAGATATAGACAAATCAAATTTAGGAACCCATTGGGATGTAACAATTGTAGATGGGCATGCAATAGAATGTTGTACAATGAATGAGATAAAGCCTTGACGCTCAAGATGCTTGATTCTTCATCGTAAAGCATAAAATTCATTGTCATTATGTCCATTGATTTAATGATAATTGCAATATGGGCGACCTTGATATTTTGCAAGTGATAAGGAGGATAGCCTTGAGTAGATGGTAAAGTGATCAATTGATGACTAAGGAGCTCAATAAGAATGTCATGTTGCGTAGCATTGTGATCAAATGTGAGAGGATCGATAATGGTATGACTTGAGGCTCACTGATATAAGCACATGTAGAAGACATAGAATGAAGATGGGATGTAGAAGGAGAACAAACATGATCCTGAGAAGCGTCCTTAAGATGTTGGATTTCAGATTTAAGAGATGTAATCGTGGATTCCATAGCCTGAAATTTTTCTTGAAATAAAGAATGCAAAGATTGAATTGAGTCCAACATGGATTGATTAGATGGAGGATCACAAAGACTAGGGCCATCAGATAAATGATCGAAGATAGGACTTATTTCATGTGGTGGCATATCTTGAGGAAGATACATGGTGTCTAAGGTTTTTGCAAAACAACTTGGCAATTGGGATGCATCTTAAGTAAATCAGACAAAGAAATTTGAGGAATTTTACGACCCATGATAGAGAAAAAAATGAGGATCCTAAGCATGAAAGTATTCGGGTTCACCAAAATGATTATGCAAAATATGGAATATTATGCCTAATTTGATGCTATAGTAACAATAAATAAATGATGCAATAAAATACAGAAATATACCAAAGAAAGCTAAGTAATAAATAATGAAACCCTAATTGCAAAGAGATGGTAAAATGCTTTAGATGATTAGTAGTAAATTTTGATGTCGAATGAACCTCGATAGGCTAAACATAGAGGAAGAAGCGTCACACAGAAGCCCTAGAAAATGTAGATATGGAGGTACACGCTGGATTGAGGTGCCCGGAGAGGACAGGGGCACCCGCGGGTGCCCTAGGCCTATTTTTAGGCACCCGGGTCTATGGAAATGCTCAAAAAACCTCCTCTGAGGTGTCGCAAGGTGTTTTCCTTTGGTCACTCTGAGGTCACACCATGATCACCGAGTTGTTGTAAACCGCAATGAAGAATGAACCTACAAAACCATTAAATAGACATCGAATCCAAAAAAATAAAGATTAAGAATGAGGGGTTGGATTGTCCTCGACCGCAAAAAGGGTGGAATTACAACTGAGCATTGCACTACATCTCATACCCAATGTATTTTTTTGTGTGTGTGAGAGGAATCATGCCCTAGGTTTCTCTTGTTCCAGTCACACTTGAATAACGAACAAGTAGCTAGATGTAGAATGTTTTAAATGTGTGCATGGAATAAAATGAACTTCCCTCCTATGAAGTGTGATGCGAAAACCATCCCTTATGTCCCTTGTGATGGAGCTAGATGGATGCAATAGAGCTCTTAGATGCCTTAATGGATGCAATCGTAGGCGAAGATAATAGATGATTAGTGCTTGGTTCTTTAATATAATCACATAGCTTTATATTTATATGATTCCCTTGCTTGAATTTCATAATTAACCCCGAAAAGGCCGACTACCAAAAAGATAAGATGCTCAAATGGCTAGAAAGAACCTAAAAAGTGTGAGTTAAGTAAAAAGAGGACATGGGCATCCATATTGGACAAGGGTACTTGGCACTAGCATCCTAGTCTAGGCGCTCGTGTCAGGATGAAAATGTCGAAGATCGAAAAGGCAGATTGAGAAAGTAATGGTGTAAGAATGAAAGTAGCAATAGAAGACAAAGAAAGGTGGCCAAAGACATGGGTTAATTAGTACAGTTATTACTTAGGAATCATATGAATAGTAGTATGTAATCAAGATTGGATAATTACACAAAGTGCGTGATTTTTTTTCTACATCCTGGAATTCATGCAATATTTGAATGGTCTTTGTTACTTGTTCGACTAGTAATCCCCAATAATATCCTCTTGAGGCATAGCCCCGATTGCAATATTAACCTTCTTGGTCTTCATAGGAACATGGTATGCACGTGCCTTTTCATCTGTCGAGTCCATTACCTCACATGAACCCTCTATATGAATAATATCCAGATTCTAAACTTGGTCATCATAAATAAGGTATGTCATCTTCCCTTTTTATTTCTCTTCCAGTCGTGCCCTAACAATGTCTCATCTATTTCCAATGTATCTTTGTGTGCCTTGGGATCAAGCTCTTCAAGTAACTAAGGCATGAGATCCTTTGCTTTTGCGTTATCTCCCAATGTGATACACTTCATAATTTTTAAGGCCTCATGTACTTATGGCTTATTAGAAAAATAATCAAAAGTGTGAGCCATACCTTCAGTCATATATCACCAACTCACAGTCACTTTCTTGAGCTCAACATGCACATACCACACATGCGTGCATCCACACAGAGTGTAGTAGAACTTATGTACCCACAATATGTTGGTAAATCATCCTAGACTTACACCCATTGTCTCTCACAATTATGAATGTGTACCAAAGCAAGTCTTCCCATCATACTCATGTATAAGGGTAGGCACATTATTTTGGGTAAACCTTGTGGAAAAGGTGATTCTCACTTCTCACTAGCCCAATAGGTTATCTTTGTGTGTTTGCCACCAAGGCGTTATTTTTCGTGCAACGTGCATAACAACATATTCCTTCTATCAACTTCATTTTTTCATTGGTTCTCTATGGCGCACAAGAAAGATTCAGGATTTTCTTCACATTGTACCTAGGTAAGCGAGTTTGTCCTAAGTGCGGATCATGTACGACCGACCATATTTGTAACTCCTCCCTTCATCTCGTGCCCAACCATCTCATATGTGCCATGGGCATGATGGTAAAAACAACTCTAGTGGTGTTGCTAATCGACCGTAAGCGTCTTCCCACTAAAGTGCACCTTCCTGAAGGCTTCCATGTTCTCAAGGTCACGGACTATGTGCACATAAATACTATTTAGTCCTTCCTCACTTATCGGCTCAACATAAGGTGGATCATTCACCTCATCCAGTGCATAACCATGCACTCATCCTTGTTCTCAAAACTGATATATCTCTTGTTGAAGTGCATATCAACATTGTTTGTATAACACCAAGGACGCCTAAGTAGTGTTGGGAAATTATCCGCCTCAACCAGCTCCAAAACTTCAAAATATACTGAAAACTTGGCTCCTTAAATGGTAATTAAAGCATCCTTTAATACCCTAATAGGCATGGCCCTAGTCTTGTTTTCAATATACTACACATTGGAAGATGGATGCAAAAGTGGTATTCCCATTTGATTCCATGCATCCAAAGTCAGAACATTCACCTCAATGCCTCTTTCTATTAGAATTTTACTTACCAGTCATCCGTCAATTACTCCATCCACTATGATTTCCTTGTCATGCTCATGGTTACGTGGTGGTAAATTTTCATGGAGTATTTTTGCACTCGCACTCAACTCTAGTGCACAAGAGTACCTTATTGTGTAACCACTCTCCTAAAGAATGGGATGATATTCTCTTGTCTCAAAGATCATACATACCTCTTTCGGATCATCTACATCCTTTTTGGGAATTCACTCTTTTTCACGTTCCTTTTCATGCGCCTACTCCTTTAAGCAATTGGATCTCACCTTTAAACTCTTTGATCACCCCCAAAGTATCTTGATAAACCTTCTTCTAATGAGAAACACCCGGATACTTAGCATGCAGAATTTTCTCTCCGATGAGTGCTTTATCTTTAAGATCCTCACTCACACGTGATGCTTCTTCACACGTAGTGACCAACATAGGTTATACTTCTAGATTAGGCATCTTCTTAGGTGCCCATTGTTCATTCTTCGTGCGTTGTACATTGATCACCACCGCGCCCTTGTCCTTCTTCTTATTTTTACACATATGTTCATAAAGATCTAGATAATCTTCAACCTTATGTTACTTTCCAAAATACCTACATACCTTATCTCAGGGACATTCGCATTGGTAATGATCTAGGTGTTGGTACCCATTCTAAGCCCCTAGATTAACCAAGTTAAGTTTTCTAAGAAATTTCTCTATACGTGAGTCTAAAAGACTCAAATTTACATATGTAAACCAATCACCAAAGCTTTCTAAAATATCCATGATATTTCCTTCCCATAAAAATCAACAAACTTAAAGATAGGCATGACCATTTAGTTCTAAGGATACCGCAGTGCACTAATTTGGAGATCCGCAAAACGAAGAACTTAATGTTTTGTGGATTTTTCTAAATAGTGAAAGGACTAAAATCAAATCATGACCAAGGAAACTTTCTAGAATGGTTGATGGCTATCCAAATTAACTTTGTCCCATAATTTTAAACAAGCAAGTATGTCACGAGAAGACTAGTTGTAGGAAATAAGAGAGTGGCATTTCATAACAAAATTTACGGTCTAGTCTAGTGTTTGACTGGTTTGTCAAAAGGGTTAGTACCCTCGAGTTTCAGAAAATGGAAACTCATCTAGTGTTCCGTAGGTATGTTGGGATGATGGTACTCCGCAGATTTCATAAAGCCACAAGACATTTATAGATCCACCAAAAATTGCAGAATATAAAGGATAAATAAGAAAACACACAAGTAAAAGAAAGAATGCAAGTAAAATCCATGGGATGGTTTGTCAAAAAGGTCCAGCATTCCACTGATTCTAAAAAAACCATGGGACACGTATAAAAAAGAACATTTTTCATCAGTACCTTTCATTTCGGGTATCCAAGTCATACAATGCAGATTGAGAAACAATTTCTACACTATCCAAAGGTAAATTCATTTCTAAAGAATAGTAATTAAATTGACAAGAAAGATATATAAAAAAGTAAGCATATGCATATACTAGGAATAAAATGGAGATTTTATAGGGGGGCCAGCCCTTGAAATTCACATGACTTCTAGTCTGTATACACAAAAAGGAGGTTATGGTTACAAATTCCTACGCAAAAGTGAGAATCGATTTAACAACGTCTTCTTCTTAAAGTCAAACTCTTTGCATTCTTGATCCCCATAAACATATGGATATCCCTTGTAAGGTCACGGGACATACCCATTTTCATAAGTTCTATAATGTCTTCTTTGGGGACCAAGATCTTGATCAAGTCCAATTTTATCCTATAAGAGGATACCCATTCAAGGATATTAGACCCACCTTTAAGGTAGGCCTTGTTACCCCGCTGGGTGACAATTTTTGAGGTTGAAGATGGCCGAGGTACATCAGTTATTTCCACAGGGGGAAATCCCCTTCTACGTCTCCTCAATAAAGGAAGTGGTACGCTAGGGCTCCTCTCGAGAAGAACATTTCACTACTGACTTTCTCAAGATGGGTGAGTCTTTTCTCTATTGCGGATATTTTGCATGAAATGAAGACATGTCTTCTACAGGCTCATCATCAGGAACTGCATAAACATCAACTTGAATCTCTTTCTCCACCATTTACTCATTAAAAAATATTGGGGATACTTTGATAATGTTCTTGTCAATGGCAAATTCCGCAATGGATCTAAAACTTCTTCAATAACTCAGGATTTTTTTATCCTCCACACGAAACAAATGATGATACATAATCGAAAAATAGAGAAGAAAGGAGTCATCTTGATAAGCCTTCATATCAATGCTACCCGAACTACACGAGGTGTTAATGGTCCTTCGGTTTCCACTTGATCTTCAATCATAAATAACATCCTCACAAAATCTTCATCTGGGCCAAAAAGGTTGAAAATTGTGTGCAATGTTTCCGAAGAAAGCTCTTTCAGATCTGGTTCCTAATTCCACATCCGCCATTACTTGAAAAGTATTAACACAAACTCTTTTCTTACTCAGGATGCTCAAGGAAAGATGTAATCTTATGAAAAATCAATAAGAATTTATAAGAGGATGGATTTTTCAAAAGATTGTTTGAATTATCATGTCAGGATCAAAAGTGAAATCAATTCTGGATACTCACATGGGTTTGAAAAAAGGGAAACAAATTGATATATGTCAAAAGATGGTTTTTTTCTTAACGTGTCAATCCACTTAGGGGAAGTATCAATTTCAAGAGGGTGTCAATTATTATCGCTTCCCGAGATATATCCTCCAAAAGTCGGTTGTAGAATCGATTAAGATAATGACATAAGGGAATAAGTGGTTTATGACTAGGTGTATGAATAAGGGAATAAGTGGTTTATGACTAGGCATATGAATGATGGTGACAACACAAGTATGACAAACAAAGGATTAAAACAACAAAAGTAAAAATATTACACACATCTCGTGCAACTTAAACTTAAACAAGTTCAAATTAAGGAATGAAAAATGAATCTTTTCAATTACAAGATATTTTCTTAAAATGGAGGTCATTTGTCGCACATTCTCGCGATGATTCATTAGAATTTTCCAAAATAGTATGAGTATGGGTTCATGTCCTCATACAAAATGGGGGTTATTTTTTTCTATTTCTAAAAGAAGGTAGAGAGATTCAATTGTAAATATTACATGTTTCCTTTGTGAAATGCATACTGATCTCAGTTTCCCAAAATTTTGTGTCAAGGTGGTTGTAATGTACAACCATTGACAAGATTTGAGAGCATTCAATTGATGTTCCCTTGCTAAGAAATTCTAATATCTGAATGAAATATGTCTACTTTTAGTTGAAATTTGTCTTTTGGGTTCGTGTTTGGAATTGCCCATTAATGAGATAAATTTTCTCACACTGATCTTGTGTTTGTTTCTTAGCTTTGTCGTACACTAGATCTGTCCTTAATGGTTGTGCTTTTTGTCATTAGTTTGATATTGTGCTATAAGTATTTACTCTACAATATTGGATTTAATTGTAAGATCCTTACCGTAATAATTTTGTGTTGATAGTTTTTGTTAGCCTTTGAGTGTAACTTAGGTGTGTGAGAGTATGAGAAATAAATACTTTATTAGAATGCTTACATGAGTTCTTATGTCAAGTATTTTAAATATTGTGTCAAATATTTACATCTGTTGAGGATCAATGAATGGGAATATGCCTTTGTAGAAACTATGACTGGTTAATTCAATTCTATGTGTTTTTCTTGAATTGCAGGTTGCTCTAAGTGTTAAATTCTTGACTGTAAGAAATCTATCTTCATAGGGTCATCCGTGGACGTCATATTGTAAAAAAACAGCGAAATCTCAACTTGTAGGGATTATTAGCTATACACGCACTCTAAATTAGAAAAATTTATACAAATATATATCGTAGCATTCGAATCTAGTTTCTAAAATACTAATTTTTGTAAAAAACAGACAAGTTTAGCTATATTAAACACTTAAAATTATATGACTTAGTTTTTTTTTTTTTTTAAAAACTTATAAGATTGTAGTCCGTTTTCCCGCATTTTGGATGACCAAATCTTGTTATTTTTTTTCCTTTGGTGAAACGTTAGATGTAGTTGTCTATCTTGGGATGGATTTTATTTTGTATTTTTTTTAGCAATATTTTTTTTTGATTTTTTCCGTGAAAGTGGTCTGAAAATATTTAGAAAATGGAGCGCTTTCCGTTTGCCCGCCATAACTATATCAAAAAATATCGAAATCAATTTTTTTTTTTTTAATGTGTATAGAATTTGTCCACGCTTGGGATGGTATAAGTTTTATCATATTTTGATAAGCGAAACAAAAGTTACAATCTTAAACGTAGACATGAACATTCACGGGAAAAAATGTCTTAAAGACCTATTGTTAGTAAGAAATTATAAAATGATATTTATCTTATTCTATTCACTTTAAAAACAATATTTCTACGAAGCTAAGAGTCTCCCCTACGCGATGGCACCATTTTTGTGAAATGTTTTTAGTTTTTTTAGCATGGTTCAAGTCTTTGGAAGAGCAGATTTGAGGTTTTTGACCTTTTACACTTCATAATGACCTTCCATAGCTTTGGTTGGGAAAAACAAAGATTTTCCGAGGCTTAGGTTCGCGAGATAGATCCACGATCGCGGTTTTTTTTTTAACAATACGTGAGCGCGCTTTATAAAAGCGTTCGCGGTTCATAAAGCATAAAGCTCGCGGTTAATAAATCATATTTACACACATCCCAATATACGAATTACCATGTGATTTTTACTCTCGACCTTTAGCATATGAATTATCATGCGAAATTTGTCTTTTTTTTGCATGTTTTTTCTTATCATCGGAAGCAAAACATCATGGGAGACAAAAACGAAGTCAAAAAAGGAAGTCATTAAGTAAAAAAACACCAAACAAATTAGAGGCCAACAAAATTCAAAATGCTGAGCGAATGCGGAAACTTCATGAATCTAGAAGAGGTTCATCTTCAATCCCAACTATTGTAAGCAATGAAGAACTAGGTAATGTTTCTACTGTCAATGTTGAAGTTGAATTAAATACTCGTGATGAAGAATTTTTTACCATCAATGTTGAAGAAGAATTAAATACTCATGATGTAGCAAATGTTGAAATTGAAGGAGACAATGAAAATGTGAATAAGGAAATTCATGTTGAAACTGTAGACAAGCAAAATTTGACAAAAACACCTCTTAGGATTTACGTAAGAAACCTAATTTTTTTATTGAAATTGATGAAAACATTTTGAAACCAATGTCGACAAACTTTCGAACGACAAATCGAAGAAGAAAACCACTTTGAAATTTGGGATAATCATTTTGAAATTTTAAATGATTCCCAAAGATGTCATTGTTGGTTAGTTTGATGAAATTGATTAAAATGAGACCTACATTAAACACCTTAGGATTGACATCTAATATACGTGGTCAAACCTCTACAATTGTTGAAAACCTTCATGATGCATATCACATTGTTGGTGTCAAAAGATGCACTAGGGATAGTAATATGTACACGTCGTGTACTTGCTACTAGTGTTGTAAGTGAATCAATAAAAAAAAAACGTTTGATTACACAAACAAGTCGAATGTTGCAAGTTAATCGAAAAACTCTAATGAAAGCAATTGAAAGATGTAATATCCTTCAATCACTCAATAATGTCGATTTTTGGGCATTTTTTGCTAGAGCACCGCGTAAGGACAAAAATAATTCTGATGTTATAAGAGAAGTTATTAAATTTTGGCATGATAACACTAGAATTTTACCTAATACAATAGATGTTATAAAACGGAGAGTTGGTTTTACTAATCGTGAACCACATCCAAAGCATTTCTTAGATATGACTCAAACTCAATTTTTTCGTAAGTTTGAACAAGAGAATCTGAAATTAAAATTAGTCAACGTTTTTTTGAAATGTTGAAACCATTCTATGTGAAAATCAACCATGCTCACACCACTTATTGTTGTAGGCAACATGTTGAATTTGCGATGCATTATGCTAAATTTTTACGTATTCGTTCTAATTTTCATTCTGAAACTATGTTATCTGAATGTGGTGTTCAAGTTCCACCAATATCTTCCAGGGATTTCATTCCTACTATATTTTGTGAAAAAGAAGTTGGATAATTTTTTTATAGTCAGGATTGTTTAGATGGAAGTTGTAGTACATGCGGCGGATTACCTAAATTGGAAAGTTGCATCCATGAGCAAATTGAAGGTACAATAGGACATAATTTAGTTGAATTTGATAAATATAAATCAATTGCATACCAGTTGAAAGATGGAAAAGAGTCGAAATGGTGTGAGCTAGTTACAGAACAAATGCCCATTTTTCAATTTATGAGAAAATTTAAGGATGAAATTGTTTATGAGTATGCGAGGCATACACATAGAGCTCGATGGTTGGATGAACAATTCAAGCTATGTAAAGACACATTTCCTATTGGTACTATTGTTTCAGTGGTCGATTTTGTAGAGAATTACACATTGCTGACCACAAATGGAGGTTCAATCACAATATTACAACTCGAGTACAAGTTACCATTTTTGTGTATATAGCATTTCTACATTCTCCTCTGACAAGATCTGAGAGAATGATCAATTTTTTTAAGAAAGTACCACTTTTATATCGGTGATGATCGTACTCATTCTACTTGAATTTGTGCAAAGGTGTTTCAGTTATTTTATGGAAACTTGTCTGATAGGGACATCCACTTCAAACAACATTATATATGGTCAGATAATTACACGTCTCAGTTTAAGAATGCACGAATGTTTTATTGGATGAGCAGAATGCACGTCAAGATGGGTGTGCAACATATTTGGAGTTTCATTTGAATTTGGACATGGAAAAGAGAGCATGACGGTGTAGGGGCATGTGTGAAAAGAGCTCTTGCAAGAGAAGAGTTAAAGTACAAAGATGGTGCTAAATTAAAAGATGCAAAGAGCATAGTGGAATGGTATATTGACAACATGGCCCGAGGTTCTCAAGAAAATTCCACAGTTTGCAGATATTTTTGGTTGATAGAGGAAAAACATATTGCTAACTACGAGGATTTTATGACACTCACTGGGTCTAGTGATATGCACTCATTTTGTAGCTCAGACGCTACTTCGTGGGCCGTATGGACAAGAAAGTTGACATGTTTTTGTGCATCTTGTATCGAATTTGTCACTGTTGAGTGTGATTCACAAGAATGGGTGGAAGGATGGATTTGTAGGCCTCTAACTCCGCTTCCTAGTTATTAACCTCCACAAGCATTACAACTTGTTTCTACAGATGAAGTTACAACATCCAAGGACTTTGATGAAATTTTGATTTTGGTGCGACAAGGTATTTATGGTTATTTATTTAATTTTTGTATTGAGTTATGTCCATTGAAATTTTAATATGTAATTTAAATTTGAGTTGTTCAACCTTGGTTATTTTTTTGTAGGACATGTGTTTGCAGTAATTGTGACAGAAGACAATGAAGAAGGAACAAACTATTTCTTATGTCATTGCATCGAGGAAAGAAAGAAGTTGACTTCTCCTATTATAGATGGCGAAGATATTGAGTATCCTATAGGGTCAGTGGTAGTTACTGGAACTTGGCTTTGACGGTATCCATTAAAAAACTCCTCTGTTTGGGTGTTTGAAGACTTTGAGACACACAAGAAAATACTCTTATATTCACATCTAGTTCTAGCGACAAATATTCAGTTGTATAGATATCGAGGAAGGCCTAATAACAAGATTCTTTGGAAGGTTCGAGAGTCAGATCATGAAGCAATCTTGTCTGCTATTCAGAGTAGATCCGATCCTGATGGTTCATTGGAATGAATTTACAATGCTCATGTCTAGTATATATTTAATTTCTTTTTATATATATATATATATATATATATATATATATATATAATTTTTTTAGTTTAAAGATCTAGATTTAAGTTTGAATATATTTTATTTTAAATTTGTGTATTTTGTGTACATGTATATAGATAGTATATGGTTTTGATTTGAAACTTAAATTTCTTTGACTAACAATTTTATGTTTGGTTAGTGGTGCGAGAAAAGCTTCCACCTTCACGTGGTTGTGCTTTGTTAGTAGAGAGAATTTTAAATTCTCGAAGCTAAGAGAAGCTTTCATTGTTTGAAAAAGTTGTAAATTTTGAAAATGTTGAAAAAAAGTAAATTTTGAAAAAGTTGTAAATTTTGAAAAATTTGTAAATTTTGTAAAGTAGTCACCGAAAAGTTTATTATTTTGAAAAAGTTGTAAATTTTGAAAATATTATAAATTTTGAAAATGTTGTAAATTATTTTGAAAAAGTTGTAAATTTTGAAAATGTTGTAAATTTTGAAAGGCGACTCCTCTCAGATGTGCCCACGGAGTCAGTAGTCACCATCGAAGTTGAGCGATATTTTGGTCTCGGGGCTCTTAAGGGACTACGCCTAAATGAAGTAGCCGGAAGCAACGACCCTTTGCGCACCGAAACACCACCTCCTCTAGCGTTCACTGGCCACCGGATGTGCGGGTGCGGTCGGTTGGTGCCACGACCACCAATTTGAAAAATATAGCATTTTGACCTTACTGGCTGGCTCATTGCACTATTTCACGCGTTTGCAAAAGTAGGACAGCAGTGAGAGCACCGAAATGAGAAGAAAAAAACCGAGAGAGGCTATTGTAGAGAGAGTCCGTACGCCAAGGTGATCGGATCGAGACGAGGCCTCTCTAGGTGCCACGGAGTCCGAGTAGTCACCCGTCGAAGTTGAACGATATTTTGGTCTCAGGGCTCTTAAGGGACTACGCCCGAACAAAGTAGCCGGAAGCAACGACCCTTTCACGCACCGAAACACCGCCTCCTCTAGCGTTCACCTAGCCACTCGGACGTTGTCGGCATAGTCGGTTTGGTGCCATGACCCACCGTTTGCAAAATATAGCGTTTGACAACCTTACACTGGCTCCAACTGCACTATTTCACGCGTTTACAAACAGTAGGACAGCGAGAGCACCGAAATGAGAAGAAAAAAATGAGAGAGGCTATTGTAGATGGTCCCTACGAGGTTCGGATCAGACGAGGCCTCTCTAGGTGCCACGGAGTCTGAGTAGTCACCCGTCGAAGTTGAACGATATTTTGGTCTCAGGGCTCTTAAGGGACTACGCCCGAACGAAGTAGCCCGGAAGCAACGACCCTTTCACGCACCAAAACACCACCTCCTCTAGCATTCACCTGGCCACCTAGGACGTTCCAACGCAGTCGGTTCGGTGCCACGACCCACCGTTTGCAAAATATAGCGTTTGACAACCTTATACTGGCTCCAACTGCACTATTTCGCGCGTTTGCAAACAAGTAGGACAGTGAGAGCACCGAAATGAGAAGGAAAAAACTGAGAGAGGCTATTGTAGAGGGTCCATGTACTACGCCGAGGTTTCGGATCAGACGAGGCCTCTCTAGGTGCCACGGAGTCCGAGTAGTCACCCGTCGAAGTTGAACGATATTTTGGTCTCATGGCTCTTAAGGGACTACGCCCGAATGAAGTAGCCAGAAGCAACTTATCCCCATTTTTTACATTAATGACAAAGGCATACATTTAACAACATGTTCTTCATCTTTCTCCTCCTGATAGGATCACCTCTTCATTAGAAACATCAACCAAATGTCTTAAATAAGCTCAAAATCTTGAAATTTCACTCAAAAACTGATTTTAGCCTCTTTTCAAGCATAGAGACACTAAGCTCCCCTGGGAATAACATATGCATGATCTGAACATGTTGAAAATCATTGATATTTATCATCATCATAACTTTTCTTTGAGTAAGAGCACCATCATTCACCTTGTAGGTATGCAAAAAAATTCATTCCTCACAAAAGCTTTTTTTTCACCTTCAAGAATCCACTATACCAGACCTACATACCTAAAACAGTCATCTCTATAGAAAAATGATCCTTCTTACCTTCATATTTGGGCCAACTCTACTTGTTAGGCACCAAAACTTGATTTAGTCACATGTTTGTAGCCTTCATGTATTGGGAAGAAATAATGCATTCATGACTCATACCTTACTTGTTCTTGGAGAATACACTCATCACAGACCTCAAAAGCCTTTAAATAAACAATGTCCCCCTGAGTGTTTTGTATCATACACATCATCATATAGCTCTATAGAATCTCCTTTTCATATCATTGTAAACTGATTATCATAAAATCATCAACCTTCCCTCCAAATCTAGCTTCATCTTGTCAAAAAAATGTCTTTCTAGCACACGAAATCACCTAGAGTACCTTCAAGAATCTATCATATATGTACTCCTGTCAAGATTAGGCATTGAAAATTTTTTCAAGCACTTTAAGTAACACCTACAGGCATGTAGGTTACAAAATTAGAGAAAATTTGAAAATTTCAAGTCATGTAGCACAATGGACACTAGACAGATACTTGTATTTTGGAATGAAACACACTTCTAGACCTGACAATTGACCACTTTGAATGCATCATAACATGCCATGGTTGGGCTTGACATGTACACATTTCACCTGTGAAATATTCTTTACAGACGCATAAGCAAATTATATGTATATACTGATTCAAGAAACCTCAAGTCATAGACCAAACTAGCTACCTGCCTCACTAGCTTATTCAAGTATAATCATCACAAGAACAATTCTTGGAGCATATTACCAATTTAAGAGTATACTCACCATATTCTTTAAAATAACGCATGCTCTACCTCTTGAAAACATTTTCCATAAGTTATCAGATAATCCCTATAGATCTATTGGTTTGAATATTGCACAAGTGAATGATGCGATATGTGAATTGTTCCAAGACAAAACAATGCAAGCATCCAAGATTGTAAATTATGAAAATACAATCTAGATATAATTAACTGTTTTAGTTTTACAGATCTAGCATCTTTATACCATTGCCATTCAAAAACTGATTTGGGTACAAAAACTATTATAATCACATCACTTGTATTATAATGAAGAGTGAGAATCAATAGGTACTATAGTGGTTCCAATATAAATAGGGCCAACATATATCATGATCTAAAAAATTCCCTGTCCTTAGGGTACCATGGCATGATGTCATCATGTCATCAAGATCCATAGTATATTAAAGTCCACTGCATGGTATATGTCATGGACCTTATAATGGATTCAAGGATGCAAAATCAACGCACAAAGAAGGTTCCAGAACCTATTCCCATTCCTTATTTTAAATTGAACTTGAACATGGCCTTGGAATCAGGCCCCATAATGATCCACCTTATGAGATAGACACTGACCTATTCAAAAATGAGGATGGCTCATCTCATTTTGACAACGTGATGCATATTCCCAATGGAGGTCCTATACGAGGATCTTTACTCAAGTAACATATTTCCTAATTGAGTTCTTTTTACCTTGTCATATAATTAGATACTCCATCCAATTGAAAATTTACCCTACTATATCCTGAACCGATAGATTGGAATAAAAAATTTCACATGCCAATTTATTTCTTTGATCCAAGTGCAAGAAAAACAAACATAAGTCTCATAGTGAAATCCTCTTTGAGTCATTAGTAAACAAACAAGACAAAGAACATATAGAAAAATTGGTATACCCATTCAAAGATGATGATTAACCACGTTACACTGCTTGTTAAAGAACTGAAAAAGTCATAAATATGATTTAACCAACACACATGGATATATATATATAAGAATCAAACAAAGTGTGCTCCAGGACACACATCTCTCGAAAATATATATGTACATAAGTTCATAATGTATGTGTACATCTTCAACTAAGCACGTGTCATAATGTACATATGGGACCACATGCGGTCGCAAAAGGCTATATATATACTGATGGTGTGAATCTACTCATGACCACATATGTACATCCAGGTGGACTATAAATATACTCATGAAACATCTTCCTCTCTTCGCCCTGCTAGAAGTAGCACGTCCACGACACAGGGATGTAGTGGAGGAGATGCCACTACGGATTTCATCCATGTGGTCCTAGGTGTCTCTAAGCATCCCTACTGACCTAACTGCACATTCATAAACAACAAGTTTTTAACACCCAAAATTTTAAAATACATTCAAAATTTAGAAACTTGTACAATTTAGTTAAAATGCATGTGAAATCTTACCACAATGTCATGATCCCTATCAATTTGTTGTTGACGTCGTCACGGGGACAACAATAGACTCACGAGGGGTAAGCTACATACAAATAATTAATTTTCAAATTAAATATTTCACATATATACCTACAAAATTTGATATTGTAGATTTAAGTTTAATAAGAAATAATGAACCTCCAAAATTTAACAAATTTAAAAAATTGTGTACCTCAGTTAGTGGATCTGCAGAGATCTTTATGGCAAAGTATCTACGGCAGCCTCCTCCTGATCTGCATATATGGAGGAGTCTCTCTAGCAGTCATAAGCTATACAAAAAACATGTACAAATCAATATTAAAATCTACATGACAGAGGTCCAAAGCATGTAATCCGTGCGTGAACTTCCAGTAATTAGAAACAAAGTGTAAAGAGATTTACTAACCTGCGTAAAACTCATGTGAGGTGTGCCAGTAGCCTCAGTTCCCTGAGCAGATGATGACCCGCCAGGCTCCTGTGTATAAAAGAGAAAAATATTAATACATGTACAACATACACGTGAAACAAATTATAATAATAATCTAGTGCAATTAAATGATTTATTAAAAATGTAAGTTTGTACAACTTGAAACTTACGTTTGAAACACGCCTAGCCATAGTAGCTAGCATGTCGATGCTAGATGTTTCCTCACCGACTCTTGCTATTTAAAATAAAATAAAAAATTAGTTTTTACATGTATGTACATGATGTACAATATATATATATATAAATATATATATCTCAAACATGTGAATTAAACTATATATATATATATATATTATTTAAATTTATTTGAAATTTACCTGTGAAAGACCAATATCAGTGGCTCAGTTCTAAAAACATTCCCCAGCATCTCATCTATAGAAAAGAAATCATGTGAACCAGCAAATGATGTCTCGCTTGCAGTGCATACGGCACCACATGATCCACAGTGGTGTGGTGCACTAGAACTGGCGCCTCCACCAACATCACCAGATGCAATCTGGGTGCTATGCTAGGTGAGAGTGTCAGTGAGCTCCCTCAATGCATGTAATGTATCAATCTCCACAACCTCCTTCACTGTAGGAGGGATAACTGAAGGCAGTGGGGGTTTTGGGGCATGGGGGATCCTAGGCTGACCTACGTGTGCACCAAGTCTGCTCTATGCAGAGCCACCTCCTCGACCAAAAAAGTCAGAAAAGTCAAAATAATTTGGGACCTCATTGAGCACGAACTCACAATATAATTTCTTCAAAAAATAAAGAGGAACCTCATTGTTGTTGCATGGTGGATAATCAAAAACCATCCACCATCGGTCCCAAAAAAATTGTTTTTGATTATGTCATCATGGCACCAATGGATTGGGAACCGTTTGCAAGTAACTGCAGGGGGGGCATTGGTTCTAGGTCGGTAAATAATGCACAAATGAGGTCTTTTCTAATTTTTTTGTCTTTTGGCCGCATGGGATAGTTTATGCATACCACCGCCTACAGTCACTTTTAAAGGTGTTCCATCTATGTATTTGGTTGGTTGCAGACTCGACTTCGCCAATCAATGTTTGCAATGTATTGGCTAAAGTCATGTGGGATGGATTTGTAGCATGATTTTGTCTTATAGTTTGAATTAGGTTCTCAATGACAATTTTATTTTCTTGGATTCTTCTAATGATATTATCTTGCGTTCCTGCTGGCTCAGTGGGGACAGAAGGAGCCACAGGAGGCGGATCTATGTTTGGAGGAGGGTTTTGAGGAATGTTCGGAGGGTTTTGAGGAATGTTCGGTGGGTTTTGAGGAATGTTTTGATGGTTTGCATGATTTCAAGCTTGCCGACCAACTGATAAAACAAGAAAATTGTATACATAAACAAACATTTCAAAAAACCCATGAAAATGTAAAAAAAAACCTAAAATGCCAAAAAAAAACCTAAAATGCAAAAAAATGATTACAATCGGGGACTTACCTCCTCGTCTTGGTGGCATGGTTGAATCTATCGCTATCCAGAAGTCGATGAGCAATTTTGAGATGGTATTGAAAGCGCGAGTGAAAAACGTTTAGGAAAAGTCGCGGTTCGAAATGAAAAATGAGGAAAATAAGGAGTCATGGGACTGTTAAATTTTGTCTCAGAGTTCCGTGATCGTGGTTTATAACCATGATCGTGGTTTTAGGTTCGGTAATTACCGAACCTAGAATTCAAGAACCGCGATCGCGGTTCCTTTATTTCGAGTTTTTATGTCCACCAAATTGTCCACCAACCGTGCACTTACCCACATTCTAATATGGTTTTTAAACCTTCACAGTACTTCACCTTTGATCTAAAATGGATCTTTGGTGTTGCACTTGATTCATTGATGTCGTTGTAAGTCTCCAATGAATAATCTCCTACAAAACCCCACACAAAAACATCAAACCCTAAAAAAAGATGTAAATGAATGGGTCAGACTATCCTTAACTACCAAATGGATGGAATTATGATTGAGCATTGCACTACATCTCATACCTGATGTAGTTCTATGTGCTTGTGTGTGCAATGGTGTGCCTAGGGTGCCCTAATGCTAATGACGCCAAAGTAGCGAGAAATAGCTAGATAAAAATGTAGAATGGTGGATGGAATAGAATAGACTCCCCTTCCTATGCAATGTGTGATGTAGAATAGTGCCCAAATGCAGTCCCTTGCCTTATGTAGATAGTTATCCCTTAGTAGAAATAATCTACCCATAAGATAGTATGTATGTTGTGTTTATATAGGGATCTCTTGCTCAAGTTTCGACACTAATTACTCAATATGTTGACTAATACCTAGGGAATGGGAGGGAAAATCATAATGACCAACCTCAAACATCTAAATGAGAACCAAGTGTTACTGGGACCAGGGTGACCCTAATTGCTTCCTAGACGCCCTAGTCAAAGACTAGACATAACAACTGAGTGAATAACAACAGCTAAGACTCCATGAGAGACGACCGGAATCGTGTAAGTTAGTGATTATTGTGAAAGACACACAATAATAACGACTAACTAGACTGACGATAAGACTAGGGGATGGGTCATTAGTAAATACTTTTATTATGCAAGATCCATTTATAGCACAACATACTTGGCAGTATAATTATAGTAGTAAGTGCGTGATTTTGTGACTACATTTTCCCCACTTTATGTTGGTGAGCGGAAAGCTCGGTAACATAAAGTAGATAGAGATGCGTACCTAAGAGAAATCTGGAGAATCCCATGTTGTAGTAGAATGCATAGATGTGGTAGAAAAGCATGCCAAATGAACCATATAGTGTGTTGAACCATGGATCAGCATGTTGATCTATGTAAACTAGTGAGAAATGTAATGTTATGATGAATCGTAATAAATGAGAGAGATCACTATGATATTGGATGATTGATGATAAGATGGGGTGGGGAGTGATCGGTTTCCAACCCAATTGTGTGTGTATTAAAAGCTGGAGGATTTGGGCATCCTACCACCACAGGAAGAATGTAGGGAGAAATGTGTGTTATTCTCCAACCTTTAAATACATCCTCAAGATCTAGCCATTGTAGATGGAATCAGATCAAACTTTTTGTGGTTTTTCGATCCAAATAATTTTGATCGAACAATTGACCCATATATGAGCAAGATATGAAAGGCAATCTTTCCCCACTCCACGAGTGTCACCACAATGTGATGGCTTCCAAGTTAGGTCATTTGGAAGTAAACGCCAAATATAGGATAACTTTGTTAGATATCACAAGCACTGAGAGGGGGGGTGAATCAGTGCAGATTAAAACTTTTTAACTTAATTCCAATTGTAAACCCTTTAATGATATGCATCTTTAAACTATGAGCAGTCAATCAAACATATGTCATGCACAATAACACAGAACACAAAGATTACCATGGGAAACCATTTCAGGAGAAAAACCCACCAAAATCGTTGATTATATTACATAAAGCAAGGAATTGTAAGAATATTACACATCCTACAAGATTTGTTTAGTGAGGCACCAACCCCTACACCTCTGTTGATATTACACACAAAAAAGGACTCAAGTGAATATAGCGCATCACAAGAGATTTGTTTAGTGAGGCAAAGAACCCCACAAGGAGGCTACAACGCCCTATAATTGCTAAGCTACAACTTAGACTTTATTTACATATACATTTTGATCATCTAGTTACAATTATTGCTTTTACAATAGATTATGATCACCTTTCTATATTGTTTTGTGTTCTTCTTTTCACTCTCTTATGCTCATTTGATTTTATTCTCTTTGTATCAATCAATTTGACACTCTTGATGCTCTTCTCATTTGATAAATCAATGCATCATCAATCTGCTCTCCTCTTTCCTCTCTTTTCTTTTGTATCTCTTTCTTAACTTGATTGCATCGTATTCCGCCTTCCGCATCTCTTTCTTAGCTCAAATACATCTCTTCTTACTCAAGCCAATCTAAAATAGCTCCAATTTTGAAATATATTCACAATTGACCCAATTCTTAACTTTGAGTTGTGTGTCGTGCACCTTCCGCTCTCCGTTGTCTGAGAATTCAGACTATTAAATGCATACAGACTAACTCCATATTTTGTTTCTTCTATATTCAACTTGATTACACTATTTTCCATGTAATTGCAAGAGCAATTTATTAGTTGTGCCTAAAAATAAATTTTCACATTTACAACGTGACCCAGATGAGCGAGTCATTTTCTTCTTCAATATTTTATTCCTCCTTGAAACTCGGATTCTCATAGAAAATTTCAACTATATTTCCCAAGGTCAATAAACATTAAATGTTGGCAATTGGAACAATAGTTTTCTTTGTTCTTCATGGAGATCAAGTCGTATACTTAGCCAAAATCACTTGACAATCGAATCACCATCAATTTTGGAGAACCAACTCTCACTTGTTCATGTTTGAATCAAATTGATTTCCTTTCACCCTTTTCTGTCCATATTCTCTCATTTCGCAGCTTTCCTTAGCTCCTCTAACTTTATCCTTTGTATCGCAGCACTTGTTTTTGTTCGGCAGCATTTCTCCTTATCTGTTGCCTTAACTCGGCTTTATTCCATGTCCACAACTCTATCTCTTTTACTTGCGGATTTTTTAGTCTTCCACAGCTATATACCAACCTTAGTGGATTTTCTAGTTCTTTGTGACTTTTCTCTTTATCCGTTTCTTTGCTTCGACTTCCTTAGTCTCACGTATTTGCCTTCACATCCACGGATCTTCTTTCACATCCGCGGATTTACCTATCTCACACATGGCATGTCCTTTGGTTCCATGTTGCTTTGTGGTTTCATATCTGTGGCACTCAATTACTTTTTGTGGTTTCTTCTAGAGCTCCACGGCTTTCTGCAGACTTCGACGTCTATCTCTAGGCTTGGTGATATCTCTTTTTTCGCGTCTTGCACATAAATTAAATAAGTTCGTAGAGCTTTTCCTTTGTTATCATGAAGCCTCCGTAGGTGACACTATCAATCAACCTTCATCTTTTCAGCTTGCTCACTTTACCAAATCTCTCATTTTCCCATCAATATAGCTTGACATCGGTTGATCCAAGCTTGACATCAATGACAACAAATATGGCTCATGAAAAAGGTCCAACAATCTCCTCCTTTTTCATTGATGGAAACACCCTAGCATTTCAATGCTTGTATTCCACATAAACAAATTTACTTATTTTGATGGAAAAAAACTTGTGTACCTAATTTTTGTTTTTAACATCTCTTCCCTTTGGATCTACTTCTCTTCTCCTATTTGATTTGTGGGATTCTATCTTCAATTTGTCTCTTCCTTTAAATGTGAGCAATTAATTTCTTACTTCATGCTTTTCTCCTCATGTAGCTATATTTCTGCAACACCTTAACAATTACTCTCCCCCTTGTATTGGTATGATCATCTTGGTTTCTAACAATAGCTACTCTCCCCTTTGACAATAATGACAAAGGGCCAACTAGGCCGCATACAGTTGAATATGATGGTAAGCTAGATTCAACATGTTCTTACCTCAAGAAGCTCCCCTAGGCTTATGCTTCTCATACATTTGTCTTGGTGTCTCTGTGGTAATGCTCCCCTAAGTTGATGCATACTTTGATAACTTTGAGCTAATAGATTAGCTCCCCCTTACTTTGGCATTGTTTTAGGAGCTAATATTTCTTGAGAATGATCCCTTGCCTTTTCTGCACACCCTCTAGTTGTTGGCGGGATTAGGAATGACCCCAATTCATTCCTTAGGTGTTCAAATGTTGCTTTTGGTAGCGGCTTGGTCATTATATCTGTTATTTCCTCTTTAGTGCTCGCATCTTATAGACTGATATTCTTGTCATTCACTTGTTCCCTTAATAAATGATATCTAATTGAAATGTGCTTGGTATTTGATTGGAACATGGGAAGGCAAGTAGATAAGGATAAATGTTGTCGATTAAAGGCGGTGTTGAGATACAAAGGAGAAAGTCAGAGGAGATAAGGAAAGTCACGAAATGAGAGAATATGGACTGAAAAGGGTTGAAGGAAATCAATTTGATTCAAACATGAACAAGTGAGAGTTAGTTCTCCAAAATTGATGGTGATTCGATTGTCAGATGATTACGGCTAAGTATATGACTTGATCTCCACAAAGAAAAAAGAAAACTATTGTTCTAGCTATCAGCATTTAATGTTGATTGACCTTGGGGAAATATAGTTGAAATTGACTAAGTTCCTTAGAGCTTGTCCTTTGTTATCCTGAAGCCTCTCGTGAGTTGACACTACCAATCAAACTTCATTTTTTCAGATTACTCACTTTACCAAATCTCTCCTTTTGCCATCAATTCAACTTGACATCAACTGATCCAGCTTGACATCAATGACAACACATATGGCTCATGAAAAACATCCAAAAAACTTCCCAAGTTAGGTCATCTGGGAAAGTAACAAATGAAACTCTCAAGTTAGATCATGTGGGAGGTCACATGTGTTATATTTGTATTGATTGAATAATGTGATTTTGATTGTCTGAGACTTGAATGTGTTATTGAATTGATTGATTTATTGATTTCAATTGGTTACTCATAGAGATATTTTATGTTAGTTTCCTCCGAGGCTAGTTCATTAGGGAGAATCGATTGTGAAGCATTAATAAGTGCTTGGAATTGTCAAATTGGTAGTGTTGGTTGAACACATAGTGATGTAAGGGGAATTATATGATGACCCCAATTGTATGCCCCCTTTCGTAAAGGGGAAGTGATGATAAAAATGAACACTATTCGAAAGTAAGCATGATATAGATAACACGTAATAAATATTGTCAAAAAGTGTGTAGATTGAGTGAAAGATAACATGGAGGAGAAATAACGCATGTGTTGTGTACGTGAAACGATGGTAAGAAGAATTTTGAAAAGAACATCACAAACGGGATATAAGTTGAAGTAAAAAGGCTCAAGATATGACGAAAACCATGTGGTGTGTATTAGTTGAGACAATGATCGCTAAATAATAACCATAGTAAAGTGAGTAACAAAAAGTAACTATAAATAGTAGGGTGAAAAAGGGGTGACCGAGTTATTATAGGTGGAGAGGGTATCGCAAAATTTTGGTATGGCTCGGGACGTTCCCCCAAAGTCATATATATGGTTGAGAGCTAGTAAAGCACTAAGGAGGTGGAGCTAGACTAGGGCCCACAAAAGAACAACTAGTACTCTCTGGAATAGATAAGGCGAGATGCGGCGATAGAGTTGATAGAATCGAGATGATGTGGGGTGTATGGAGTGTTATGTTTGTGGAGCCTATTTTCATGTTAGAGTGTGGTACACCTTCTATGTGTTACACTTGGGTATTTTTACAGCGGTCCCACTTGCCAATGAGTGGGTCAAGGGGGGTTCGGGGCGAAGCCCCCGAAGCAAATTTTCATGGGTGGTTTATTAACCCATGGGTAATGGGTAACCGTTATGGGCTGTTTTTGGGCCCATGGTTTTTCGGTACCCATTGTTTTGTAAAACCACCTCTTCGGCTACCCATAGGTTTATGGGACGGTTTTGTTTTTGCCCATTGTTTGATACCCACGGTTTTGTAAAACTGCTTAAGCAGTTGTCTATTTATATGGTCTTATGCATATGATAGATAGATAAGCAAATGTATTGCAGATGTGTTTTGAATTCGGGTGTGAATTCTGTAGAGTTTGTTGAGCATAGCTCCAAACGGATCTGGGTATTGTATTGAGAGAGTGGAGGCTTGTAATAAAATCTAAGCAAGTGATTCTTGGTGGACGTAGCCCAAATTGGGTGAACCACATTAAATCTTGTCTCTCTATGTTGTGTTATTTATTTTACACTTTTATTTGAGATCTGTAATATTTTATGCATATTAGTTTCTACTGTTGTGATTCTGTAAGGGATTATTCCACATATTTTATCTCTTATTTCCTAACAATTGGTATCAGAGCCTGGTTTGGTTTGTTGAAGTGTTGAATCGCAGGGAAAGTTTTATCTTGAGTGGGAGCTATGGCAGATGATGGAAGATCTAGGGTTGATAAATTCAACGGGCAGAATTTTAGTCTTTGGAAGATGCAGATGGAAGATTACCTTTATCAGAAGGATCTTTATACTCCGTTGTCTGAGAAGGTGAACAAACCCTCGAGTATGACAGATGCGGAATGGGATTTGTTGGATCGGAAGGCACTTGGAACGATCTGGTTGTGTCTTGCATCTTCGGTATTATTTAATGTTTCAAAGGAAAAGACTACAAAAGATCTAATGGATGCATTAGGGAAGTTATATGAAAAACCCTCTGCCTCTAACAAGATATTTTTAATGAAAAAGTTGTTTAATATGAAGATGTCTGAGAATAGTTCAATAGTCAGATCATTTAAATGATTTCAATACGGTTGTGAATATGCTAGCTTTGGTTACAATATAATTTGATGAAGAAGTTAGGGCTTTATTAATTCTGTGCTCTTTACCTGAAAGTTGGAATAGCCTGGTAATGGCGGTAAGCAACTCGGTTCCATCTAACTCAAAGTTAAAGTTTGAGGATGTTATAGGGGTAATTCTAAGCGAGGAAATGTAAGAAAAAGCTCGGGAATCTTCTACTTGAGGAATGCTTTGAGTGGAAACTAAAGGGAGACGAGAAGAATAGAGGAAACCGTGGAAAATTGAAAGATCGGGCAAGGTCAAAATCCAAGAGTAAGATTGTATGTTGGGGCTGTGGAAAGTCTAGGCATGCAAAGAAGGATTGTTGGGAGCTTCGGGACGAAGAAGAAACAACGGGAAGAAAACAAGGAGGCAAATGTTGCATCGGGTAATGTATGTCGGGATGCTTTGATTCTTTATTTGCATAATATTCTTGAATCTTGGGTTTTAGATTCAGGGGATTCTTTTCATGCTACTCCACATAGGCATTATTTTGTTGATTATGTTCAAGGGGATTTTGGGCATGTTTTTCTTGGTGATGATGAGCCTTGCAGTATAGTTGGAAAAGGTTATGTTCAGGTTAAGATGCAGAATGGGAATACATGGCTATTGAAGGATGTCAGACATGTGCCTACATTAAGGAGAAATTTGATATCGGCGGGGCAATTGGGAAGTGATGGTTGTATTGTGATATTTATAGCTAACTCTTGGAAGGTTACCAAGGGTGCTCTTGTGGTGGCAAGAGGTAAGAAGGTTGGAACCTTGTATTTAACCACTGATAGTACTAATGATTGTAATCTTGTGGCTTCAGATACAGATACAACATTATGGCACTATAGGCTTGGTCATATGAGCCATAAGGGCATGAACATCATAAAGAAGAATTTACTGGATATACAGAAACAGGTTTGGATTTCTGTGAGAACTGCATATATGGGAAACAGAAGTGAGTAAGGTTTCTCAAGGTTGGACCTATGAAGAAAGAGAGTAAGTTAGAGCTAGTACATTCTAATGTGTGGGGGTCGGCTCAGGTATCATCTCTTGGGGGTTCAAGTTATTATGTTACTTTTATTGATGATGCAACAAGGAAAGTTTGGGTTTATTGTATTAGAAACAAATCTGATGTATTTGACACTTTTGTTAAATGGAAAGCCTTGGTAGATAATGAAACAGGTCTTAAGCTAAAATGTCTCAGGTCAGATAATGGAGGGGAGTATTGCAGCAATGAATTTAATGATTACTATTCTAAGAATGGAATCATGAGGCAAAAAGAAGGTTCGGGAACTCCACAGAGAATGGGGTATCGAAAGGATGAATAGAACAATAATGGAATGTCTTTAGGAGCATGAGGTTACATGCGGGACTGCCTCTTTCTTTTGGGCAAAAGCGGTGAGCACGGCTATGTACTTGATAAAAGAGAGGACCCTCAAGTGCCTTGGATGGAGGCATACACGAGGAGGCATGGTATGGTAAGAAAGTTGATTATTCATTTCTTAGAGTCTTTGGATGTGAGGTGTTTGTTCATATAGACAAGGATGATAGGACCAAGCTAGAGGATAAATCAGAAAAATGTACTTTCATTGGTTATGGTGGTGATGACTTTGGATTTAAATGTTGGAGTATTAAGGACAAGAAAATCATTCGATCTAGGGATGTGGTCTTTAATGAGAAAGTCATGTATAAGCAGCAATTTGCAGAAAATAGGGAAGAATCCAAGAAAGAATATGCAGTGGTAGAGGATCTTCTAGATGGGAAAGTGACCCATGAATTAGTTCGGGAACCCCAAACTCCTACAGTGAGGAGGTCTTCTAGGGTAAGAAAAGAACCTGAACGTTTTTCTCCTTCTCTTTATTATTTATTACTCATTGATAGTGGAGAGCCAGAGAGCTTTGATGAAGCAATGCAGGTAGATGCCAGTAAGAAGTGGGAGCAAGCCATGGATGAGGAGCATAAGTCTCTCATGGAGAACCAGACTTGGGATTTGGTGAAGCTACTAGAAGGCAAAAGAGCATTGCAGAACAAGTGGGTGTACAGAGTTAAAGATGAAGGAGGAAAGAAAAGATATAAGGCCTAGTTGGTGGTCAAGGGTTTGCACGAAACAAGGTATAGATTTTATGAGATATTTTCTCCTGTAGTAAAAATGACTTCTATTAGAACTGTTCTTGGAATAGTGGCAGCAGAAGACTTGCACTTAGAGTAGTTAGATGTAAATATTGCATTTCTCCATGGTGATTTGGAGGAGGAACTATATATGCAGCAACTTGACGAGAGGGCTATGAGGTCAAAGGTAAAGAGGAGATGGTGTGTAAGGCGAAGAAGAGCTTGTATGGCGAAACAAGCTCACGTCAATGGTATAAGAAGTTTGATAGCTTCATGATGAAGCAAGGTTATATTAGATGTCATTCTGACCATTGCGTGTATACAAATAAATTTGAGGATGGAAGTTATATTATCTTGTGTTTGTATGTTGATGACATGTTGGTTGCAGGTAAAAACATGCAGGAAATAAAAGTACTCAAGAAACAACTAAGTGAATCCTTTGATATGAAGGATTTGGGGGTAGCCAAACAAATCCTTGGTATGAGGATAACTCGGGATAGGAAGGAATGAAGCTAACTTTATCTCAGGAAGAGTACATTAAGAAGGTATTGGATAGGTTTAACATGCAGGATGCTAAACCGGTTGGGACTCCTTTGGCAGGCCATTTTAAGTTATCAAAGGAGCAGTGTCCCAAGACAGAGCAGGAAAGAAACCAGATGTCCAAGGTACCTTACTCATCAGCGGTTGGCAGTTTGATGTATGCTATGGTGTGCACTAGGCCTGATATTGCCCATGCAGTGGGAGTTGTGAGTAGATTTATGAGTGATCCAGGTAAAGAGCATTGGCAAGCAGTAAAGTGGATCCTTCGGTATTTGAGAGGAACCATGGGGACAATTTTGTGCTACAGTGGATCAGACACCACTTTATGTGGTTATGTAGATTTAGACATGGCTGGAGATGTAGGCAGTAGGGAGGAGCACGGCGGCAGTTATATTTATACTTGTAGGTGGGACAGCAGTGAGCTGGTTTTCACGACTATAGAAGCTGGTGGCTTTTTCAACCATGGAGGCTGAGTATGTTGCTGCCACAGAGGCAAGCAAAGAGATGATTTGGTTACAACAATTGCTTGAGGAGTTGGGGCATAAGCAGGAGGAATGTAAGCTGCATAGTGATAGTCAGAGTGTTATACACCTAGCTAAGAACTCTGCTTTCCACTCGGGACGAAGCATATACGGTTGAGATATCACTTCATCGGGACAGCTTTAGAAGAAGATAAGTTGAAGTTGGATAAGATTCATACCATTCGAGAATCCTGCCGAGACATGATGACCAAGGTGGTTACTGAGGATAAACTAAAGCTATGTTCAGCTTTGGTTGGCCTTCACGGATGACAGTGAAGGGTTGAGAAGCTTGCTCAGTGGAAATCAGTCTCCAAGTGGGAGATTGTTATGTTTGTGGAGCCTATTTTCATGTTAGAGTGTGGTACACCTTCTATGTGTTACACTCGGGTATTTTTACGGCGGTCCCACTCGCCGGTGAGTGAGTGGGTTAGGGGGCTCGGGGTGAAGCCCCCGAAGCAAATTTTCATGGGTGGTTTATTAACCCATGGGTAATGGGTAACCGTTATGGGCTGTTTTTGGGCCCATGGTTTTTCGGTACCCATTGTTTTGTAAAACCACCTCTTCGGCTACCCATAGGTTTATGGGACAGTTTTGTTTTTGCCCATTGTTTGATACCCACGGTTTTGTAAAGCTGCTTGCCAGTGATTGTCTATTTATATGGTCTTATGCATATGATAGATAGATAAGCAAATGTATTGCGAGATGTGTTTTGAATTCGGGTGTGAATTGCAGCAGCAGTTTGTTGAGCATAGCTCCCAAACGGATCAGGTATTGTATTGAGAGAGTGGAGGCTTGTAATAAAATCGAGCAAGTGATTCTTGGTGGACGTAGCCCAAATTGGGTGAACCATGTTAAATCTTGTCTCTATGTTGTGTTATTTATTACGCACTTTTATTTGAGATCGTAATATTTTACGCATGTTAGTCTTTCTTGTTGCGATTACGTAAGGGATTATTTCGCATATTTTATCTCTTATTTCCTAACATGGAGGTCTACTTGTGCATGGTGTAAATCACATCAATGGGTATTCTTGTTTCCATTGTTCGCAGAAGTAGTTGGATTACCACATGGAGCAGTGGGAGAGGAAGAAGCACATGCCCCCGACAATGTAAAGCAGCAGCTGTAGTGGAGCGTGATTATTTTTATAGTTATGTTGTGATGTGTTATTTGTTTATATGATGGTGATGGTTAGCTAATGGGTTGTTCTATGTTTTTAGGTGATGCGTATTGGTCTTTGATAGTGGACACATCCATTTACACATTAACGCGGAATGTTCCAAGTGGCATACTTGCAGGTGGAGGGACACTAGAGCGCGTGGATAACATTACAGGAAAACATGCCCATTTGTTTGAGCCTTTTTCTATAGCAACAAAAATGTGTACGATGATACAGAGCAAGAGGGACGAGGCATATGAGGAGATATGACAAGCAAGAGAGACGGCGGGTGGTGGTCCATTAGTGCAGGATGTGTTTGCGCAATTTATCATACTACAAAGTCGCTTTGTAGAGTAGTCTACAGAGAATATCATATTACATTGGCAGGTGGAGAGATATTGAGGTCGCGACCAATGGCGTAGAGTTAGTGGTGAGGTGTCTATTTTGAGAGCTCTCGTAATACCAGAGAGTGATAGTGATGATGAGATTTGATTTGTATTGTTGTATATTATGTAGGGGCATTGCCCCCAGTGATGAGATGTTTTTGTAACTATGATTGCACTCTATATATATATATATATATATATATATATATATATATATATATATATATGATGTTAGTGGCATTTGATGATTATATTTGTTATGTATGAATGTTATAATGTGACTAATGAGATATGATTTGTGAATGATTGTATTGAATGTCGCTCATGATATGTAGTGTGTTAGTATAATGTGATTGATGACGTATGATCCTGCGATTGTTGTTGTAATTTATGAAATGTGGTGGATATTGTTTATGGTTGTTGATTGAAATTTTTAGTATGATAATGATAGACAAAATGTGTAATATGATGATGATATAGTATTGACGATGATGGGCGATGTATGTAGTGTGATTGCGCAACTAAAATTGTGATAAATGGTTGATTAATATGTACTAATACAATGACCCGCATGTTATTATGATGAAGATAGGGGATTAGCGATACCTCCAAAGCATAAGGATGATAAGGTTCATTTGGTCAATACCCCTCAGCATTCAAGAGTGAACCGCATAAAGCAATAGTGCGTCATTGGGAAATGATTGAGTGTGTTAGATGAATAGACAAAGTGCGTGATGAGAGGTTATTATAGAAAATCCTTCAACAATCGTGTAAGAATTGTAAGAGCACACATGCATCATTGAGGGGTAAGGTGATAGTAATAACCTACTAAAGAGCAAGGCGTCGCGAATCGGTGGAAGCATGTGGTATGAAAGCAGCGTGAATATATGAACCAAAATGGATATTATGTGGAGCATCGGTGGGATGGACGATGTGGAGGGTTGTGGCAGCTGATGTGAAGTAATAACATGATGTGGTGGATGAGATGGATGAAGTGGATGTGGTGGATGTGATGGTGTAACGATGGATGGATGCGATGGAGAGTGCGCATGAGTGACAACTGTGGCGGTGGACGGATAATAACCTTAGCATTAGATGGAGGAGACAACTCAACCGAGTAGAAATGTGCCAACGAGGCAGAGGAGAGATGGACCACTCACATGAGCGAGAGCCAAAGGAAATGATGCCCTTATCCTCTAATTGTTGCAATCTATCATGAAGGGAAAAACAATCATTGTCCCTATGGCCATTGATGTGATGATAATTATAATAGGGTTGATCATGATGATGTTGATTAGAGGGAAAGCGAATTAGATGCTCATTAAGTAAAACATGCAACACATCATGTGGTCGAGTGTGATGAGAGAAGTGCAATGGCTCACATGAAATAGATGGAGTAGATGGAAAAGTAGTCTATCACGGAGGAGGAGGAGAAGGATGCTTTTGTGATGTAGTAGGTTGAGCTTGCTTACTAGGGAGAGATGGAGATTGTGTGGGTTGCTCAACTAGTGGCAATGGAGAAGAACTAGATGATATGGAAGTAGTAGGAAGTGGAGGATCTATAATATGTGTTGAGAGAAGGTCATGTTCTAGATCAATAAATTTATAGCACAAGAGTATGAATGACTCACATGTATCATATTGCAATTGTTGCTTGAGAGTAGGAATTAAACCAAAAAAAAGATGAATTTCTTCTCAAGATCAATAGGTGGAATACTAGTTTATGTATACAAGCATTGAATTGTAAGATGTAATCCTTGATAGGTTTGGATGCGCCCTGATGTAAAGTAGGTATATGATCATAAGTAACTCTAGGGCCATTGTTGATGATAAAATGACAAAGGAAGGCGTCCTCCATATCATAGTAAGTACTAATAGACCCAAATGGAAGATGAGTGTACCATTGTAATGCATCATCAGTAAGACTATGTCGAAAGGCCTTAAGCAATAATCTATCATTAGAATAGGGAGCCATAGCCATGTGGTAATGTTGGAGATGTAAGTGAGGGTCACTAGTACCATCAAAGCATGTGAATGTAGGCATGATAAAGTCCTTAGGAAATGTAAAGTTATGAATTTTCTTAGGAATAGGGTTACCATGTAATGAATTGTTATCAATTGAAGCATAATAGGCCCTACTTTCTAAAGTGAGTGATTGAACCTGAGATTGTAATTGACCTACGACATGCATGAGAGACAAAATGTCTTGTGAAGGAATAGTATGAGATGGCAATAATGTATTAAGTGGTTGTAACTTGCCATTATGAGTAATCATAGGTACCTCAAGAAAATATAAAGGAGATTCCGATGTTAAAGGCACACTAGGGGTAGGTGTTGGAGAAGCAATAGTAGACGAAGAAGATGGAACATCCATAACAATGGTAGGACTAGCATCGGAAACATCCCTAGGAGGTGAAGCAACCAATGGAGATACCTTGATAGGAGAAGATGAACTAATAGATGTAGGTGAAGTGTTAGGAGGAGATGAGATGGTAGGAGAAGAATAACTAATAGATGGAGGTGACTTGTGCATGATGCTAGATATAACCTCAAGAGAAAGTGGAGTAGGAGATTCACACTCAACAATATGAAAAGTAGTAGAATCATGACTATCAATTGTATAATTGACATCAGATAAAGACTCAAATACGAAAAATGTCATTAAGTGTACTATCAATAGGATCATCAACATAATATGAGAGAGTATGTGAACTAGTATGTGATGGATTAGAGAAGCAATATCATAAATAGGAGAGTCGTGAGATGTAGCCATAGAAAGTGGTTTGATTAGGAGGATAATCAAGTATGAGAGCTATTGTTAAGACCTAACATGTAATCAATAAGATAATCATCTAGAATTTCCTTAGAAAGATCAAGCAAGAGGATCATTGGTATTGAAGGATATTCGATCTTAAACGATACTAATGCCAATGGGAGAATTTTCAAAACTAGTAGGTACATATCATTAAGCTGTCTAAGAGTTGTTGAATATGTTCGACATAGTAATATTACTATAGAGAGTTGTGAGCTCAATGATAGCAACCTCATCATAAATTGGATTGACACTAAAGTGCGACATGATGGGATGAGAAGGAGAAGATCTATCCTTAGCCATTAGGGTTTGAAGTGGATCCTAGGAAAAATGTTCTAAAGTACGGGTTCACCAAAATGATTATCTAAAATTTGTATTTTAGTAATAATCTAAGAAAGTACAACAATGTAATAATTAAAATATACTGAAATATAAGAGCTAGATAATTTATTTGATATTTTAAATGAAATGAAATAAATGAGATAGGAGGGAAAAGGTACTAACATGAATTAGACTTACCTCGCAGTAATTTGGGACCTGAACAGGGTGATGTGATGGCGGGCGAGTGTCGTAACGAACATCAAAAAATTACAAAAGTGACAGATTTGGCTAGACCTGGGGCACTGGGACGAACATGGGTGCCTATGGGCGCTCTAGTATGAAATATGGGTGCTGTCAGTGCAAAGTGACTTGGAAACTAGATCGATATGGTCGCTAAACCTTCGTAGTACTTCACCTTTGATCAAGTTGGTGTCGCACTTGGTTTGTTGGTGTCATTGTAAGTCTCCAATGAATAATATCCTATAAAAACCCACACAAAACATCAAACCCTAAAAAAGAAAGATGCAAATGAATGGGTCGGACTATCCTCAGTTTCCAAATGGATGGACTTGTGACTAAGCTTTGGACTGCATCTTAGACTTTATGTAGTTCTATGTGCTTGTGTTTGTAATGGTGTGCCTAGGGTGCCCTAGCACCAATGATGCCAAAGTAGTGGGAAATAGCTAGATAAAAATTCAGAATGGTGGATGGAATAGAATAGACTCCTTCCGATGCAAAGTGTGTGATGCAGAATAGTGCCCAAATGCAATCCTTTGCCTTATCTAGATAATTAGCCCTTAGTAGAAATAGTCCGCCCATAAGATAATATGTAAAAACTCGGTGAAAACTACTTAAAACCATATTCATTTACAATCGTTCATTGTCGGTTGCTATCTCAACACCGAGAGAAAATTACTTTTATCATAATAATTCATAAAAGTTGAAAAAGCATGTTAAAATCTATAAAATATGTTCTCAAATTCAAAGTGCATCCCAGATTTCAAATGCAATTTTCATTCAAGAGAAAGTCAGATCTTCAAAAAATTTGATTTCATGCACGAACATTACAACCACCACTGTAAATCATGGGTTGGATTAATCCCCCACATTGGTAATAATTGTGAGACAATGCTAGAGGATGAAGCCCATAAAGAATGTGCAGAGATAAGAACTGTTCATTCTTGATAAAACTTGGTGAAAACTACTTAAACCATATTCATTTGCAACAGTATTCATTGCAGTAACGCCTTTGTAAATCATGGGTTGGATTAATCCCCACATTGGTAATAATTGTGAGACAAGGCTAGAGGGTGAAGCCCATAGTAATGTTGCAAAGATAAGAACTGTTCATTCTTGATAAAACTCGGTGAAAACTACTTAAACCATATTCATTTGCAACAAGTATTGTTTCAAATGCAATTTTTATTCAAGAGAAAGTCGGATCTTCAAAAATTTTGATTTCATGCACGAACATTGCAACCACCACTGTAAATCATGGGTTGGATTAATCCCCCACATTGGTAATAATTGTGAGACAAGGCTAGAGGGTCAAGCCCATAGCAATGTTGCAGCAGAGATAACAATTGTTCATTCTTGATAAAACTCAGTGAAAACTACTTAAACCATATTCATTTGCAACAGTATTCATTCGCAACCACCACTTTGTAAATCATGGGTTGGATTAATCCCCCACATTGGTAATAATTGTGAGACAAGGCTAAAGGGTGAAGCCCATAGCAATGTTGCAAAGATAGCAACTGTTCATTCTTGATAAAACTCAGTGAAAACTACTTAAACCATATTCATTTGCAACAGTATTGTTTCAAAAAACATGAAATTCAAATTTGAGAGGAAACTATTTTTCAAAACAATTGAAAAAACATGTTAAAATATGTCATATCAAATTCAAGGTGCATCCCAGATTTCAAAAGCAATTTTCATTCATCATCAAGCTCAAATTTCAAATTTGTTCCAAAAAACAGTTCATTCTTGATAGAACTTAGTGAAAACTACTTAAAACCATATTCATTTGCAGCAAAGTATTCATTGAAACCACCACTTTGTAAATCATGGGTTGGATTAATCACCCACATTGGTAATAATTGTGAGACAAGGCTAAAGGGTGAAATCTTTATTTTTTCAATTTGTGTGAAATCTTTATATGTATAATTGTTGGGAAGTCCATGTTTTTATACTATACTTTATTCTACAAGTAATTTTTGTGTGAGGGGAATGTGTGCGAAAAATACTATGTTGTGAAGGAAATGCATGTTCTTTCCTTTGTTCGGTTGAGTTCTTGTGATGGGTTATAGTCGTGAAAGTACATGTCAGGTTATCATGTGAACCATTAGTGTTGTCTTTGGCCTTGGTGTGGTATTGTGATGTCATTTTCTGTTGGGCACCCACAAAATTAAATAAACTAAAATCTTAAAACAATGAAATATTAAGAGCATGAGTTTTGGAATACCATAAAGGAAAACGATTAACTAAGTAATCATATAAACTAGAACTACCAATCTTCACAAAACATTAAGAAAACATCAAGATATGCTTTATACCTTGTGGTCACATTTTAATAACATAGTTCGTTTCCCTAAGAAATATTTTTCGTTGTTGATTTCTTAACATAAGTACACTCGTAGCCTTACCTTGTACTACATCGAGGACGATGATTTTTTAAGGGGAGGGGAATGTAATGCCCCACTTCATTAACCTTAATCGATTAAGTGTGGATTCCCTCTTTCACACGTAGTTGTCAATACATGTGTGTATTATGCCAATTTCATAAACGTCTAAGGAGATATTGGACCTCGGTGACAATGCCTCACGTAAAGCTCGAACACCTCTTGTGGCCATCACTCTAGTTCATTGTTCTTGTAGGCATGTCGGCTTTTATTTCACAAGATAATACAAACGATAAAGTATCATTTTGATCCAAATCTAACATCTTAAATTAATTGAAAATAAAATAAAAAATTTAAATATATTGATAAGTACATACAGATTATACACATATATAGGCAAATGTATGATCTATGCCAATAGATAAAAAAACATAATTAAATTTATAAATCATTGTTTATAGAAAATAAATAAAACAAATTATAATAAAATAGAAAGCATAAAATAAAATAGAATAATTAAAATTATAATAAATATGTGTGAACTAAATTTTAACATTTATTCAGCGTGTTGACTGGCAGAGGGTAGTTGTGGTAGAGATCAGGTAAATGTAATGGCAGGTCTTATCTTACTCGCAGGATGAGGGTGTGTTCACCAAGGACCTCACACCACCAAATACTTTCCAATCAAGTCGCCCATCACACCAACAATCTTTCTAGTAGTTAATCTCTCCCCAACCGTGCCAATTTGGAAGCTCTTAAGCCTTTTCTTGAATGCCCATGGCTGCCGACAGTGCACAAAAGACATGGGTTTCCTCACGTGTCAGTCACACTGGTCCATCTATGCAACAAACAGGTCTCCAACCTGATAAGTTTACATTGCCACGTACTCCTGTTCTGTGCCAAAACATGAGCTCCATCAAAGAATAAAGGAAAGAGGAATTTTGTCAGATGTTGTAGTTGCAAATGCTCAGAGGGTAGACATGGGTACAGAATGTGGAACCTTACTCAAGGAAGGTGGACTGTTTGACAGAATGTATTGTGAAGACATTGAAAGCACCGCTTCCTTCCATCATACGCATGTCTTGCACGATTTGTCTCTTTCACTCTTCCACTGCGTGAAACCATTTGGTTGTTCGTTCATTTCATGGCGGAGAGGGTTAGTTTGGAGGCGTTGTACAATTTTCCTGTACACAGAGCCCACTTGGAGCTTTAAGAACAGGGCATAAATATCCATCAAAACATAATGACGAGAGATTGAGATTTATATTGATGGGAGTCAGACTTTTGGGTATTGGAAGCTGCGTGTACTGATTTACTTCTGTTATTGCTAAATGTTTCCACAACGATATGGTGGAAACCTCTCCAAGTAAAAAGTACTTTGAATCCCAAGGAATCAGGGGCCCTCCATACCGGGTAGTCTATGGAAATACTCCTGATATTACTAGAATGATTAATGAGCAGAAATGCATACCCATGCCATTCTCACATCACATACTCCCTCGAGTTCTTCCTCATTATCATCACTGGAGAAAAGTTTACTTCACAACCTTAGTTATTGTTTTCCGAGTCCATTCTGTTTTGGCAGGAGAAATGTTCAATAAAATGCCTCAATGTGATGTGGACATAAGGAAGGTGACGATTATTGGGTTTTTTTTTCTTTACACAAAATGGGTTCGTAAAAAGGCCTTAGAAACTCTCAAGTAAATGATAATGACGCGTGGATGAGGTGGGATTTGCGGTTTGAATAATGTGGCTCGCCCTCGAATGTTCCTTGGTGAAAGGGAAATGGTGCTAACAATTAAATAAGAACTTGATCCTTCTTTCTCAACTTCGATACATCGATCCACTTCTTTGGTGAGATGAGTTGGCCCTTGCAAATCTCGACAACCATTTCAGACCCTGGTAGCTTGTGCATGTTGTGCTTGTTCATAGCCACCTTGGTCAATTTGTTTGTCCCTCAGGTATGATCTCCTAAACTTCATCTTTTATAATTTTCATATAAATTGGTGCTTCATTTGCAACGGGTGCTTCATTTGCAATGGGATTAATCATGGATTGGATTAATCCCCTACATTCGTAATAATTCTGAGACAAAGCTAAAGGGTGAAGCCCATAGCAATGTTGCAGAGAAAATTACTTAAACCATATTCATTTGCAACAGTATTGTTTCAAAAACATGAATTCAAATTTGAGAGGAAACTAATTTTCAAAACAATTGAAAAAACATGTTAAAATCTGTTAATATCAAATTCAAGGTGCATCCCAGATTTCAAAAGCTCAAATTGCAAATTTCATATGTTCCAAAAAAACAGTTCATTCTTGATAAAACTTAAAACCATATTCATTTGCAATCGTTCATTGTCGGTGGCTTATCTCAACAGTGAGAGAAAATTACTTTTATCATAATAATGCAATTTTCATTCAAGAAAAAGTCAGATCTTGAAATTTTTTATTGTTGTGTACGAAAATCAACTTTGAGAGGAAACAATCAGATTTATCATTAACATTTTTCAAATTCAAATTTGAGAGGAAAATATTTTTCAAAACAGTTTTAAAAACAATTGAAAAAACATGTTAAAATCTGTCATATCAAATTCAAGGTGCATCCCAGATTTCAAAAGCAATTTTCATTCATTGTCAAGCTCAAATTTCAAATTTCATATGTTCCAAAAACAGTTCATTTGCAACAGTATTGTTTCAAAAACATGACATTCAAATTTTATCAGTTCAAAGTGCATCCCAGATTTCAAATGCAATTTTCATTCAAGATTTATCTTTGAAATTTTTTATTGTTGCATACGAAAATCAACTTTGAGAGGAAACAATCAGATATCATTTCCATTTTCCAAAACCTTGTCAAGCTCAAATTTCAAATTTCATTCCTCGAACTTCAGATGTTATTTCAAAATACACAAAAGTTGGAAAATAGTTTCCTTTCAAATTCGAGAGGAAACTATTTTTCAAAACAATTGAAAAAACATGTTAAAACCAAGGTGCATCCCCGATTTCAAATGCAATTTTCATTCATTGTCAAGCTCAACTTTCAAATGTTCCAAAAACAACTCTTTGGGCCCATCCACAAATTTCAGAACAGAGGATATATTTAATGATTATGTCACTTCACTAGTGTAAAAACAGAAAAGTCTTACATACCCAACAGAACAGAGTGTATACCAAGTATGGGAATACTGAAAAATATGAACTTTTAACAGATCATCGGTTGCTCTATTTAGACAGCTAACATAGCTATAATTTATGATTACATCATTGTTTGCTCTGTTTAGACAAACATGGCATAAAACCCAATCCACACTTCAACCACAATTTGATTTGCTGAGATACAGGAAAATTAGGCATTTACCCATGATCAAGGATTTTTGAAACACTAATCACTACGCAATCAGTTCCTAGTTGCTTCCATCACCAAAAAAAGCTCAGAATTGAGATTTGCCCAGCTCGTCAAAATAAGGATGTTGTATGGACAAACATGGCATGAGTTGAAAATAGCAGCAGAACTGGAAATGTGTTCCAAAAAACAACTCTTTGAGCCCATCCACAAATTTCAAAACAGATACATATTTAATGATCATAATGGATATTCAAGGATCAAATTAGGCATTTATCCATGATCAAGGATTTTTGAAACACTAATCACTACGCAATCAGTTCCTAGTTGCTTCAATCACCGAAAAAAGCTCAGAATTGAGATTTGTCCAGCTCGTCAAAATAAGGATGTTGTATGGACAAACATGGCATGAGTTGAAAATAGCAGCAGAACTGGAAATGTGTTCCAAAAACAACTCTTTGAGCCCATATTTAATGATCATAATGGATATTCCAAATATAGGCCTGTCACTTTACTAGTGTATAAGCAGAAAAGTTTTAAATACCGAACAGAACTGAAATTCAATATCCCAAGCATGGGAATACCCAAAAATAAGTATGTTGCATAGACAAACGTGTTCCAAAAAACAACTCTTTCAGCCCATCTACAAATTTCATAACAGAGGATATATTTAATGATTATAATGGATATTCAAAATATAGGCCTGTCACTTCACTAGTGTAAAAGCAGAAAAGTTTTAAATACCGAACAGAACTGAAATTCATTATCCCAAGCATGGGAATACTTAAAAATAATGATGTTGCATAGACAAACATGTTCCAAAAACAACTCTTTGAGCCCGTCCACAAATTTCATAACAGAGGATATATATTTAATGATTATAATGGATATTCAAAATATCTGTCACTTCACTAGTGTAAAAGTAGAAAAGTTTTAAATACCCAACAGAGCGAAGAGTATACCGAGTATGGGAATACTGAAATTCATTATCCCAAGCATGGGAATACTTAAAAATAAGGATGTTGCATAGACAAACGTGTTCCAAAAAACAACTCTTTGAGCCCGTCCACAAATTTCATAACAGAGGATATATATTTAATGATTATAATGGATATTCAAAATATCTGTCACTTCACTAGTGTAAAAGTAGAAAAGTTTTAAATACCCAACAGAACGGAGAGTATACCGAGTATGGGAATACTGAAATTCAATATCCCAAGCATGGGAATACTTAAAAATAAGGATGTTGCATAGACAAACGTGTTCCAAAAACAACTCTTTCAGGCCGTCCACAAATTTCATAACAGAGGATATATTTAATGATTATAATGAATATTCGAAATATAAGCATGTCACGTCACTAGTGTAAAAGCAGAAAAGTTTTAAATACCCAACAGAACAGAGAGTATACCAAGTATGGGAATACTGAAATTCAATACCCCAAGCATGGGAATACTTAAAAATAAGGATTTTGCATAAACAAACGTGTTCCAAAAAACAGAGGATATATTTCATGATTATAATGAATATTTGAAATACAAGTAAAAACAGAGGATATATTTCATGATTATAATGAATATTCGAAATACAAGTATGTCATGTCACTAGTGTAAAAGCAGAAAAGTTTTAAATACCCAACAGAACAGAGAGTATACCAAGTATGGGAATACTGAAATTCAATACCCCAAGCATGGGAATACTTAAAAATAAGGATGTTGCATAAACAAACGTGTTCCAAAAAACAGAGGATATATTTCATGATTATAATGAATATTTGAAATATAAGCATGTTACGTCACTAGTATACCAAGTATGGGAATACTGAAATTCAATATCCCAAGTATGGGAATACTGAAAAATACAAACTATTAACAGATCATAGGTTGCTCTATTTAGACAGCTAACATAGCTATAATTTATGATTACATCATTGTTTGCTCTGTTTAGACAATGGCATAAAACCCAATGCACACTTCAACCACAATTTGATTTGCAGAGATAGCAATAATTTATATGGAAATCAGGCATTTACCCATTGATCAAGGAATTTTGAAACACTAATTACTTTGCAATCAGTTCTTAGTTTTGCTTCAATCACCAAAAAAAGCTCAGAATTGAGATTTGTCGAGGTCATCAAAATAAGGATGTTGCATAGATAAACATGGCATAAAACCACAATTTGATTTGCAGAGATAGCAATAATTTACAGGAAAATTAGGCATTTACCCATAATCAAGAAATTTTGAAACACTAATCACCATGCTCCAATCACCAAAACAAGCTCAGAATTGAGATTTGTCCAGGTCATCAAAATAAGGATGTTGCATAGCCTTCTTGGCTGAGATTCTCTTAGATGGCTCATAAATCAACATTTTCTGCAACATACCAATCACACATAAGCAGAGCTAAAGAAGAGATGGATGTATGAATTGTGGAGAACAAATGAAGGCAGATTGCAGACACTTACAGACAATAAATCCACACCACTTGGTTCCATGTCAGGAACAGCGAGGCTCAAGTCTTGAGGTTTCCATTGAGGATAGGCATGCCAATCCCTCAACTTGGTCACTCCTGGCCATATGTCTTCATTGGGAGTTCCAAGATACCTATTTCTCACAACATTCCTTAATCAGAATAATTCTTGAAAAGGAAGATTTCTAGTGTTGTTCTTTGAATTCAATGACAGAAGATCTTGGGCAGACCTGAAAATGTGAAGAAGTTGTTGTAGCTCAGAGTCTCCCTGAAATAGTGCATGCATTCTAGACATTTCGGCTGCAAAGTATAAACATGATGAATGTTATATGCTAAGAGGAAGCAAAAAGCAATGAAAACAGTCTTGATAACTTGTCATAAAACCTACGGAGCGGCACAAGGATTTACCAAATATACAGCCAACAGACCAAATGTCAACTGGTGTGGAATAGTGCGTAGTTCCCAAGAGCACTTCAGGAGCTCTGTACCAAAGGGTCACAATCTGCGACAAGAATCACAAAAATTGGAATATTTAGGATCGCTGTACAAATCAAATTTGGTTCCATTGGGATATGAAGTTGAACCTGGCACAGAGGCCAATAAACAAACTTTATATGACCTTGAAACTTTCTCAAGTAAGTAAATTTGGATAATATGCAGTAGCAACTAGTCATAATGTGCAACATGAAGTACAGTCTAGTAAATGCAACCTATAGCATTATGTAACTCTATGACTTTAATAAATGCAATAACACAACAAATCTCATAAATGCATTAAACCTAGAACACCAATAATACCTAATAAAGATCTGAAACATAGAGCGCAAAGGAAAAATAGGATAATCTACAACAGCCAACTCACTCCAATCTGTATAAATATGCTGAGTCAAAAACAGATGTACTTCAAATCTGTAGAAAATGTTGAGAAATGAGTTGATGAAATCCTTACCTCATGGGTGTACTTCTTGATGGGAATAGTGAACGCCCTTCCCAATCCAAGATCTGCAACTTTGACCAAACCCCTTTCTTTGTCCACCAGCAGATTGTGGGGCTTCAAGTCCCTGGAGAACAAAATACCGACATTAAATGAAATGGAAAAATTGCAAGGAAATCTAACGGAGACTAGGCAGATAAAAGCACCTGTGCATTACACCACGACTGTGGCAGAAAGAGACCCCCTTGCATATCTGGTACATGAAGCTCTGCAACCCAATATTCTAATCATAATTAGTAAAGAAATAAACTGAATTGACCTCAATGTAAAAGTACATTAAGAATTCTAGCACTATATTACATTTGTTGCCTAAATAATATTTTGAAAAATTACAATTTTCTTATTGGCCCTTTTCCTGAAACAGGTCATTTCTCGCTCGGGTAAATTCCTATGCCAGCTAAATAGTTGCTCATGGCATTCCATAACTTATATTGATACTTGTTCTCGTCTCAAGTCAGCATATGCTGAAAGAGGACCATTTCCCCATAACAGCTAAACCCCATTAGTCTATACATAGTTGATACAAACAAATAGAAGGAAATTTCCTTTTTGCCAATAGTTGCAGGGGAGTACCTTGATAAGCTTGGGAGGCATTTTCGTCTGGCTGCGTCGAAAAGTATCAACATATTTCTTAAGGTCAGAGTCCATGTATTCAAAAACCAAATACAGAAGGGACTTTCCAGTTTTGCTCTCGGTGTGCTCCACATCCAACAGCCTGCACAAAAATTCCAGTCAGCCATGATTATAGACCTACCATAAAATAGAGCATACTGAAATAAAAAAGGAGAAATCATCTAAATATACAAATATCTAATGCCATTAGAGGCCAAGTATACACATATCTGAAGGCATATCTAAATACATTGAGCATATCTTCGGCATGAACATATGCACATTGCAAAATACACAGAGGTCAAGTATGCGTTGAATAACCTAACCTCAAATGCTGAAATAGAAAGGGCCATCTAAAATATACACACATCTATAGGACGAATAAGATTCCATACATGTTCTGACGAATTTTCACACAGATCTGAAACGGTTCTAACTCAGAATCACAGCCAGACATATAGTCCAGATACCCACAGAGGCTAAATACACAATGATTGTATCTTCTGGATGCATATTGATATATGCACAAACCTGAAGGATGCCCTATACAGGGAATTGACACAAAGGGTAACCTGAAGGATGCTCTATACAGGAAATTGACACAAAAGGTAGGATATACACAGAGGTCAAGTCCACAATGTAAAGATTCTGAGAAGGAATATAAGCACATAGGATGGAGACCCACAGCGGTTATACTCAGATGAAGTAAACATCTCCCTAACCTTACAATGTGAGTTACATTACCTTTTCACTTGAACCTGAAGAATTTACACAAAGAATGGAACATACAGAGGCCATAAAAACATTGAGCAAATAAACATTGACCCTACAATCTGAGGATTCCGAGAAAGCGTATATTAACACCCTAATGACTTGTTACACAAAAACAGAAGGATGTCATAAACCTCAAACAGAACCAGACACATTGTGGATACACAAAATACCAAACAGAGGCCAAATGAGCATACATCTTTACCTTTCAATGTAGGTCTCGAGAATCCATAAATAGATATCCTACAAAATTTCAACCACAAATAAGAAACAGGATGCCCTGAGCCCAAAACACGAGACACATAGGCTGGATATGCAATGAGTATTCATCTCCCTTACCAAAAACAAAACAAAGACACCATATGAATTGGGTTTATATACAAAGGCCGCATGCATATTGACTAAATCCCTCCATTCCAAAGTTGGGTTCCAGAGAAAGCACATTTATGTATCCTATGGACTTTTCACACGAAGCCCTAAACCCAAAACAGAACCACAGTCACAGGATAATGACGCACACAAAAAAGAATACAGAGGCCACACGCGCATTGACGATACCCTCTAACAATGTGAGATTCCAGGACAAACATATAATTTCATTGCACAGACTTTTCACGCCATGCCCTAAACCCAAAACAGAACCAGAGACACGGGATGGAGACGAAAACAAGTGACATACACATCGAATATACAATACCATACCTGACGACATGAAGATCCTGAGAAAGCATCTGCAGAAGGGAGATCTCACGGAGGGCAGTGGGAGGGACTCCTTCCTCATCCGATTCGAGCCTGGTCTTCTTGAGGGCGACCAACTGGCCTGTCTTCTTGTCTTTCGCCTTGTACACCTTGCCATAGGTTCCTTCTCCCACCTTCTCCAGCTTCTCATACGCATCCATCGCACTGAAAATTCCAGGAAAACCCAACAGCCTTCTTCCAGACAGAAGTTTAAGAGCTTGCAATGATCAATTATGCTAAGACATATGGGGATGAATTTGAATATAAAAGAACGGAAATATGACCGTTCAATATTTCTGACCGTTTGAATCAAGCCCAGCCGAACCGCCCAATAACGAGTATATTCGCTTTTTTGAAACGGGGTGTTTTTGAATTAATAGGGAGTTGGGCATGCAAGTACACCCAACCCGGGAGCCGCTTGAGGTTAGGCCCTTTGGGAACAACGGGTATATTACCCGCGGGTTCATGTGACCGTGTGAGACGACATTTCTAAGAGATAATTAGTTTTTTTAAATCATTGAAGGGAGACATGATTTGGAGTATATCTTCAATTTCCTTACCCACGTATATTAAGGAGCTTGTAAATTTAGTTAGCTATTTAATTTTTGTGGGATTATTTTTAATGAGATAGATATGTATAGTATAGACTATGAGCACGCCATAAAAGTCACACTAGGTCTAAAAGGTGTAAGAGCATAGTATGAAAATTAAGACTAAAGAAAGTTACATAAGAACAAGATGATAACATTAAGTAACATGAGTAAAGAGGCCAACTAAAGGAGGATCTTTGTCATTTGGTCTTTCTTAACTATCATTTGGGGGTCTTTCTCGCTCATCAATGAGGTCGAATTATTGGCAACCACAACCTCGCTATCAATCGTCTCCATAGTGTCTTCCTACACTTCGGGGTTTTCTAGTGGGGAGAAATGCAAGTAAACTTGTCAAACATGCAAGGAGTCCACATGTCTCGACAAGGAGGTGGGGACGTCCAACCATCTGTAACGTGGTGGGGAACACCAATCTAGTTGTGAAAACGTCGGAGAGTCATGGTGAGGCAGAGGCCACCTAGCACGACTTTGTGAACGAGAACGAGAATGGCTTTTGTGATGGCCTCTTCCCTTGAAGTGTTATTCAGGATGACAAAGAGAGATGAATATAACGAGGGCAAAGAGTGTTTCCCCAATTATCCAAAATGGTCTACACATGGACGACCTCGAGAACAACCTTCTAAGCTTGTACTTGAATCTACATATTATGTATATTGACAATAATCATATTTTTCTTATAGGTTGAAAACTACGATAACAATAAAAAAACAAAAACAACTACATTTCTTTCTTTCCAAACATAGAAAATAATTTTCACTTTGAAAGTATGTCAAATATGGGAAAAGGCATAGGGAGTGATGGCCAATCTCCTAAGAAAATATTACGCCAAATGAAGGGTTCTTCTTTAAAGGGTTTGGAAACTTCATGAATCCAAGTCCATGCAAGTTGGGTATTTTGACAAAACTAACCAAATGCATGAGGGCTTCTGCATGTCCACAAAATTTAAACAATTGGGCTAAGGGACCCCAAATAAGTAAGGCGACGACCAAGGAAAGACCCTAATAAAAAGACATCGGTAAAAAAGAAAAATGCATATGAAGGGGTCGGAATGTCCTTAGTGGCTACAATGGTGGACTTACTAACTAAGCACTACATTACATCTCAAACCCAGTGTAGTTCTAGGTGTGTGTGTGTGTGGAATTTTTCCCTAGGTGCTCTTATGCGTGTCACACTTTGTGAGTAGTGAGAAATAGATAAATGTTGAATGTAAGTAAATGGTGCATGTAATAGAATGAACTCTCCTTCTATGAAATGTGATGTAGATGAACCATTCTTATTTCCTTTGTGATGGAGCTAAATGGATTCAAATGGAGAAATAGAAGCCCTTGATGGATGAAAGCTTAGGTGGTGATAGTAAATGCTTAGTGCTTGGTCCATCATTATGGTCACATAACTTTAAATTTATATGGTTCTCTTGCTTTTATTTCATAATCAACCCTGAAAAGGCCATCCACAAAAAATATAAGAAGCTCAAATGGCTAGAGAGTTTCCAAAAGGTGAGAGAAAAGTGCAAAGAGGATAAAGGCACCCAGAGGGGACCAGGGTGCCCCAGTTCGAAATAGGAAAATTGCAGTATGAAAGTATAGGTTGGGAAAGTATGGGTGCAAGATCAAAAGTATCAACAGAAAACAATGCAAGATGGCCAAAGAGATGGGTTAATTAGTACTCTTTTTCACTTAAGAACCATATGAATAGTAGTATGAGACTGGGACTAAATAATTACACAAAGTGCATGATTTTATTTCTACATTTTCCCCCACTTTATGTTGGTGCGCAAAATGTTGGATAACATAAAGTAAATAGAGATGCGTATGTGATAAACCATGTAGAGTGATGTAGAAAGCGTGTTGAAGGACTAGACAAACCATGGAATGATAAAATAGTGGAACATGGAGACTTAAGATGCAAAAAGTGTTAAAGTGATGAGAGTGAACCTAGGGAAAAAATGCGTGTGTAGATGCCAATGTTTGTGATGTACTGCATTTTAATGTCTTTGTGTGTGATGTTGTTGTTGACGTTGATTACTTGCTCTCCATACGGATGGACCTACAAATAAGAAGACGATTAAGTAGTTAAATATGTATGTATATGTGTAAAAAGCATGTATAAAGATGCGTGTATGTATGTAAAAACGTGTAACGAAAATATAAAAAGGAACATGTGCATACGGTCCATAACGAGAAAAGGGTGTAGAAAGGATCCTCTAAATGTCGATGAAGTGCAATTTTTTTGGGTGATCTCATGCCACTAGCCGAAGAAGTGTAGGGAGGAAAGTTTGATTTATCCTTGACCTATAACTACTTCCAGAGAAATGAAGAAATCTTTGTCTCGTTTGGTTTTTTGGGCGGTCCAACGCCACTCGCCAAAGTAGTATAGAGAGGAAATTGGTGTATCCTCTAACTCAGAATCGCTCCTAGAATGCTAAGGACAATCTTCCCTATAAAATTCGTTGTGTATGGATTTTTGTAGACTCGTGTCCGAACCCACACACTATGTAACCCACTATAACGTGCCGATCCGAAACAGGTGCTTGAAATTAACACTTTTAATCATTTCAAAGGATCTTCAATTTTAATCAACTTAAAAGGATTTTAGACTTCCAAAAATTTATTAGAATATGATTTAGGACTGAATTGAAACTGAAATTAAGTTTACAATTTACTCAAAATTTCATTGTTTGTTCGAAGCCCCAAAAATTATTGTTTCATATTTAATTGATTTTTCCAATTTTATCAATTCTGATTATAGTTTCATCCATATTCAAATTTGGAATGTAAATTACTGCAAATAATCAAAAACTAAAAATAAAAATCACAATGCAACACCAAATTGTTTACGAGGTTCAGAATTTCTACGTCCATGAGTTCATGGTGAACCGATCCATTAATAATGTTAAAAATGTAAATACAATAACCTTTACATTAACCAATAATGAATCAAAACCTGTAAAACTGTGTTTCAAACCTTCGGAGGACATTAATGGAGCTCAGCCTCTATCATTCACCTTCCTGATCCACTTGCAGCAGTGTCTCCCTTTGGTTCTACTCCTTCATATGACTTTAACAGAAAATAACTCTATCAAAAAATCTCCAAATTAAATATATTATCACTTCATTATGATCATCTCGAAATTCGAGCAACTTTCATATATAACTCAAGATCTGGAAGTGAGCAGAAGTGCCCCAAAATTGCACTTTTCCAAAACTGCCTCCTTATTCCCTTGACACAAACCTGACACTTGTCCATTACAAATACAAGTGAGCTTTATTTTACCACTTACAAGAGGGTGGTGGGTTGGTAAGGCCTCTTATCTTTTAGATGAGGTGTTGGGTTCAAATCCCCCTTCCATAGGTTTAGGCGCCCAATTTAGCCATTGACCCCACATTTGGTGGGAAAGGGATAGGATAAGCCTTTAAATAGCTTTTTGTCCACAAAATCCTCCTTATCCCATGGGATTAGGCTTATTTAAAAGGCCTAAAAATAGTGTTCATCAAGCTTTGAAAGGTTGAGGTGCATTTGTAAGACCAAAAGGCATTACCAAAAACTCATGATGGCCCTCATGAGTCATGAAAGCCGTTTTATGAACATCTTCCTCTTTTATTTTAATTTGATGGTACCTCGAACGAAGATCTAATTTTGTGAAATAAAACAGCACCATGCAATTCATCAAATAAATCATCAATTCTTGGAATAGGAAACTTATCTTTGATGGTGTACTTGTTGAGTTCTCGATAATCCGGACACATCCTCCATGTTTCATCATTCTTATGTACCATGACTACTGGTGAATAATATGCACTCTGGCTATGCCTGATGATACCTGCCTTCAACATTTCCTCCACCATTTTCTTGATCTCACTTTTATGGGAATATGGGTATCTGTATGGTCTGATGTTAGGTGTTTGGCTCCCTGGAATCAACTGAATGGCATGATCATGATCCCTAACTAGTGGTAGTCCCTTTGGAATTGCATCAAAAATAGATGACTGAGCATCCACAATCTTCTAAAGATCAGGTGGCATTGAAGACTCGTATTTTTACTTCTATGGAAAATAACTTTGTTATAAAGCCATCCACTCCTTTTCTTAGAACCTTCTACATCCGATGAGAGCTAATAATGCTGTGGAGACTTAGCTACCATCCCATTCAATTTTATTGTCCTTCCATTTGATGAAATCAAATGAACAATTCTTGGAAATTCATCTCTATAGTACCTAAGGTTGTGAGCCATTGGACCCCCAAAACAATATCGACCCTCCCATAGAAATAACAAACATAGGTGCTAGTCTAACGTGTAGTCTCCCATGGAAAGCTTGATACTATGGCACTTTCCTGTGCACTTGACTGTCCCACCATCCGTAATCATAACTTGCATTTCGGAGTGGGTAAATAAAACAATTGAGGCGGGCACTAACTTACTATTTATGAAGTTATGAGTACTCCCGAGTCAATCAACACCGTCACCTTCTATTTTTGAGATAGCCAATAACCTTGAGTGTTTGAGGAGTATTAATACGACAATGCATGGCAAGAAATTGTAGGTTGGTGATCCTCTACTTCATCTTCTCTTTTGGTTCCTCGGTCTCTCCTATAATTTCAGCTTCCTCATCATCCTCATTACCTCTGTCAATTTAGAACAAGTTCTTCTCAAAGCACATTTATGTCCCGGTCCATACTTGCTATCACAGTTAAAACATAATCCTTTTGCTCTCTTTTCTTCCATTTGTTGAGGAGTCACCTAATTGGCCTCAAGAAATGAAGGGGAAGAAATACTACGGTCTCTGGTGTTAATGAAAGGTGGCCTCCTACTACAAAGAAATTTTTCCTTTGCACGACGTGCCATGATAATAGAATCAGAAAGCTTGATTGGATTAAACATCCGTACCTCATGCTCGATGTAGTCCTTAAGACCCCTAAGAAACAAGGCATCCAGATTCTCTTCTGGAATATTCTCCACCCTTAAGGATAGGTTTTGGAATTGATGCACATAATCTTTGGTGATCATTTGCTATAACTTTTCTAATTGACTAAATTAGTTCTCTCGAAACACTAGAACTATAGTGCAATTGTAACTCCTCGGTAAAAGCGTCCAAGTGACACCTAGACCATTCTTCCGCCTCGAGCACATAACCAACGATACCAAACAAATTGGTCGGGTTCAAGATATAAGGATGCCAATGTCACCTTTTGTCTTGATCTGGTGTTTGATGTAACTCAAAGAAATTTTCCATTTGATTTATCCAATTGGGGATCCTTACCATCAAATTTGCGCATATCCACTTTCGGCATCATGTTCCGTGGTTGCGAATAAGTTTGATTCGATGGGGACCTGGAAAAGTGATCCAATATGGTTAGTTTGTCCATGATTTTGAATCTGAAGGTCCTCCTTGGTTGATATGGGCTGGATTTGGGCCATACTGGTTAAAATTTACATGTTGCATGATATCATCCAACCGATGATTGATTTGGGCTATGTCTCCTTTAGAGGCCATCTCAGATTGTACATTTCGCAACTCATACTCAAGTTGGCTCACCTTATGATCAACTGAGGTAAACCCTAGTGCTGAGGAATCTATATTTACCCCTTCTGACTCCATCTCTTCAATCACTACCCCATCTTTATCTAGGGTTTTACCCAGAGTAACCAGATTCTTTTTGCTCTTGTGGAAGGCCCCGCCATGATGTCAAACCTTAGGGTTTAGGGTTTCGATACAATTTAGGCGAACAGGAAAAACACAGAGAAAATACTAATACTATTTTTTTGAGAGCTTTCCGAAAATGTAAAGAACTTGAAAATTTTCCACAATTTGCACCCTAGGGAGTGATTTTATGAAAAACCCTAAATTCGTAATAACTTTTACAAAATAAATCAAAAAGTCTGAAATTTTTAGGGAATCTTACTTGAATTGCTTTGCAACTCTGGAAAAATATCTCCCACCAATTCTCTCTCGGTTCGCAATATGTGGCGGAAACAAAAATTAGGGTTTTGCCCTAATTTCGGCCCAGATCATGACTTTGATACCACTTGTAATGAACTTACTTGTATAATTCAGTTTAAGAGAAACAATAGAATACCAAATAACACAATATTTTAGAATAATGATCTCAATATTCAATTAGAATAGCTTCGCCACTTCGAGGGGCAACCTCAAACCATATAATAAGACTCAAATGCTCAAATGATAATGAAATACTACCTATAATCCCCTATATATACTATTCATATGCTATGGCCATCACCAAGGCCGACCTATTAAGCATGAAAAAGTATAAATGATATAATAAAATGATATGGTAAGCCACAAGTCGGCTACTCATATCCTAATACAAGCAATAGGTTAAGGGTGTAGCACATGGGGTGTTGTGTTTTACGTAGGTTGAAACTCACCCTCTCCACTATTCATCTTTAGATGGATAATATGTTGCATTATTTTTTCATGCTACCCAATCCAAAAAATCCCACCCATTTAAGTGATATCCATATGAAAGCTTGAACAAAATGAAATAAATCCATTTAATATTGAAATTATGTACATAATAGTCTTAAGAACCTACAATGTTGAGGAGGCAATGGCAAATACACGTCCATAAGGAAATATCTAGTGGCTAATACCTATTATTACCTATGCAAGCATGGAGATTGGCCTTAGATAATGGTCTTTAAAGATGGTGCAAAACCATCTGACCTTCCTTATTTTGTTGTTATCGAATTCAATTACTATAGTGGCTCAACATGGAATACCAAGTGCACTAGACACATGTTCCTATCTCTAAAATATCCTTCATCATGTGCGACTGAATTCCCGTAAAATGGTCAAATTCTCTAATTATTAACATTATCTCTTCTTCCTTCAACTCCCTTAAGATTTCATCCTTTGTGAAGGGGGAAATATTGAGAAAAAACTTTGTGCGGCTCAATGACAACTCCAACCAGTGATTACATTGATCTCTAACCTTTTACATTTTGTATTGAAATATGAATATGTTCCTCTCACACACAAAATTGATTTACCCTACAATTTCCAAGTGTTATGACTATCCACAAAGCACAAGAGCTAAAATTGTATAAAATAACAATTGATATTAAGTATTGATATATAAGGACTCACATTCGGATATATCTCTAAAGTATGTTTCCTCAATAATTGTTGCACCACACCCCCTTTTTCCTTCTAATGATTGACATATATGACATGTGGTGCATATGTGTCTTATGTCCCCACCAACATTTTCCCAACACCAAATATTTTAATCCTTCGAGTTTAAGTTCTTTGATGAATCCCTTTCAAAGATCTCCATTGCATTGTTTGTGTGCGATTGTTATTGTTATTCTAGTTCATGAGAAAGTTTTGTGACGCAATGATTTCTAAATTTAGGTCTCTTACCCATAAATTTTACGATATATAATTGATACTATTGTGTCTTATATATATAATTAAAACAAATTATTTTTCTCAAAATTTAATTTTTTATTGAAAGCACACTTTTATATTGATAATAACATGAAAAGTACACTGCGCTTTCGCATTAAAAACCGGGTGGAGAAGTCACACCATAGAAAGCATAAAACTAGGCAACACGTGCCATGAGAACCAAGTCCAAATGAAGCAATTATAAAAATCCACAAGGGAAACCAATTAAGCAACATAAGCAAACATGGCGGTGGAGGAGGGGAAGGAGAAAGTGGCCTAGGCGAAACGTCTCACCAACCCGAAATAGGGGGTCGAGAGAGGTTGTCACAAGATTCCAACTATTACCCTGGCTGAGGGTCGTCATATCTGTTTGTCGGGAGAGATCACCAATGCCAAGTGCAGGAATTTATCTAAGAGAAGAACACCCTACTTGGAACCATAAGCTAGAGAAGGAGGCCAACTGGATTCACTACCACCACCGAGGGAGGATCCCTCACCCAGAGCCACCACCATCCGTGGGGAGGGAGGAGTCCCCCTCCCATCGGCGTCGCCAAGCCGTTGAAACAAACCACCATTTTGCCGTCAGGTGGGGGGGGAAGGGACTTCACTGAGCCCAAGAGCGAAGCGCTTATCATTATCGGGCGCCGTGGCCACGGGGCCGAGAACTAGGACGAGGCAAAGAACGACGTCGAGGTTGGGAATAATAGCGCGACGGAGAAGAAACCCAACTAATTGAGTAGGGGTGCTCGGGCCCAAGTGGGAGAGGAGATCCTACAAGTGCTCCACCTCCAAGCTAACTTTCTATGCACCGAAGTAAGTTACATAAAATATAATTTTAATATTTGTTTAAATAACGAATACTTCAAGATAATAATATATTATTTCCTTATTTCATAAGATAAGGAAGATGAGAGCTCATTCAATAAATTAATAAATTATTCAAATATGGGTAGAAATATATTAAATTTATTTATTTGAAAATTGTCGATAGATATCAATCTAGGAATCGTTTTTGGATTTATCACATAATTTTATTTTTGAAGAGTTCCACTTTAGTTAACAAATTCATTACTAAATAAAATATGTTTTATAATATTTGTTTTTTTGATGAGTTGTGCGCACTCATTGGGCACTAGATTACATAGGTTGTCAACATCTCTACTCATACTTCGAAGGAAGTATTTATCGAATTTACATTTACGAGTAAGCGTACAACTAAACTAGTGATCACCTTCAACCTAAGCAACTACAAGTAAGGGGCATCCACGTCGTCAAAGTCACCTAGGGCATGATCCCGACCTCAATCAAGCATTTTGACTCTTCGTTTTGGGTATCTCCAGGGCTTGCACTCAACAAGACGTGACCCTTGGTGGGCTCATTGAAAGCCTAACACCATCACCAATAGACCAAGGGCCCTTCAATTAATATTTATTTGAATTGTTATAGAGTTGTCAAAATTAGGTGTATAGGCCTTGAAACATATGAATGATAACTTGAGTTTTGAAGGATCAAGTCCAAATCTTTATATTTTAATCACTAAGACTTTTTATGATAAAGATTGAATCAAGCTTTGACTCCAAGTGCATGTTGGCACAAGATTTTTTTGGCTCAAAAATTATCAAATTTAATGAAGATGTCTCAAACGAAATTAAAAAAACTTTACGGAAGCTCTAAAATACCTTAAGATATTGTCATTTTGGGTGACTAAATTGACTCACAAGATTTTAATCCCTACTTGACTTTGGAAGAGCCTAAACATCACTTTATATTTGCATAAACTTAAACCAAAGTCACAAAACTCTAACGCTTGATCTATGGTTGCAAGTCCCACAACCTACCACTACTTTATAAATTTTTTAAAAAAATTATGAAAAAATTAATTTTATAATCGACTATCAAACATATATGATGATTAGACACAACACTTGACAATTAAGCCTAAGAATCCACCTAAATTTAATTCCAAACCAATGTGGACACAACTTTTCCAAACTAATTAAATCAAAATTACCTTTACCTAATTTGGCGATAAAAGCCTCCAAATCCAACTCCAACTCTTTTAAGGCCTTTTAACAATCAAAATTGTATTCCATGTCGGCATATCTAATGGATACCAAGTCTCACCAATTAAGAAAACAAGTACATGATAATAATTTAGTTTGCTTGCTTGCTTGTATTTATACTGCATTGCGTATGATCACTTTCACAATACATTATTTATTTATGGTCAGTGTGCTCGATTCCCATTCGGACTTATTTTGAATTTGAATTGGTTCCATTTTTGCTAGCGTGGCACCAACCAGGAGGAACACAAACCAGTGGGTTTTATTCAGCATTGTAAATTTTACAAGGTACTTGAAATTTAATCTTCTCAGAGTCTCATCTTCACGTCAAGGGTTCGAATCTCGATTCTTTAAATGCTTATGATTATGTTTTGTCTGTCATTTTGTCGGTCCATTTACCCAATGACATTCCAGTTGGAAAAAACAAATTTTGCCGTAGCCCCTGTTTTTGGGTTCTATTGGTAACCTTTTTGGGTACCCGATTTTTCTATTGGGTATGTTTCCTGTCATTAGATTGCCATTTGTAGGCTTTTTGATTCAGAGGTTTCTCTGTTTTAACTGCCATATCTGTTAATACTCTGTTCACAATTGGCACGGTAAAAACATAGAACCGTTTTACAGGATATCAAGAATGAAGAAAAAAGCTTAAAACCCTTCTGTATAATTTTTAGGAAAAATGTATCGATTACGTCGAAATAATCGGTATTCTATTGAAAATTAGAAATCTAATAGGTGAGAGTGGTTTATTTGGGTGGCGGATTTAGCCAGTAGGTTTTAGTTCAAACATAAATTAGGTTTTAAGTAATTAAATAAATTATTCAAAATAGTTCAAGAAATTGTAAATGATTTTTGAGTAAACTATGTGAGATATTTTAATCTGGACGTGTTTGGAATCATTACTCATGATTTACCATTAAGAAATATTATAAATTTTTCATGTATGAATTTTTTCCAAAATTAAATAAAAGTTTAAATAGTTTTTATATAAATAATTTATAAAAAAATAGACAATATGATTTCTTTTAAAAATTTCTACATAAAACTAAGTCTTGTTTCTTTGTTTTCATTTTTGCAATTAAAAATACCAGCTTTTATTTGGGGAAATTGCTGACTGATAAGAGTTGATATGCAGATAATTGAAACTCTGGATCTTCAATGTGACAATCAATGTGCATTGAGTGGACCTTTGAAATAGTTATCAGTGAGAAAATAAAAAATGTTGGAGTTTAATATAATATAAGATTTTTTTCATCAAAAAAATGTCGGAGTTAAATGTATTGTTCTAATTTAAAATCTGAAGCTGACGTGAATAAGTAGTAAAGGTCATTTAAAATTGTATACATTATGGATTGTGAAAGCTTGAAATTTTAATATATTTTTAAGAGAGAAATTTCTAGATAAATTGCATACACTAATTAAAATTGTATATCTATAACATTTTGGATTGCAAATGGTTGAAGCCTCTTAATATGATTGTTAAACAAACATAAATAGATAAATATAGGTGTACATCGTTAACAAATAATAGCCAGTAGTTGGATGGACTCAGAAATATGTCCACCAAGTTCTCATTATTTAACTAGATCAACACAGTCAATTGATATTTCACTGTTGAATTTGAGGCTTCAGAACAGGGAAAACTCAAAAAATTGAAGAGTCGATTTATGTTCTATTGTTGGAGTTTCTTAAATACCACATGATAGTTGAGAGATATAGCTAGAGTTATACTCATCAAATAAGCATGCAATAGACAATTCAGGTTCAAATTTATCCACAGACACCCAAGACATCTCCAGACACACAGCTCTTAAATTTCAAACAATGGGATCATTGTGATAAAAATGAAAGATTAATCTGTAGTTACTTAAGTCTTGGTGAAGGGGGATGCGGAATGGAAGGATGGGGTTTCTGGGGTGGCAAAAGAATTCTCAGGTTTTGAGATGACAGAGGACGGCTATTAAAATAATATATAAAATTTAATATTTAACTATATTAATTTTATTCAATGAAATTTAGGGATTTAAACTGTATTTTATGTGTTTCAAGTACTTTCAAGATTAAACTTCAATATTTTTTTGGTAAAAGCACTAGAATTTAAAAAAAAGAGGCAGAGGACGTCCCCTCCAAATCCTGAAGTCCCGGAAATGTTCCCGACATCACCAAAATCTAGAGGACGCATCCCTATATAACTCTTGATTAATCTCTCCTGTTTGGTCCATATATTTGGTGTTGAAGGAAGATTCTATTAGATATGATTAACCCTGCTTTACATTTGGCAGTTAACAATCTGTAGCTAGGCCTGGAAATATTCATTTACTATTCTTGTCTTTGTGTATATGGTAGCACATGATTGGTTGTATTGAACGTCTTGTGTTCTTGTGGAGGTTATAACTTGTTACTTCTTGCAGGCTTCCAAATGGTTGATGTTGGGGATGTTCAGCCTGTTGTCTGTGACAGTGGTTCTGGAAACATTAAGGCATGTTGCTTATAATTAACTTCTACTTCTGTTTCAGATATTCAGGATTTGGTGTTATCGTGGTGCCTATTGCAACTCTGTATTTTTAATACTTCTTTAGTTTATGTTTTGATGAAAAAATCTGTGCTGTTCTGCTCTGTTTTTTCTATGATTGTTCAATAGGGTGGATTTGTAGGAGATGATGCACCTAAAGTTGTATTCCCTACTCTTGTGGGCAAACCACGACACCTTGGAGTCATGGTGGGTATGGGGCAGAAGGAAGCTTATGTAGGTAATGAGGCTCTGTCAAAAAGTGATAAACTTACTTTAAACTGCCCTATTGAACTTGGCATTATCTCAAACTGGGATGACATGGAAACGATTTGGCATCATACATTCTACAATGAGCTTGAAATTGTTCCAGAAGAGCATCCTGTTTTTCTAACAGAATCGCCTTTAAATCCAAAGGCAAACAGGGAGAAGATGACCGAGATTATGTTTGAGGCTTTTAATGTGCCTGCTATGTATGTAGGCAATCAGGCTACTATGTCCTTGTATTCAACTGGCCGTACAACTGGTTAGAATATTTCCTTTGAGTTTTTCTTTCATCTTTCTAAGTATTCTTGTGGATCTGTACAGTTCAATGAATTTCAATTATTATTACTTGCAGGTATTGTTTTGGACTCCGGGGATGGGGTTACACACGCAGTACCAATTTATGAAGGAAATACCCTTTCTCATACTGTAGGTAGGTTGAAACTTGCTGGGCAAGATTCGACAAATTGGTTGAAGAATGTTATCACTGAGAGGGGATACTCATTCCCCACAACTTCAGCATTGAAAATTGCCTGTGAGATGAAAGAGAAGCTTGCATATGTGGCCCTAGACTATGAACAAGAGCTCAAGACAGCAGATTCAACTTCTTGCATTGACAGGGGTTATGAGCTTCCTGATGGACAGGTTATAACAATTGGTGCTGAGAGATTCAGATGCCCTGAGATCTTATTTGAGCCTTCTCTTATTGGAATGGAATCCTTAGGTATTCATGAGACTACATATGATTCAATCATGCAGTGTGAGATGTATAAGAGAAAGGATCTATATGGAAATATTATTCTTAGTGGTGGATCTACCATGTTTCCTGGTTTTGCTGATAGAATGAAAAAGGAGATGACAGCACTGGCTCCCAGAAACATGAAAGTGAATATAATTGCACCTCTTGAGAGGAAATACAGTTCTTGGATTGGTAGCTCTGTTATGGCATCTCTTAGCTCATTCCAACAGGTATAATTTTGTTAGTAGCAAAGTAGTGTATGGAGATTGTAAATAGTCAGTAGATTTCTTATTGGTTCATGGTAAAAAGGCTTCACATTGGCTTTACACTTTTCTGTGTGTTCTTAACATTTCTGGCTGCAGATGTGGATAGCGAAATCTGAGTATGAAGAGTCAGGTCCATCAATTTCTCATAGGAAGTGTTTCTAATCTTGGGGATCCATGATGGCGAACTAATCTTTGTAATACAAGTCGAGATGTATAGATTGCTTGAACAGGGCTTTTGACATGAGACTTCAAGATACACTGCATGGTGAACTATTTTGTTTGTAAACAAAATTTTGGCCTGAAATGTATTACCATTTTTTAATTTAAATGTCTAATAAGGACATTGCAATGAGATTGCTGTTGTGAAGCTCTGGCACATCACCAGATGGGTTGCTTGTAAGCTTCCATGAAAATTTTGTTGTATCACTTATGACATTGAGTTCAATACCATAAGATCCAATACAGTTTTGTTCCAAAGAATTGATCTCGTCTAACTTGGTAATTAAATGCTGTACATATGCCATAGCTTTCGGTTCACATAATTCTATTTAAGTTAGGGTGGTTATTCTGAGATGTTTGTTCTTTGTTAAGTTTTGCTTGCTCAGTGTGCATTGCATGTTGGTATTCAAGATGTTTATAAATATATTTAGATACATTAAGGAAAATGTGAATTACAATCACATAATTGGATATAAAGTTATAAAAGAAAATAAGACGTTTAGTGGAGAAGCATCCACATAATAAAAAAACATTTAGAAGAGAATATCTAATATTTTATTTGTACTTAGTGAAAAGATAAGGGTTCTGAAAATTTAATTACAATGCACCACCTATTAAATTGCATTATCCTTGAGGTGTTTTTTTTTTTGTCAAACTTTTTAAAATCTTAGGGATTCATTTCAATGGAGGGATAATATAGGGCTGACCAATTAACTCCTTCAATATCACGATTTTGTAAGATGTCACAAACACAATAAGAGTATACGGAAGGAGAGTAGTTTTCTAGTAACTCATAATGAAATTCGGAAAAGTGAATGATATATTTGGAACCCAACAGTTAAAGAATTATGGTGTCTATTCATATTTTTTCCCATTTCATAGTCGGGAGAACCATACTAGTATGGTTGTAGTCTACATTCTCCCTTTGGACTGATTTTTTAAGTTTTCTTTTCATCAATGTCTAAACGTATTTTGCAATAACTATTCATGATAATTATCTTTTAAATTACGACAAAATATGTATAACCCTAAAAACATATTTATTTTGATCATTTCAAATATTTAATTGTCTATATTATTAGAATACTAATTTATGTAACTAAATATATTATATTTATTCATATTTCATAAAAAAATTGCATGCAATGTATTGTAATTGGTTTCAACTCACATCTACATTATGATGAACCCCTATTGTTTTGTATGCTTCTGCCTTCTAAGATAATATCTTGATTCTTTGGGAATAAATTTAATTAGTATTGGGATTTTCTACTTTCATGTTTGATTCGGTTGTTTCCTTTAACCTTATTTATTGTATGCTTCTTCCTTGTAGGGTTTCGCTTAAAGTCATATCTATTCTTGCCTTATGTCATACAAAGGGCTAGAGAAAATAATGCAATAACCCTTTCTTTTCCACAAACTAAGGAAATCAACATAAATCTCCCTCAAGCTCCCAAACATGAGTTCCATAGAAAAAAATGATATCGTGGATCAGCTGGAAAACATTAATGCTACGGTATATATCCTTTAGATACTTACCAAATCTAATGTGGACAAGGATATTCTTTACAAAGGCTTAGAGAATATATGATGGATAGTGAGAATATTATTACCTTTTTGAATGTTGTTCTTTCGAAAGATATTATTGATTAATAATATATGGATTTAAATGGTTATGTTTGACGATAGAATTGTATGATTGTGATAGGGAAATTAGGTAATATTCTCAATCTACCTAAAACAAATAAGAATAGTCCAAGACTAATGTAGGAAGTCTTAAAATAGTCTAAAACAATTGTAAAGATTGGATAATAAATATTACACTTATGATTTAAAAACACAATTAAGGTTAGGTTATGGAATGGAATCCCTAGAATATGTGGACAAAATATAAGATAGTCTTATGATGTTTAATACATATCAAGATCTTGACACCTACTCTAAACGACATTCATATTAATTTAATTACTTAGTAAATTGAATTAATGCCCATCCTCACATTATTTATTAATTTAATTACTTTAATTAGATTAATTTCCACATCAACTACTTACACATCACCAGACACTCTCACCATGGACTTAATAGCCTATTAATTAACTAAGACTTAGTCTCTACTTATCTTAACCAACTGGGACTTAGTCTAACCCTAACATTAAATTCCTATTCCTTCTCCAAATAACACTCCCACTTATCTAAGCGCTAACCATCACTTGAGACCCAGACTGACAAGAAGAGCACACCAAAAATAGCCAAGATCTATTATTTTTGGTAAACCTAGGATTTTTCTAACCTAAGGATTTAGTCTAACCCTAACATTAAATTCCGGTTTATCTAACCATCATGAGACCCAAACTAACCACCGATCTGTTATTTTGGTAAACCTCGAATTTCGCCCTAATCGACGTCGATTAACCCAAGAATCGGCAGGTCACCTTGACCATCATCGGTTACCATATATATAGTTTTACAACCTTTTTCCCAGGTTGGTCACTTGAGTTTTGAGAGAGCTATCTACATTCAAGCACATGAACCAGAGTTTTCTCAAGCATCAAGATGACATAATACATTCAGCCAGAGGCCCAACAAGTACCTGAGACTGATCCAAAGGCATTGGCATTCATGGTAGCACTCGAGAAGCACTTCCATGGCATTGACCACCAAGTTCTTCATGGATCGACCATCACCTTCCTTTCACCACCAAGCTTGCAAATACAAGTAAGTGCATTTGATTTTACATCATTTATGTACTTACTTAATAGGTTCTTTATCTTTTGTTATTAGATCTTGTTCTTCCCTGTATTCCTCCATCCCCACCTTCCTGCCCATCTACCTATCTAGCCACCCACAACCTTCTGGATCTCCATACCTAACCTTTATACTTTCTGAGTTTTCCTCACCTTATTACGAACCCAATCATCCCCCTTCACTCTCTGTGCAATCACAGAGAATCCCAAAATCACCTTTTATCAACTTTCACCAAATTTCCCCTACGACGCCGGTTATCTTAACCATCGTCGGTTTCCTCTCTTCACCGACATCGGTCACCTACCGGCGTTGGTTATTGTGTCTCTGTCGACTTTCACTAAATTGACCTTAACACCCCAAAACCTCACAAAACCTCACCCAAGCCTGATACCCTACCTGCAACCTCACCATAGACCTTCCCATCTCTTTGTAGACACAGAGAGAGCTTGGACACTGTTTTTAACATTCTTCCATTACCCCATAGAAATCGATATCGGTCATCATCTAAAACCGATCATCGGTCATACCTTAAATCATCGTCATCACATACCACTGACCAGCATCGGTCTCTGTGTCTGGTAAACTGCCTCAGACTAGCAAGATCCCCACTCACCCCAAAACCAATCAAACTTTCCCAAACCTTACCTGACCATTACTTGTGACCCTAGACCCCCCAGCCTAACCTAACTTGACCGAGACCTTCACTAGTTTAATTATCAAAGCATTTAATTGGATTAACATTGATAGTAATCTGAGATACCTAAATCAAAACACTAGCATTAGATTCTTTTATTTGCATGTTCATTTATTTTATATTGAATTATATATTAGTGGATTGACAACCATCAAGGAAGTATCACACTTCTGGATCTAGCTCACGCTAGGCAATCCACTAACCTTTTGCTATTAACTATGTTTTGTGGTCTTGCTTTGTATTTAGGTAGTTCCTCCTAGCCAAAAGGAAGCTCACACAATCAGTTTGGATCAGAAATCAAGAAGCACATGCGCACAACCTTCAACCAACATTACAACAAATGTATTCCTCCTTGGCCTATATTTACCCTTATCTATTTCATTAATCTACTAAGAATCCGGTGAAACATTTTGGCATGCCGGTGGGACCCATCAGGGGTTCTGTTGCATTTGTTCATTCCTAGGTAAAAATTGTGTGTTTATTTCCCTTTGAAAAGTATTCACATTAATTTTCTTCTCTGGAATATTCTCCTTCTTTTTATTATCTAAAAGAAATCATGCTTTTGGTGTTTTAAAAGAACATGTCTTTTTTTTATTGCATTGCATTAGTGAAAGAGCATTCCTCTTCCTGTTCTCCATTTTCTACATCAAACGTAATTGTGGATTTGGGCTTAAAACATTTGCATTTCATTCTGGTTTGTTGCATTATAGCTCACATTAATTGAGGGAAACCTATACGCTGGAAGTCATGCCCAACTGATGGTTGACTAATTCAATCGTAGTTCACTTTTACACACACTCTCTATACCAAACCACTTAAATAATTTACACATCTTCTTAAACATCATCCTACCGGAAGAAGTCAATGATCACATGATCGAGGATTGAAATGGGTGCCCAATTTGGTTTCTCTGTCCAGTCATTATCTCAGAGAAAGGACCGCCCCCCCAAAACTTTACCTGAAACCATCCTTAGTTCTTGGATTTTCATAGGGTACCTTCTATCAAACAAAAACTCTATTCTATTCACAAGTCAAGTCTAAATAACATAAGCTAAAACATAAAATTCACCAATAGGATTTCGTGTTTCTTAGTTTTTCTTGATTTGTGTTTTGAGTTGAGAGGTCATTTTCTCCATTTTTCTTTCTTCCTTTCACACTCCACAATCATAGTTGGTGTATTTGACTATTTTTGAGTGTGTTAGGGTTCATCATTACCATACTCAGGTTTTTGGGTTGGTATTCTATCTTGATCTAAGTCACTAAATCCCATTTTTCCTCATCTTTTCAAATTTCATAGTGATTGACATCGGTCCAATGACCATCATTGGTTTACATCATCGACCATCATCGGTTTACCTAACCATTGTTGTCGTTACCTACTTTTTTGGTCATTTTACCAAAAATAACACTCATCACATTTTCTATTCTTTTAGGTTTTCTAGATACATCATCATACCTCTGGATCTTTGAAATCACTATCAAATCTAGGTTTTACTTCATTTTCATTAGTTATTGCCACATTTATCAAAAAAATTTTGATTTTCCACAATAATCAGTATCGGTCACCCTAACCATCATCGGTCACCCTCTATCATCATCATCAGTTAACCCAACCACCATCGGTTCTTGTGTTTTAAATTTTTAATAAAACAACATCAATTTTCACCTCTTCAAAACTATTTTCTCCATTCCTTCTATTTTTTTTGTCATTTACAGAGAGCAGATTACCAAGCCTACGCTAACTCACATGGTTTTGACTCGTAGTCAAGCCAACACCCTTGTATTCCACACAATCCTTCAACCGCTCCTGCCTAGCCCACCACCTTCCATCCTGTCACCTATGGATCCTACTCATCCCATTATCATCAATACCGGTGATGAGGAGTTTCACAAGACTCCTTGACCAAAACCCCGCTACCTTACAATATTATCTCACCCATTCATCCACTCGAGATTCATTAGGAAAACTGGTATATGACATGCCTTGTGTCCATTCCTCCTGCCCTCACACCCACTTCTTGCATTGGCTAGTACTAGCTCGGCCTTACCTTCTTCCACTTTACCACCGTAGTATCCCAACTTGACCCCACATCATCAATATATCTATGGCACCTATGACATCGGTCACACTTTTGATGTCAGTTTCTCCCATGGTGTCAACCATTCCTTCATCAACCACCTTGAGCATAGCCCCCATCACCGCCACCTCATATATACCTATTGCATCACAGCCACCCATGGTGTCAAAAACCCATACTCCATTCCAAAACATCATCCTCTCCATCCCGTAGTCTTTACCTCCAATCACTACAAGAATCGTTACATCCACCCCACCTACTTACACATATCACCAACAACCCCTATCTCATCTATCACCTATTTGGGATATTTTCCACCTGCATCTATTCCCCCTCAGTTCTCATACTTGGCACCACCATATATTGGGATGTCATCCTCATCATACATTCACCATCTACCCCTTTATACTACAGGGGTGCCTAGTCATCACAACCTACCAATGACCTTATTAAAATGATGATGGAAAAGATGTAAACATTAGAAGCATCAGTTTTTGGCTCTCACAACTCTTTGACATATGATGAAATCTGCAATGAGCCCATTCATCCATCTATTCCCATTCATCCATACCCTACGCATTGGGAAATGCCCAAATTCAACCGGTTCAACAACAAAGAGGACCCACAACAACACTTGTGGTCTTTCAAACATGGGTGTTATCTAATCGCTCATGATGATGCTCTACTCTTATGGACATTCCCAATGTCCTTAACATGACCTGCGTTGGATTGGTATAGTGGTTTACCTCGACATTCCATTTACTCATTTAACCAAGTGGCTCAAGCCTTCTGGACCATTTTTGATCAATATCATCAAGAAGGTCACCATGACCGACTTGTACTCAACATGACAATATGAAGATGAATCTATCACAGATTTTTCATCACTCGTTGGTGAAGCCTCATCAACCAACTTACATTCCAACTACCTCAAACCGAGCTTATAGAGTTGTTCACTAGGGCTTGTGTTAGGCACATCTCACCAACTCTCCAAGTCCAAACCTTCCATACATTTGATGAGGCATTCACCATGGCTAAAACTTGAAATTCATGCCATAGAAGAGAAGAAAATTCAATTACGTAAAAAAATGTTGCATTCAAGTCAAATGATGCCTCTTCCTCTTCCAAACCCCAAAACAATTATTCCAAAGCCAAAGGATCTGCCAACATGGTAGTTTTAAAAGTTGGCCCATCTCACCCATCCAATCAATCAAAACCTTCTTCCAACCTTTCTCCCATTCAAGCTTTCCATTTTCAAGGTGGGAGCAATGAAAGTACACTCCCATAAGAGAGCCCTATTCATCAGTTTTAGAAAAATTCTAAAAGATGGAGCAATTTCTCTTCCACCCATCAAACCACATACTAGTTTTGACCCCTCTGCTCATCTATGCCTACATGGTACAAGGAACATGATTACTACTATCATCGTGTTAAAGGTCATAGTGATGGTAATTGTATAACCTTCAAAAACATTGTCCAGAAATGTTAGACAATGGAGATCTCATCTTGGACAACCCAAATGCACTGGCTAATCAGAACTTACATATCTTCAAGAATTCATTTCCTAATCACACCCCATCATCTAACCAAACTAGAAAACCTTTGACTAATGATAGTAATGTTCCATGAAGTTCATGTTGTTTTCAAAGTCATGCATCGACCCTTCCTCAATTTCCTCCTATCCCCTCTATCGAGGAGATTCTTGCACGAGCTCCTTTACCCATGGAGGAACCTATTTCATCTACTCCTTCACCCACAGAGGAGTCCCTTCATCTCCCCTTCACCCATGGAGGAGTCCACAATATCTACCGATGTTTTCACCACTCACCTCAACCTAATGAAACAACCTATGGTGTTAACTCTCTTACCCATGGAGAGAGTCATGCTCACCTTCCTCTCCACCGAAAGAGGAACCTACCTCATCCTACCCATCATCTCCCCTACCCATAGGGGATCCTTTAGAAGCGCCACTTCCTATTGGTGACCATTCCCCATTAGCCTTCTAGGACCCTATTGATTTTCTCTCGGCTCTCTTACCCACAGAGTCCAAAGCCAACCATTTCCTGTCTCACAGACATTTTTTATAGGGATTACCACCAAGTCAACATCATCTCCTCCTACAACAATGTCATTTTCATGCCTGGATGACCACTTGGATTATGTTGATAATTCCATGCTTTGGGGATGCCTTTGGCTACCTTTTTCAACCCAAATGCAAATTTCATCTGTTGATACCTCCATGATTTATCCAAAGGTGTTTCAGACAACCAAACCAACCATGCCCATACTAGTCATGTAATAGACCTCTTCTTCATCACCTTCACCACACCTAAACCCTTACCAACAATCAAACTTTTCCAATGCCTAAGAACCTACCTCCATCACCCATACCTTCCCCCACATCCAGAACCATTACCACATTGGGTGTCATGCCGACATCAAGCCTAGTCCATCCTCCTATCAAATTGGATTTAGCCACATCCTCACAAGCCCACAAAAAACCATTCCTCCACCTAAAAGGAAGACCCAACCTTCTAGGCCATACACTAGTTTTTCCTACTACCCCTTTTGTCACCTTCACCACTTCCATCTATCCTAGGACCTCACCCATCCACCTTGGCCAAAGAAACCTCCTACCCAAGGTAAACTAAAAACACAATAACCCATCCTCATCATGAGCCTCTGTTACACCTAACTTACCTACACACATACACCTTTTCCATCACCTACATAACCTTTTTACCACCTATACCCACACCACTTCTAGTAGCCTCATCCTACCTATGATATTTCCCACTCTTCAACCAATACCCTCCACCTCACCTCTTCCAAAACCTTCACCGCACCTTGTTATCACCTTGGCTAACCCATCCTCTTCCACCATCTACCTTCCCTTCTACATCACGCACTCCTTCTTCACCTTTACCCAGGAAGGTGCAACCAAAGTTGAAAAACCCACTACCCTCCAAAGAGGTAGTCAAACCTACAACACCTTCTATCACTAGCTCATCTGCTACACCTTTACCCAAGAAGGTACAACCCAAACCTAAAACAATACAACCTACCAAACCAGTGGTCAAACCTATTCCACCTCGATTCCACCTCCCATGTGGCACCTCTCCCACCAAAATCACTCACACCTCCATCTCGACCCACACTTACCTCACATTGTGATCCATTGGCAGGATCTTACGCCAACATCTTAGTAAAACCTTTTAGAGACCTCTATCATCACATTGCCACCACTTAGACCTTATGACCCACTCAAACCTAAACCAAAAGGGTTTGATGATACAAAATTTTTGCACCTACCATCGTGTGTTAAGGGCATGATGTAGAAAAATGTAAGGCTCTAAAAACCATTCTTCTCCAATTATGTCCTCTGAAGAAAACTTTGATGATGATGATCTTTTAGATGAGGACCATATTCCACCTTCACCTATCACCACACACCCTCATCCCTTACCTATTCAGTGACCTTCATCTCCACCTCCACAACCTTTTTATCCTCCTCCAACATTTGAGATCAATATGGTCTCGCATAAGAGAGTTAGCCAAACCTCACCCAAATGTCAATGTTTCCTTCTTTGCACAACACCAATATATTCCCTCATCATTCTATTTCCCATCTTTTCACTACACTTATCATGACTCAGCTTCTCCCTCACCCCATATTAATATGGTTAACATTGCCACTCGTGCCTAAAAAGACAAAGGAAAGGAGAAAAAACTAGCCCATCCGCCAATCTTGTGCCCAATATACCATCTACACCCACACCAAGAATTACCATTCGGGGACCCACATACCCTATTTCTGATGGGGTCACCCATCATACAATGATAAAATATTACACCAATCTCCTCTCAAAATGTCATTATATGACCTTGTCCAAACCTCTGAGTCTCACCGACAGGCCCTCATGGAGGTTTTGTAATCATGAGGTTTTACCTAATGACCCTACTCCTGTGGCATCCATGATCACTCCTCACCATGTGGCATCTCTCACCACTTCATCACCTTCCTCTACACCCACTACCACTCATCAAGTAGTCACTCTCAGTTTCTCTGATGAATGAGATTGTACCTCTCTAATCAGATGATCCTGATCCCACCCTATTCATCTCCATCTACATTGATAATATATGTGTTTGATGTGTTATGATGATGGTGGTGCCAACATCAACATTATATCTTCCCATGCATACAACCAAATGTGCATCCCCACCAATTACATGCATAATAACCTAGTTATGTTGCATTCATTCAATGATGCCATAACTTGACCCTTGGCACCATCATTCTCCACATTCGTGTGGGCCCCTGTACCATTCTAGAATTATTCTATGTCTTAGAGGGGGAATTCCAGTACAACTTGTTGCTTGGTTGACCTTGGATCCATGTCATGGGTTGTGTTCCTTCAACCTTACATCATTGTGTAAAATTTGAACATGAAGGACATAACTATACCATTCCAGCTGACCCTTCACCATTCAAAACCTGTAACATGTTGTATAGACCTAATGATGTCCTTATACCAGTTAAGGCATCTACCACCACCACCACCTCTCCTTCACCCACACCCCTTCCACCAATGTTGCCGCTACCTCTCCCACACCTAACTCCTCTATTCCCATTACCTAGCCTCTGCAACTAACCCATCCACTAACCCATCTACTTCTCAACCAACCAATGCTTCTTCTTTCCAGCCTAGTAATTCATCCATTTCTACTACCCACATACCAACTACCGATCCCTTAGAAGGTGTTTTTCAATGTCTCACTTTGGGGAGTACCACATGTACAACATCGACACATTCCTTACTCCTCAAGAGTATGGTAACCTTTTCCAACATCCCCCGCTATATGATCACCACATAGGTGAGGTTTTCCCTTATGGTCCTCCCCACCTTCGCACCAACTTAACATATGGGGGACTTGATACTTCTACCTACTCACCCGAGCCACCTTCCCAAATGTGACCATTTTCATCTGACCTTCAATCTCTCACCAACCACCACTTCACCCACACCTTCCTCCATCATTGTGCATGGAAGGGTTTTGGCTTTGGTTTCTATGAACAAGGCTGCCATATTGTCATCCCATGCACCACACATAAACATAAAGACCAAAGTGGTATTGGCTTTGCCAAACCATCTTCCAAGAAGGCCCGCGTCGAACTCATTGAGGATGACAACCCTCCTTCACCCCATTTACCAACTTCACCACCTTCACCTATGGAGTCTATGGATCCAGAATCCATTCCTCCTAACTTTTTTTTTTTCATGAACACCATTTCCTAGGACCTCTGACTTATCAACGAGATGGCAAGGCTCCCTCTTCTCTTCCCTTCCTATATCTGACATGATCGATGATGATACACCTTCTATTAACATCGTTCAATATGTCAAGGATGATGAGTCTATTCTCACCTACCTTGGTGTGGAAGATTCTTATATTCACCAGTCATTGTTACCTTCTGAGACACAAACCATGTTAAATGAATCGACCATTGAAATCAATATTAACACTCAAGATGACCCACACATTCTAAAGATAGGCCAATCTTTAGATGTTGCTGAACATGAAGCTTTTACTTCTTTCCTCTGGGATCATAGCAATTTTTTCTTGGTCCTACGTTGATATGCCTGGTATTGACCCAAACATTGTGGTCCACAATATTATAACTATTCTGAAGCCAAACCATAAAAAAAAGCTGTGGAAAATGCATCCTCGCATTGCCCTTCTTGTCAAAGAAGAACTCCATGCCTTCTTTTGGTTTCCTTCATCCTACCCATTGATTATCCCCAATGGATCTCTAACATCATTCTATGTCACAAAAGTGATAGGGGACTCCACATTTGCATGGATTTCATGACCTTAACTTAGCTTTCCCTAAAGATGACTTTCCTCTACCTAGTATTGACCAACTAGTTGATCTTCACCATCCGGCCATGAGATGTTATCCTCATGGATGGTTTCTCGGGTTATAACCAAATATTACTTGCCTCGGAAGATCAACACAAAACCACCTTCATCACTCCTTGGGGAACCTTCTACTATCATGTCATGCCTTTTGGCCTTAAAAATGTTGGTGCCACATATCAATGAGCTATGACTTATATCTTTCATGACATTATGCATCACATATTGGAAGATTACATTGATGATCTTCTTTCCAAATCAAACATCGGGCCGAACACCTTACCATCCTTAAGGTCATCTTCTTTGACCATCTCATCAAATATTGTGTTCACCTTCAACCTAAGAAATGTGTTTTTGTTTCTCTCTGGAAAGATCCTTGGTTTTATCATTTCTTTACATGGCATAGAAGTTGATCCACTAAAATCAAGGCTATTCTCAAAATGCCTCCACCTACTAACCTTTCAACTGCGTAGTTTACAAGGCAAGTTACAATCTATTCATCATTTTATTTCACATCTTTTTCCCTGTTGCCACCCATTTCATCATCTCCTCAAAAAGGATGTCTCCTTCAAATGGGATGATGAATGCCACAAATCCTTTGAGGCCTTAAAACAATACCTCCTCCAACCACCTATGCTCATTCCCCTAAGGATGACCAACCATTTTACCTTTACATTTTTGCATTACTGATCATTCTTGGGTGCCATGCTCGCTCATCATGATGAGAAACACAGGAGAAAGTGGTTTATTATATAAGTTGTACCCTTTTGGACTATGAAACTAGATACACTCACACTGAAAAACTCTTACTTAGCCTTAGTTTTTGTCACCACTAAACTTGACATTACCTACTAAACCACAAAACCTTTTTGTCACCAATACTGACCCCCTACATTACATGTACGCTAAGCCCTACCAACATCAACATGTTGCACATTGGCTCATGCTTCTTGTAGACCTAGACCTTGAATTCACTCATCAAAAATTGTCAAAGGACAAACCATCATGACCAAACTAGAAGATGCACCTCTCTTGGAAATCAATCCTCTAACTTCAATTTCCCGGATGAATCCATCACTACCCTCTCTTTGGATGATACCATTTACCAGATGACCTTATTCTTGATGGTTCCAAATGTCAAAGTGTGGGGGTGGTGCAGGCGTTATCCTCATTCCTCTTGATGGTGAGCCTATGCCATTATCTTTCAAACTAGATTTTGATTGTACTAACAATATCATGAATATGAAGCACTCGTATTAGGTCTTCAAGCCACCATCACCTTAGACGTTAAATCAATTAATATATTTGGTGATTCCTAACTGGTTATAAACCAAGTGAATGGTATATACCAGTTGTCGTAACAAAATACTCCAAAAGTATAAGCATCATGTGGACATACTTTTGACTACCTTTGACCATTTTGAACTTCAAACCACACCGCATTCCACTAATAAATTTGTGGATACCATGGCTATCTTGCTTCTCAAATATCCCACTTCACCCTCCGACTCAAAAATATTTGTCACAATATAAAGGTTGCAATCACCTTCTTATCTATTTGAGACGTCAACCTTGTTGGAACCATTGAAACTGACCCACGTGACCTTTGGTATAAATAGTTTTTGGACTACCTTTCCCTTTCAATTCTACCTCCAGATCTTACTCGTAATGGAAAATGAGCCTTTCTCAAAAGTGTCTCTCGCTATGTCATCATGGGTGGTCTTCTTTATAAATGTGGCTTTGATGGTATCCTCTTACGATGCCTTACAAGTTCTGAAATTCCCTATACACCATCAAGGAAGTTCACGATGGAATTTGTGGAGGTCACTTTAGTGGTTTAGTTGTCGCTAAACACATTCTCCACTCTGGGATATTATTGGCCAACCTTAAACCATGATTGTTGTGATTATGTCAAACATTGTGTGAAGTCCAACAACATGCTAATCTTCATCACACACCTAGTCACGCCTTACAAGTCACACGAGACCTTTGGCCTTTCTCTCAATGGGGTTTGGATCTTGTCGGAGAGATCAATCCTCATTCTTCCAATGTCATCAATGGATTATTATTGCTACTACTGAATATTATACTAAATGGGTGGAATCCATACCTCTTATTTCTAAAAATCCGAGAAAATATGTGAATTCATCAACCATCACATCATTTTTTTGCTTTGGTGTTCCTCATCGTCTCATCACTAATAATGGAAAATAATTCAAAAATAAAACCCTATGAAACTTTGTGACACCTTGGCATTCAACTCAATTTTTCTTCACCTTACTACCCTCAAACAAATGGCCAAGAAGAATCAACCAACAAAACCTTAAACAAAATTCTTATGAAAGTAGTTGATGATACTGGAAAGGATTGGCATATGCACATTCCTTTTTCCTTATGGGCTTATCGCACTAGTATTCGTACCTCAACTTGCTACACACCTTTTCTCTTTGGTCTATGGTATAGAGGTTGTTCTACCTCTTGAAGTCTAGATTCCATCTCTTGTATCTCACTCAAAGAGATGCTCAATGATGATGACTTTCACCAAGACCATTTGGCACAACTTGAGTTATTAGATGAATGTCATCTCAATGCTCTTGATCACCTCCAAATCTACCAAAAATGTATCAAACGTGCCTATGATAAAATGTGTCCATGAATGAACCTTCCAGGTTGGTGACCTCATCCTGAAGGAAAATCAACATGTAACAAAAGAGGAGAAAAGTAAATGGGAAAATTTTCTCCTAATTGGCTTGGACCCTATATCGTTACTCATACCTATGGATCAGGTGCTTATCATTTGTCTTCACTCGAAGGTAAACTGAACCTGAGCCCCTCAATGCCTTGCATCTTGACCATTCTATTGTTGAATCAAGTCCTATATCACATTCTATCTAGTTAAAACTTGTCCTTGAGCACCATTCACCTTCCATTTTACCTATTTTAAGGATCAATGACTAAACAAGAATCATGTGATTACCCGTCACTTTTTAAACCTTATCTTCAATATGAGTACCACAGGCTCTACTCATGGCATGATTCTCATGGATACTTTTCATATTTTTCAAGATGGAATCCCATGGTCATTCATCACTTAAACCCTCTCTTTCATAGTTAACCTCTTGTGTGCTATGGTTTTGTCTTCAACTCAAGAGCCTATCATTCTCTATAGTCTTGTCCATGACCTAAAAGTCCAAAAGCAAAAAAATTTCAAAAGTAAAATGGGATTCAACTCCTTGAGTCAAACTTCTAAAAAAGACTATCTCCCTCAAAAAAAAGGACTATCTACTTTCTATCTTATATATATATAAATATATATGCTCCTATATATAAAAGGAAACTATACAAAGCTAGCCATATTATACATAGTCTATCATAAAAAGAAGACTATTATAATATATAAAAAAAAATAAAATATTTATAAGCTTCCCACATCGATCAACTTCACGAAGACCTCAAGGAGATAATCTACTCATCCCATATAGACTTCCCACATCGATTAGTCTATAAAAACAAAAGAAAAAAGAAAAAGATAACTTTTTCATCATGGACTTGCCTATTTTGATCTTGGGTCTCTTTCAAAAAGGCATGTTGTCTCACACTAGGTTACGCTAAAACCAAACCTATTTTCACCTCATTTCCTTTTTCACCCTAATCTTCTACCTTCAAGGGACTTGTACAAATGTGACATTTCATGATCATGTGACTTTCTTCACCCTTAGAATAGTCAATTATGCAACGCCTTTAGGGTCTTACGTTCATAAGCCAATCTTTGGTATGATAGACTCATTAGGATTCTTATCAATTAGGCGGATCTTTTTACCACCTCTTACCATACACCTTCTTCATTACTTGTTGATTCTCCTATACAGGACTAGACCATCAACACCTACATTTTAAGGATTCCCCTTTCACCAAAATCACCCATGCCTAAATGACCTAAACTCAACCATGCCTAAAATGACCTAAACTCAACCATGCCTAAAATGACCTAAAAATGACCTAAACTCAACCATGCTTAAATGACCTAGACTCAAACATGCCTAAAACCTACCAATCCATCCCTCTACCTTATCATATTCTTCCCTAGCTTATGGGAGAACTACATCGGCTGAGGCCCCTTTTCATCGGGGCTATGTAGGTAAAACTCGAGGGCATGGGGCCCTTGGAGGTTAGCTCACCACTCTTTACCCTAACCATTTTCCCCCATTTTTCTATTCACATTCTACCTTAGTTAGTTTCCATTTTCTACAACACTTGGAAATTAATACAAACATGCATACCTACCATTTCATCACATCATACATCAATCATTTCACCATTCCATGATATCAAATATTTGGAAGTTTAAACCATAACATAAATATACATCATCATTTATTTTCCATACTACCAATAACATGGAAATTAAATCAAACCCAACAACATGACCAAATCATAACTCACATGCCTATCACCTAAACTCCACCATGCCTAACTGACCTAACTCAACCATGCCTACATGACCTTGACTCAATCATGCCTAATTCTAACTCACCTAGACTCCATCCCTAATACATGCCACATGACTCGACTCATCATGCCTAATTCACCTAGTTTTCCATCATACATAATAACAATGGAAATTAAAACAAGTACATCATCATCCATTCAATAAACATCATCATCTATATAAAAATGAGAGTATGTATCAATACACACATATACATAGATACAAATAAATACAAGTATCTCAATCACTTAGATATTGACCTCACTATCTTACACATAGGCCTGGTATATAAAAATCAAAATAAAAAAACTCTCAAAATCTCATATATATAAGCCTCACTATCTTCGCACACACGTAGGCTAGTATATATATCAAAAATCAAAACAATGATCATCTCAAGTGACTAAACATCACCCCACCTGATATCCTCTGGGCCAGTCTCACCTGTCTCCTCCTCTGACCTATCTTTCTACCCTACCAACATCTCTCCACCCTCCATGGGTCTTGGTCTAATCTCCCTGGCCCTCACCTAGGGGCTTGGCCTCATGAACTAGTAGCCTCACCCTGACCCTATCTTGGGCTCTGTCGGCCCCCTGTGCTCTCTAAGATATGAGTGTGGGATCTAGTCCTCTCACTCATTACTTGTTGGGATCTGTACTCAACATATGAAGGGACATCTATATCAACGCATCGTTAGGTGATCCTGATAATAATGAGCCTCATTTAGGGCATCCCTGAACCTCGCCATCATCACCATCTGAGGTGGTGCCATAGGTCTCACTACAACCTATGAGATCTATCCTGCTAATACTAGCCGATCCCCTATCCCCCCTGATGTCTGGGATCCTGTCCTCCATAGTTCCTGTAATATGGGACCCTATCCCTAGGCCTGTAAGGGTACTTGACCTTGTGTTGCAATCTAGGGCTGTAAGGCCACAACATGTGTCTTGTGTAATGGTATGGCCCTACAAACTAGCTACTGTGCCTGTAAGTGGCTACTGTCCCCATCTCCATCTCCACCCTATGCACGGGTGCACTTCTATCCTTATTCTACTGGGCTTGTAGGGCCGCCACTGAGCCTATAAAATGGCAACTTGTGCCTCTAACCCTGTGAGCTGCCCCTGTAAAACTGTATGATTTGTGCCCGAAAGGGTAGCCACCTGACCCTGTAAGGTATCCCTCTGCACTATGATGTAAGCTAATTCTAGTTGTCTTGGCCTTGGTGGCCCCACCCATAGTTGTGCCGCCCACCACTGCCTATATCCAACTGTGACTGCAGCGTCATCAATCTACCTATCCACTGCTTACTCCTCCTTCCCTATCGCACACACTCGGACATGGTGGAGACATGGTCTCTCCACGTCATCTCGGTGGTACTTTGTGGAAAGGTGGGATACATCTGTGGTAGCAAACCAACTGCCATCTAACTCGTCATAGGTATCATCTCGTGCTCGCCAGCACGAAGCCCCTATATCCACCTCAATAGTTGGAGCTCCTCTAACTCCTCTACCATGCCTTCTATAAGATGAAAAGTTAACATAAGGCCTCCAAACAATATCAACTCTTGAAAGCCCTCCAACCTCTACCTATAATATGACACATCATATGTGTCCCTAGCCACCCTATGCTACCCACCAACTGGTACCCAACGTCTGTATCCAACTCTAAGAAAGCCACCCCAAACCAATCATGTCATGGAAAACCAACTAGGCCACACACATATAATGTGCTTGTATACCCAACAGTGTAGTAAAAAGTACAACACATCCCGAATCACCGCAATCTCCCATAATCCCATAGCTCCATATATAAATGAACTAGGAAATTTGGTGCCCAAGTGAAGTGTATCCACTCCTCAATCATATCCTATGAGTACTCCCATAAGTTCTCATGGGAATCTCTACCACCCTCAGAATCGGGTAGGAAAAACAACCTACCACCTCCATCATCAATACAGATAGCCTCATCTCCTATGGGTAGGCTGCATACATGTCTCCATAAGTGAGACTCGTGCTGTGATACCTAGCTCACCCATCACCTCACCAAAAACATCCACTATCGCTCCACCGATGCCTCTAAAGTAATAGAATAAACTAGCTCCCCAAAATAGGTAACCACATGATCTTGTATACATCCTTCAGGGTGACGGTCATCTTGCCCATCGGTAGATGAAAAGTGTTGGTTGTTGAATCCCATCTATTGATGAGTGACCATCAAACTATGATCTCAAGCTATACACCTATAGTGTCAGATCCCAATTAGTCCAACCTCAATCATATGCCCCCACTCCTCTCTATGGTCACATTGGAGCGCATTTGTACCAAAAGAGGTGGTACTTTGTCCTACATCCTAAGTTGATCTCTCACCTGCATCATCAAACACAACATTATCAAGACTTGACTACCCAAAATCACCTATTACCCACTAAACCATACCCAACCACATCAATCATGCCTACCCCTTTACCTAATTCACCTACAAACCTACTACCCTTACCATCATTACCCATTATCTTAAATTCATTTAACCTACTTACCTATCTCATATCACCAAAATCACATTTTACCCTCTTCCCCCTATAATTCATCTTCACCTACCCCTTCTTCACCTATTTTACTTTCCTACCTAGCCCTTCTTACCCCTATTTTCTCTTAACCTTAACCGGTGTCGGTTGCCTTGACCATCACCAGGTTTTTCTTGACCGTCATCGTTCCATTTAACCGGTGTTGGTCACCTAAGACTGACCGATGCCGATGGCCAAATATGACCGACATCGGCCAAACATCTTGACCGACGTTGGTCTCTATCGACACCCAAAATGAAAACTCATCCCCCATTTTAAAAAAATCCAAAAACAACCTAAAATACTACTCCCACCCAAACCTCTCCTAACTTCATTCCCCATTTATATTTAACCTACATGCATGACCTCCCTACCTCTCATTTCCTTCAATTTTACCCACGATTTCAATTTAAAAATCCCACCCAAAATTTTTCAACCCTGAAATGATTTTAACAATACAATAAACACTCAAATGAGGATTTCATATCACCTCCTACCTCTAATCATCGTTGTCATCTCCATGGTGGAACGTCTCGCCACTACACTACCGGTGGTCCACACAAACCCTTTCCCACCTCTTCCATGCCACAATCTATCTCGAATCTCTCATCTAATCAACTCTCTCAGCTCAATCTCGTGGACCCACCTGCCGACAACCACTCATGCACTCGTAGCTCACTAACTCAACTCGACACTTCGCAATGTCACTTTCCACAAAAGCACCACCTCTCTATCATTTTCACAAAAATAATAACAAGTTAAAATGAATTCGTCAAAACACGGAATTTTATTTTTTATCCCCAAATCGACATGACCGACGTCGGTCATGTCGTGCCCTACCTAACCGATGTTAGTTAAACCATAACCGACATTGGTCACCTACCATTACCTTTTAACCCACATTTTCCCCATTTTGCCTAAAAACATTACTGACCCAATACCTTTTGACCTTACCAACACCTATTACACCCTACCCACAAGCCTAAATTACCTATACATTTCCTTAATTACATTTAGGGACATGTTATTTACCTATACCTCGGCCTTACCCATGCCATGACCTATATACCCTGAACATGAACCACCTTTTGTGACATTAGAATTTGTGTACTCGTTATACCTTGTGATGTTGTTACCCGTGTTGTTTAGCCTAATGACCTTACCTTGCCTATTGTTGTGTTGTTTATCCTGACCAAACCTTTGGTGTACCGAATCATACCTAAACATTCCTACACCTAACCTAAGTTGTGTTTTTCGGACCATATCATGTACCCTGGATACCTAAATCACTTCAACCTTGTTTGGATAAACCTATTCGACCTTGGATGATGTAGAGTTTGCAAGCTCTTCCACCTGGTATATGTTGCAGTCTATACGTGTGCGTGATTTGAATTGCCATTACCCATTACCATATGACCTTACCCATTACCCAAAGTGCCCATACCCTTCCCTACAACCCACCTCCCATCACTTTCATCACTTACCCATTTATCAATCCACTCACTGACTCCGTCTAACACCTCATCAGATCCTAGTTTGAGGGGGATCACCTCCACCCATACTTGGGGCAACCTCACCTTCATCCCTACTTGGGGCAACCCCACTCTCACTTATACTTGGGGCAACCACTTCCTATTTTTTTCAACATCACTTACCAATACAAGCTATACGTGACAAAAAGAGGCAAATGTAGACACCAAATTTGGGTCACACTCCCTTAGTCCCCTTTCGATTAGTTAACATGTGTTCACCTAACCATGACCCCTTTACCCCACATTCATATTAATTTAATTACTTACAATTGAATTAATGCCCATCCTCACATTATTTATTAATTTAATTACTTTAATTAGGTTAATTTACACCTCACCTAGCCACATCACCTAGACACCTCACCATGGACTTATTCTTAGCCTATTAATTAACTAAGACTTAGTCTCTACTTATCTTAACCAACTGGGACTTAGTCTAACCCTAACATTAAATTCCTATTCCTTCTCCAACAACACTCCCACTTATCTAAGTGCTAACCATCACTTGAGACCCAGATGATAACAAGAACATGCCAAAAATAGCCAAGATCTGCTATTTTTGGTAAACCTAGGATTTCCCGCCCTAACCGACGTCGGTTAACCTGCAAATGTTGGTCACTTTGATCATCATTGGTTACCATATATAAAATTTTCAACCTTTTTCCCAGGTTGGTCACTTCAAGTTTTGGAGAGAGCTATTGCATTCAAGCACAAACCAAAGTTTTCTCAAGCATCAAGATGACATAATACATTCAACTAGAGGCCCAAACAAGTACCTGAGACTGATCCAAAGCATTGGCATTCACGGTAGCACTCTGGGAAGCACTTCCATGGCACTGACCACCAAGTTCTTCATGGATCAACCATCACCTTCCTTTATCCACTAAGCTTGCAAAATACAAGTAAGTGCATTTGATTTTACATCATTTTGTACTTACTTAATAGGTTCTTTATTTTTGTTATTAGATCTTGTTCTTCCTTGCATTCCTCCATCCCCACCTTCCTACCCATCTACCTATCCACCACCCCCAACCTTATGGCTCTCCCTACCTATCCTTTATACTTTCTTGAGTTTTCTTCCGATATTATTATGAACCCAATCATCCCTCCTTCACTCTCTGTGTAATCACAGAGAAGCTCAAAATCACCTTTTATCAAATTTCACCAAATTTCCCCTACCGATGTTGGTTACCTTAACCATCGTCGGTTTCCTCTTCACCGCAGGATTGGTCACCCGACCGATGTCGATTATTGTGTCTCATGTCAAACTTTCACTAAACTTACCTTAACACCCCAAAACCTCAAAACCTAACCCGAGCCTAATACCCTACCTACAACCTCACCATAGACCTTATTATCTCTTTTTGCAAGCATAGAGAGAGCCTAGACCCCTGTTCTTTGACATTCTGCCATTCCCACAAAAATGATATCGATCATCTAAACAAACATCATCGTCATAACTAAATCGTCATATATCACCGACCGACCGACGCCATGATCTCTATGTCTACTAAACCGCCTTAGACTAGCAAGAAGCACTCACCTAAAAACTAATCAAACTTTCCCTAATCTCACCTAGACCTTGCACTCTCCCATGTGACCCTCATACCACCTACCCATCCTATAACCTAACCCAAGACCTTTTCCAGTTTAATTATCAAAGAATTTAATTGGATTAACATTGATAGTAATCTGAGATACCTAAATCAGAACACTAATATTAGATTTCATTTCATTTGCATGTTCATTTATTTTATATTGAATTATATATATCAGTGGATTGACAACCATTGAGGAAGTATCACACTTCTGGATCTAGCTCATGCTAGGCAATCCACTAACCTTTTTGTTATTAACTATGTTTTGTGGTCTTGCTTTGTATTCAGGTAGTTCCTCCTAGCCAAAAGGAAGCTCACACAATCAACTTGGATTGGAAATTAGATTCACGTACACAACCTTCAACCAACGAATAAAAGGTATTCCTCCTTGGCCTATTTACCCTTATCTATTTCATTAATCTACTAAGAATCTAGTGAAACAAAAAACCCCTATGATGACATACCATCCGAGTGTCTTATTGGGATCCGGTGTGTGTGTGCATGAAAGTTAATTATTGCTTGAATTGAATACCTGTAAGATAGTAAGTGAAAACACAAGACAATGTGTAGGTGTGAGTGAAATATATTATTTATGATTGATTATATGGAACATATTTATAAGGCATGCATTTCTCTTCTTCCAAAAAAATGTATATCACGTTGAAGAAGATGTATTTGATTCTAATTTTTCAACATTTCTCTACTTCTAGCTAGGCATCCATAGCCTCAATAGAGATACTATAAATACCCCAAGAGATTTTTGATATTACATTTTGTAAAATAAGATTGAATTTTATTTTGAATTTTTGAATTTTTTGACATGATATTCATCTATCTCAATTTACCAAGGAGTTTAGAACCACTAGTGGCTTAATGGAAGGAGTAGAATTCATTATGGAGATGAGATTAGAAAATGTCAATAGTTGATACCTTGGGACCTTCATGACAAGTTTTTAAGTGTGTAAGATTTCATGGATCTCTAAGGGGATTGTCATTTTTAATTTACTAAGTAACAAAGAGACTAAGGTAAAACAAATGCGGTACAAACTATTAAATCACAAAATGAGACAATAAGGTAATTGAGAGTTCACCAAAAGTTTGAAACAAACCAAGATGTGGAATTGGAATGAAATTTAAATGAAGTATGGAATAATGTACAAAGAATTGGAATAAAATACAAATGAATGGAGGAGTAATGGTGGAAGAACATCCTTAAAAAAGTGTTTTTAATTATATTTTTGGGACAAATATATATTTTTTAAAGAAAATATTTAGGTATGTGTGGATGTGTGTGTATGTGTTTCTCTTTGTGTGGATGTATATGCATGGATCTCTAAGGGGACTGCCATTTTTAATCCACCAAGTAACAAGAGACTAAGGTAAAACATTTGTAGTGGAAATTATTGAATCGTAAAACGTGACAACAAGGTAATAAAGATTTCACCAAAAGTGTGAAACAAACCAATATGTGGAATGTGAATGAACTTTAAATGAAGTATGGAATAGTGATCCAAGAATTAGAATGAAATAAAATGAATGGAGAAGTAATGATGGAAGAACATCCTTAATAAAGTGTTTTTAATTATATTTTTAGGACTTGTAGATTTTTTTGTATTTTTAAAGATTTATAGCTATGACATAACAAAAATAGAATTATTATTAAATCTAATTTTAGAGTCACTAATATTATAATATACAACTAAATACAAATGGTAAGCACTCTAAAGATACAACACGATTGTATAAGAAAATACGAGAGGTGGGGCACTTATCGATTTACGCTTATCCTAGAACATATATGAGCTAGGAAAACTAATGAATAGGATGGAAAGAGCATCGGAAATGCTTGATATTGATTTTGGAACATGCAAACGGAGCTGGAAATGGGCACTGGGCTAGGGAGAGGGCACTGAGTGCAGAAACCACTCACTGGTGTTGGTGACTTGCGCAAGAATACAATAAGTCAATCTAATATAACAGAGCAAAGTTATGACTAGATCCGGCGAGTTTGGTAGGTTATCCACGGGTTTGTATGTCTAATAGAGGTTGTAAGTGAGGTTTAAGGTAAAGTTTGGTAAGGTTTCAGGCTGTTTTGGGAAATTTGTGAATTTGTTGGTTTAGGGAAAAATTCTAGTCTCGTAGACCGATATTAGTTTGGCAATCAATTCATGTCTATGGGGATACATCGATGTCGATTGGGTGATCGATGTCGGTAGGGGTAATTTGGTGGTACTTGTTAAAAACTAATAGTTGGGCACTCTTTGTGATTTTACAGAGAGAGTGATGGGATTTTGGATAGGTTGATGGGGTTTTTGTTAAGGTTCAGAGATGTTGATACGAGGGTTTAGGCAAGGTGTGGGAGGTTAAATGGATAGAAGGTCGTAGGAGGCACTAGGGATTAGATATGGTCAAGGTAGAAAGGTGGTGTTTAAAGTAGATAGCTTAATAAAACAATTTGAGCTATTAGAAATGACAACAGAGAGATAACACTTACTTGTTGAATGTAACCTAGAGGTGGATGGTGGTGGTGGTTGTGGAAGGTGGTGATCTGGAGTGAATACGGTGGAAGGGTGGCACAAAGTGCTTCTGGTGTGTGTGTTGTAGCTTTGAAAGAACCTATAGATGAACCGAATGATGTCAAAATGTTGATAGAGGCTATGGTTGGTCACAAGGTTACAGGAATGCTTGAGAGTACAATGCCAATAAAATGAAAGCCAAGAACTCGAATTATGAACCTGAACAAAGAGTTAGAAACTCTTATTTAACCTAACCGATGACGGTTAGGTGACCAACGTCGAGGGATAACCTATTAGAATTTGAGGATTCTAATAAATATGGATTTAATCAACTTACATATTACATAATGTTACAATAAATATTTAAATAAAGATTACATCATAACATACGTAAATAAAGAAATACTTATAGGAAATAAATAACACAAGTGACACATTAATTGTAGTGGAAAACCCCAATAGGATAAAACCACTTTGAAAATAACCTTTTACTTGAGAGAACTTATTTTACATCCAAAGAAGATCACCTCCTCCTTTGAAACCCTATTTACAAGGGTAAAACCAAATCACTTGATTTGCACACCTTTGATATATTTCCGAATATATCAAATGAGGACCTAAAGTCCTTTTTATATAAGGTGATCGAGTATGTCTCCCAACTCACCTTTTCAACCTAAAATGGTTGACACATACACCTAGGTTTATAATATTTAATATTAGAAATATAATCATTTCATGATATTAAATATTTAACCTAAATTATATACCTAGGTTAGCATATTTAATAATATAAATATAAATATTTAATATTATTGAATATTAACCTATATATTAGTGATGGACCCATATACATTAAGGGTTGGCTAGACCACTTAATCATTATGTTCCAACATAACCAACAACGATTAAGGCGAATAAGTCCAAGTTGCCAAAAATAGCCTGATCTTTGCTATTTTTTTACGTGATTTGAATCCTCATTTCGGGTCTCAAGTGGAGAATGGTGCTTAGATAAGTAGGAGTGTTGTTGGAGAATAAATAGGGAATTAATGTTAGGGCTAGACTAAGTCCCAGTTGGTTGGGATAAGTAGGGACTTAGTCTTAGTTAATCAATAGGATAGGAATAGGTCTTGGGATGAGGTGGAGGGCTGATGTGGATATTAATGAGGTGGATATTAATCTAATTAAAGTAATTAAATTAATAATAGTATGAGGATGAGGATTAATTTAATTATAGGTGATTAAATTAATACCAATGTGGTGAAGGGGACCATAACTAGGTATATGTGTCAAATTAATGAATTGAAAGGGGTTAAAGGGATGTGTCCCAAATTTGGGTGTCTACAGACTTAATTGTTTTATGCCTTATGTTTGTACTAGAAAATTGATGTATAGTAAGAGGGCAGATGTCGCAAATGTGCACAATAAATCCTAGATCTGTCAAATGATCCTGGACTAGAGTTCCTTATTGGGTCAGGGGCACTTGGGCACTAGAGTTTTCTATTGGGCACTCGTGTTTGCAAACATGGACAGAAACTTAATCTTCTAGTGTCACAAGGTTATCACTGATAGTCACTTTTGTTTGCATGTATGTTGTACTATGATCGTAAAATTCTCTTGTAACCTACAAAGAGATGATGACCTATAAAACACTCAAAACTACATCAAATCCAAAAAATAAGAGATGAAATATGGGGAGTGGGACTGACCTCGATGGTCACCTGACTAAGTAAACTTATGACTAAGTGTTTTACTTCATCTTATACTCTATGTAGTTCTTGTGTTGTGTGATACAATTGTTCCCTAAGAAGCCCTTGTGCAAGTGTACACGATACAGTGTGTGATATCTAGATTTACCAATGTAAATAGATGTGTAGATGGAAAAATGAACTTCCCCTTCCTATGAAGTGTATGAATAAAATGGAGTCCCTTGTCTCGTGATTGAAAGCTATATGGATTCCTTTGATGCTCTAAGATGCCTTTGGATGCAACCTTAGGCGATGATAATAGATACTTAGATCTTGGTCTCTTATTATGGTCACATTTCTTTGTATTTATATGATTACCTTGATTGAATTTTGTTATTGACTGATGAAAGGACAAACCATAATAAAATAAGATATCCAAAAGATAAAAGAGACCCAAAAGAAGCAAGTAACATAGAATAGGTTCAAGGTTTCCCATAGGGGACAAGCGCATATAGGCATTGGCATCCCAAATTGCGTGTTGGTGTTAGTAGCCATAAAAGATAATAAAGTGAAATATCGACTAGGATGTAGAGTGTGAAAGACCATAAATAATATCATAAACAAAGCAAAGAGGCCAAAAATAGATTTCAATTACTATTTTTCATGCTTACGAATCATATGAATGTATGTGTACTTTTAGGACCTAAAAATCTACCCAAGTATGGGATTTTGTGTCTAAAAGATATGTTTGGATGTGTGTTTATGTGTTTGTGTCAATGATGATGGAACATGATGTACAAAGAATTAAGCCATGCTTCAAAGCTATGCTAAATGAAGAGAAGACATATATGGATTAAATAGAATGTGGACTTGAAGACGAGAAATTTCATGTAGTCCTTATGGTGAATGGATGAAGGAGATATGTGATTTATAGAATAATGTGACAGATGAAGTAGATAATTATATTATATTACATGAGGTAAATGAAGAGAAAAAAATGACACCAAATAAGAGCCATAGAGTGACAATGAGAGTAGCACGTGATTTTGGAGATGAATTAAAAAAGAAAGATGTCAAGTGTAGTAAATGTGAGATCATGTTAGGTGGGGGAAATGAGAAGAGATCCATGGTGGATGAGAGAATGAGATAAAGGGGTGTGATAAGAGGAATATATTTTTTTAATAAGAGGGGGTACGTAAGAGTTGATGTCAATAAAATGAGAATGTGGAAGAAAATTTAAATGATGTGAAAGTAGAGGTGTGTGTGAAGGAAATTGGCAATGAATTTGTAAGAAAAAAATGGTTGTAGGTCCATAATTGATGATGTGAAAGTAGCAGTGTTAGAAGTACAATGGACTAAGAAGGGGAATGAATCATTCCTTATTAAACCTTAAACAAAATTTCAGATTATACAAACATCACAAATTCGCTTATCTAACGTGTATTGTGTGCACACCATCAAATATCAAATATGCAAACCATGAAACATAGTGTTGAGTAGACATAGAATGTTCTAAGGAACAACCATAAGATTCACATGCGGGAGCAAGGAAAATTTGAAGGTGTGGAAGGATAAGGAAGTAAACACGCACTAAAGACAAAGGTAAATTTGGGACTTAGCCATTTTCATGATTATGGTCTATTTTTGGAGATGGCGTGCAGAGAGCACACACCTAGATGGAGACTTGCGTATGACACGCATAGGTTATTTTGGAAGAGTGTCTACTAAGCGCTTTACAATAATTCAAGTTAATAATAGAATTACCGCTTCAGTTAACTAGGAGAGATCTATTGTTAGCACACTTGCATATGTGCATGATATTGTAAAGGCATGTGGCTATTTTCAACATGCAACCTATTTTGGGAATTATGTAAGTGGTGAAGGGAAAGGCCTCACCCCTATAAATATGTAGAGAGTTGTGTAGGTTAGAGATGAGTGAGCTATTATGGAGTTATGTTGTCAAAACTGATACACGCATGAGCTACGGTACTAATTATTGTAAGAAGCTTATGTGTATTTACTGTGTTTAACATAATGGAGTGTATTGGCTAAATCAAGGTGTTAAACATGATCATAATTAGTTCTTGTATGGTTGAATTCATTATGACTAATGTTTAAATCCATTATTCTTTAAGATCTAGATCTAGAATATGTTATGTGGAAAGCTTATAGTGTTTATGGATTTGAATGCATTAACTCTTCATCATGTTCACATCCTACACATTCAACTCTAAAGAGGGGCCTGGTACCTTTGCATGCTTCGAGTGAGCACTTAGTCTAGGATGAGTGATGTGCCAGCGTGCCTAGGTTATTCTTGGTAAATTCTAGGTTGCATCATTGGTTTTGTTTCTGGGACCTCCTTTTTAGTTGTTTTTAGGATGGTTCGTGATGAAGACGTTCCGGTTGACCCTAGCAAGTGTTGAGGAGTGGATAAAAGATCATGAAGAAGAGTACATACAGAGGTTCAACATTGGATCTAAGTTTAACGAACACATGTGGGTGGAACATAATATGTATAACTGTTTGTATGAGATCTTCTTTGTTATCTTTCTAGTAGAACTATACGAGTGGGTGGTTGCTTATGCGTTTAAATGGAACTGGAGGTATCGCCCACTTGTTTGGATGTAGGAATAATTTCATGCCCTTTATGATGGTGATCTAATCTGGATGCGCATTATGGTTACTTGGTTCTGTGGCATCTTGAATAGCTATATTCTGGAGTACTCAATTTCTACTTATTCTTGTCCAGAGGTAGCTGAGTTTTAGTTTTTACGTTATCCCAGGGGAACCTATTTACAAGGCATTCCACTGGCAATCAATATTTTGATGGTAACCCTGAACTTGGAAGAAAACCGATGGCTAAATAAACCTCACCACACGTGGGGGCAAGAACAAGATTGGTGAAATATGACAAACTTAGTAGCAGCAATGTAGAGATAAGAAAGGAAGCTTCAGTACAATGAAGCATGTGAGAGGGAGATAGAGAAACAATGTGACATTACAAAGTGGATGACATTGAGGAGAGAGATGGCTCGTGAAGGATTTGGACCTCATGTAGGAGACGTGGAGCCAAAGCATCAGGAACTCCCTCGGCCTCACAAGGTAACATGCCAACAAAGATGACTTGGGCCACAGGCGCGCATCTGAACCTACCTAGCAACCTAGCCATTGCACTTGGTTTTCTAGTATATACTATGAAAAGTAGTCAATAAGCCAATTCAGGGAGTGGGAGAGTAGGAGTAAGTTAGATAGCAAGAACATCGATGATAAGGAAGACGTCTTCGTTGTTGTTTGGGGGTAATTTTTCAGGCACATTGTTTGCACATAATATGAGCGCACGTAGTTTTGGACTCACTTTTGGGAGTGGTACCACCTCATAGATTGTCAGGGTTCAGTTCAGTACTATTGTTGGGGCACAGGGAAGTACATATTCTCGGTCCGCTTCTGGAGGAGGATTAATAGGTATAGGTGGTTCTAGTTCATGTGGATCTGGTGGTTCTAGAGGTAGAGGAAATATAGGAGGTTCCGGATTAATTGGGAAAGGTCCACACCAACCCCAAAATATTTAAATGGAGATGTCTCTTTGTCTTCTAGAGTATAGGGGCATAGAATATGCTACTGAGCATGTACACATGTGTGAAATATTGTGGCATGCGAAAGGAATCATGACTTCTAAGCGCAAGGCAAGCCATTTTGTGACTACATTGCGGGAACACAAGAACTCGCACACAGGTTGGTACAGGAAGTTTGACCCTAATCAAACTTGTGTGGATTATACAACATTAAAAGATTCTTTCTTAAAAGAGTTCTATATCCCTGAGTTTGAGTAGAAGAGTATAAACACGCTCAAGGATATTAAACAAGGCACTACTAAGAGTGTCCAAGAGTATGACGCCCACTTTAAAACACTTTCATCTAAGCTTTCATATGATATTCACGCAATCTAGCATGCATAATGGTTTTTTGGAGGTCTGATTACACCTTTTAGAAGGGCGCTATCACATAAGACATACACTAATCTACATGAAGCACTTAAAGTAGCTTTACGCGCTGAGGTAGTCGAAATTATAGCACCTTTGGAGTTAGCCCATTCTTGGAAGCACAGATTGCAGCTATGGCAAAGCAGTTGGAGAAACTATTGGAAAATTCAACACACAAGATGTGCACGGGGATTTGGTATATAGATTGTGAAGTGGAAGGTCACACCAAGGATAGTTGTCTCTACAGATCAGTGCATTCATTATTACTGGACTATGAGATATGTCATTTGAACCATGATGTCAGTTGTTGCCCATTATTACAACACACGATAAGAAAGAATGTCTCTTGCTATTGTAAAATTTGTAGGTCCGCGATTCACAATAAGGAAGTTTCCGGTTGATTGATGAGATCCATGATGTTATAGATATTGGTGTACGACAAACAGGAGTGGCAGATAACTCTAAAGGAAAGGATGAGCATCAGGATCAAAATCAGGTGTGCTATGATCAGAATGAAGGGTACTTTGAAGGAGTTCATGGCAGAGGTCATGGATACCATGGTGGATTCGAAGGCCGAGGCTATGGTGGTGGATGAGGTGAGTTTCCTTGTGGGACATGGTTTACATGCGGATCTCCTGACCACCACAGTGCAAATGTCCCTAGCATATTACATGTTCTTTCTCTGGAAAGAATCATAGTTATGAGGAATTCTCGAACTTATATGTGCATCTTAGTAAGTAGCATAACAACAATAGAACAAAGGTGCAAGGATGGTTAGAATACAACGCTTGTTGTGGAAAATCAGTGGATGCCCAAGTTGACACCAGAACCTGAGGCATTAACCGTAAATATTACTACACGTGCTAAAGTGACATGCGCCAAAGAAGCGTTACACGAATCCTACCATCACCAAAGAGGAGGTTCTACATGCGAGGTACCCAAATCCTGCCCATCAGAAGGAGGTTTATGAAGAGACCATGGAGGTCCTCAAAAATCTTCGAGTTAAATACAATGTTTAAAGGAACAATCACGGAAGATAGAACAAAAGAAGGCAATAGAGACGGTCTAATATTATATTGATGACTTGAAGAAGATATGCAAGATGTTACACCAGGAGAATAACATTCCATTATTAGGGAATTGGTGAAGGAAACACTCGCACACGTGTATTGAGAATGGACGGCATATCCTACATGTAAATCTTCCCCCGATAGGATAGAAGCTGCGACAAGGAGATCACTCGAATGATGTTATGGATGGATAGCTTTTGAGTAATATATTGAATGACACATGTGCATAAGTCAATTTTATTACTTTAGATGCATGGGTGCAGATGGGGAGACCCCATTACTGTCATCTTCTAATGTGTTGTTTATAGTTAATTGGACTAAGGACACTCCCATAGGAGTTTTAAAATATTTATCCATTACTATACAAGGGTTCAAATTCATCTGCGGATTTTGAGGTTTTAGCACTTGCATAAAAGCAGTTTCCTAGCTCTACTTGGGTGCCCTTGGTGTTACACAAGTAATGTTGATTTACGGTTCAAAAAGGGACATATTAGTTTTGAGAATAAGGAGGAAAGGGTTATAATCCCTTTAACATATGGGAAATTTGTATCGTATGTATAGCCTTTGAGTGAGAAAGATCTGAACAGGATCTATGTGCACGCCATTCGAGACCCATAGGTTCTTGAGCCATCTAAAAAGGGAATCCTTCAGTGGGAAAATGCACAATCTATTAGTGATACTACGATTATTGCTTGTGATAATTGGGCCCATGGTACTTAAGAAGAGGTAGGGAGCGAAGTAAGAAGTGCATTTACACGAAAAATTGTACCTCATTCTATTATAAGGATAGGTAACAACCATGTACCTCGGTATGCTGAAGAATAAGACCCTACAATATTCCTGCGTGCCATGGAGGAGCAGTGGATAGACCAAGTTGAGAGAAGAAATATGTTAGCATATACCTTGCGCGGGGACAATAGCATGCTAGTGGGTGGTTCACAGAGATAATCTTATAGAATGGAATGAGATCAGGATTGCTCTTTCTAATCGATTTTCAGAGCAATGCACCTACTCAAATATGCACTTATCATGGTAATCAACCTGTTCAGCACCATGTTTAGTAGTGTGAGAGACTCTAGACAGAAGGCAGGAAGCTTTACCACCTTCACTGGGTGCACAAATTTTATTCCACTTTACAAGGTTGTGCACGTGCTTGGTATGTATATGCAGAGCTACATAGAGAGACTAGAAATTGGTAGGATTTGATTACAGGAATGATCCATACTTTTGACTACTTCTCTACTAAACCTCCAGTAGAAGAGGCATTAAAGGTTATAAAGTGCTTAACTATGGGAGATAGTGCAAAGGTGGAAGAACTCATTCAAGATTTATTTGGTGAGACAGACTTAGGAGCGTGTTTTGATGAAGAAGAAGAGACAAATTCCATGTTACTTCAGTGCACTTGCTTTGAGAAAGAAAAAGGAAAGATGGTGTGAAGAGCTAGAAAATATGGATGTTGATCCTTCAACGGGGACGCACAAAGTCTTGGACAATGCAGATAAGAATACACACGCATATCATGAACCTATGAAGATAAAGAAAGTGAATATTGGCACGGATACTGAACCTAAGGAGGCCATAATTAGGGATTATTGGTCGACTTTGAAGTGGCAAAAATCATAGAGTTACTACGGGATTTTTAGGACTTATTTCCTAGGGGATACCATGAATTAAAATGTGTGCATAAATCATTAGGAGAGATGAAGATCAAGCTTAGAGAAGGTGGGTGCCAGAGTCGTGAAGAGACCCTACAAGATGAACTCTAACTTGTGCGTCAAAGTTAAGGAAAAAATTGACAAGATGTTAAAATCGACATTATCAAGCCCCTAGAAGAGTCTGAGTGGGTTAGCCCCATGGTTATCAATATAAAGAAGGATGGTCGGATTAGGATTTGTGTGGACTACAGATAACTGAATGTTGCATGTGTAATTGATCTTTTTCCTACACCTTTCACAAAGGAGATATTAGAAGGCGTTGCAGGGCGTGAAATCTATTCTTTTACGGATGGATTCTCTAGGTATCATCAGTCAGGAGTGCGTAGGATGATCATGAGAAAATGACCTTCACCACTGAATGGGTAATTTTTGCATATATTGTGATGTCTTTCGGTTTGAAAAATGCACCTATTGTATTTTCATGCATAGTTGTTCAAGCATTCTAGGATTTCATCCACAACTTTTTATAGGTTTACTTGGATGATTGGACGGTGTATGGACTTGTTAAGGATCATTGTGACAATTTTTGCTTAATGTTTGAAAGATGTAGATAGTTAAGTATTTCTTTGAACATCAAGAAGTGCATATTTGCTACACCATTTGGCACTTTTTTAGGGCACATCATCTGCAAGGAAGGTTTGTTGGTTGATTTAGCTAAGGTTGCAATTATTATCATCCTGGAAGAGCCTACCTGGCCGTCGAGTGAGGTGTGGATTCTTAGTTCACACTAAGTATTATAGAACAATTATTAAAGGGTATGCTAAGGTTGTCAAACCCTTGGAATTGTTACTAAAAGGAAAAGGGACATTTTATTGGGGAACCTCAACGACACGCATTCTAGGCATTGAAGGAGAAACTTATTGTTTCATTGTTTTCTTCACGTTTTTGAATGACAAGCAGATAGGGTTATGGGCTAGGAGGAATACCTGTTAAATGAGTTGGTTGATGGTTGTTGCGTGCGTTCTGACTTCTTGATCTAGTGCCAATTGTGAGAGCTTCCTTTTGGCTAGGAGGAACTACCTGTAATAGAAAACAAGACCACAAAAGAGAAGTTAAATGATATATGATAGTGGATTGCCTAGCATATGCTAGTTCCAGGAAGTGTGATACTTCCTAGATGGCTATCAATCCATTGTTTAAAACAAATTAATGCAAGAAATAAGTAAATTCTTATTATAGTTGATATGATTTGGGTATCTCATTCAAGTACAATAAGAAAATCCAATCATAACAGGCTAGGCTATATTTGGATCTAAAGGATGAGGTAAATGCCAAGGTCACTGGTCGGTCGGAGTCGATCTCGGGTTGTTTAGGTCAATGGGTAGGAGGTTGTTTGGATATTTTCTTGGGCAAGGTATAAAACACAGAGACCAACGTCAATGTGGTATGACTTGTGACAGTTTATGTAGAACCGATGACGGTTATGGGTAACCGGCGTCGGTAAGGTCGAGATGTATGAAAATCAAAGAGATCTGATTGCAAGGTTTGATATGGGATTTGATAGAGATGGTAGGGTGGATAAGGAGGTTTATATAAGTCTTAGGTGTATTCAGGGGTGAACAAAGCAGGCGAGGATGGGTGATTTGGCGGTGTGGGTAAGGAAATGGTTGAGTTACTGAGTTAGTAAGGGATAGAAGAATGGGCATGCAAAGTGTAGATTAATAACAAGAGTAACAAAAGCTACTAACTGAAATAACAATGTTGGTTAGGGATACACTTACTGTGATGCAGACTAGATGGCTTCAATGGTAATGTCATTTCCTCCTTTCTTGTGATTTGATCCACAGGTGACCAATTTCGGTCCCTCCATAACCGATGTTGGTTACTCTACTTTCCTGCAAGTTTAATATAGCATGCTAATATGAAGTAATTGAGCTCCACAACTCAACATATATTTTTACCCTCTTTGAAGGGTTATTGCATAGCAATGACTGTTCAAAGGAAAAGAAGAAAAATTATGGTGATATGATGCCCCCTCGAGGGGTTAGGTGGGGAGGAATGAGGCGGGTAACCACTTGAAAATAGGAGAGGCCCGAGTGAGTAGAATAGAGTACCGAGGATGAGAAGATGAGAGGATTAGATAATGAGAATATTTGAGGATGAATATGAGAGGATTAGAATATTATTAGAAGATTTGAGGATTTAGAGGATGAGGATTAGAGGATATAGGATTAGAAGAAGTATAAGATTAGAGGAGAGGAGAGAGGATTAGAATAAGTTAGAGAGTAGAAGATTAGAATATTATGAGATATTGGAATTTTGATTTTGGATGCCCTAGTCAACGATGTATGACAAGGGTGAGGATTTTGGATTTTGGATTAAAGGATGTTTGACTTGATGATATTGGATTTTAAGATGTTAGATTTTGAGATGACCTAGTCAGGGGGTGGGGATTTGGACGTTGGATGCGAGATGATAAGATTTAGATGAGGAAGTTGAAAGGATTAATTGGATAAGGGGATGAGGAGGTTATATAGGTAGTTATATGATGATAAGGATTAGGTGTTGAGAATGATAGGAGTAAATGATGATGATATAAGGGGTGTGCTACCATAAATTTACCATTGTTATCATCATTAGCAATGTGATTGTGAATATGGCATTGAGAAAAATGCCCCAAGGTATAAACACAAGTAATGATTGAATTTCCAAATTCCCTTGTCCTCATATCATCGGACAAATTAATATAAAAATATGGTCCTCATATCATTGGACCGATTAATATAAAAATATGGTCCTCATATCATTAGACCATGTACAAGAAAAAGAAACAAAAGTGGCCTCATATCATCGGCCAAAATGAAAATGCAGACAAGAAAACAAACACAAGAAAAAACACACACATTGCATTTTTGTATTTTATGGATGTTTTGATTTTGAGTTTTGGATGTTTTGTTTAGATGTTGGATGTTGGATGTTTGGATTTTAGGATTTTTTGAGTCTTAGATTTTTGGATTTTGGATTGTTGGATGTTTGGTTTTTGGATGGTGGATTTTGGATGTTTGGATTTTTTTTGTTTTAGAGTTTTGGATTGTAGATTTTGGATTTTGGATGTTTAGATTTTTGGATGTTTGATTTTTGGATTTTGGATTTTGGAGTTGGATTTTTTATTTTGGATTTGGATGTTGGATTTTGGATGGGAGGGGATGGTGGATGTGACTTTCCCTATAAGTCCAAAATGTGTTTGGATAGGATGAAAGGGAAGGATTGAGATAAATTGGGATATGTTGGATATGATAAGGATAATATGAGGATAAGATGAGGATTTTTGATTTGGGATCGAAGGATAGGATGATGATTGTTTGATATGGATTGGTTAATAGGATTGAAGGCCAGATAAGGATTGTGTGATGTTGGATGGTTGATAGGATTGAAGGATGGGATAGGGATTGGTTAATCGGTGAGGATTAGATGGGGTGTGGGATGGGAGATAGATTGATAGGATGAGGGAGGTGGTATAGGATAAGATGGGGGATATGGAAGATGATAAGATATGCCCCTAGCTATGGGCGGGTGGATTGAGGGATAAATGTGGTGTGCCCCCAAGTGTAAAGTATGGTGGCGTGTATGGAAGGATGGATGATTTTGATTTTTCCCTAGGTGTAGGGTAGGATGGATGATGCCCCGGTGGATGATAGTAAGGTTTCCCAGTCATGATGATGATAGTGCGGGAAGGGACATGAGGATTGGATGAAAAGGAAATAATCATTAGTTGCCCACGGATGTTCAATCCTAAGGGAAAAAGGATGTGGATGTGATGGATGGAAGGAAGATGACATCAATGATGAATAAAATATGAGCCTAATGACACATATTATAAGGAAAGAGTCAAACTAAAAAAATGTGACCAAGGTTTAAATAGTACCTAGCAACATGTGAGCCCTATGTCTCTTCGAGATCGAAGTGTGTGCAATTGTGATGGTTAATTACCACTTGAAGTGAAGACTTAATGGGTAGTATGTGAAGACAAACTAGCCAATGTATACGGAGTGATTAAGTCAAGTAGGTTGATGTAAGGTGAACGGAAGGTTAATCCATACATTGCTCCACTGCAAGCCAGGAATCCATATCCCCAACGGAGATACATTTGATTCTTGTCACATCATTTCTCTACTTCAAGCCGAGGCATCCATGGCCCAAGAGAGTTTCTAGAAACACCCTTAGAAAGAGTCTTGAGGTGGATTTTATTTTATATTTTAAATTTAGTTATGATTTTTTTATCTTTTTCTTTTTGAGATTTTTTTGCATAAAGAGATTCCACTCTCTTGAAAACTCTCAAGGGGTTAAGAATCACCAGTGGCTTGATGGGGGATGGAAATGAGTGTAGTGATGACATTGGCTAGAGTGTCAAAATATGCACCCAAGGGTCTTCACCACAATTTGATTAAGTGTGTTAAAGTGCATGGATCTCTAGGAGGACAATGGTGCTTAAATGTTGGAGGTGATGATAGACCAAGGTCACACAGTTGTAGTAGGTACTATTGGCTTACAACATGTGTGATCAAGTTGATCAAGTGTTTAAATGAGTGGATTGGAAGAGGATATGAATGGATGTGATAATAAGCATGGATTAGATGCAAAGGGGTTTGGATGTTGGATGGAAGGAGGATGGGTGGTAAGGAAAGAACATTCATGCACAGGTGATGATTTATGTGCTCAATATGTTTTTAGGTGTTGGGCATTCGTAGGGGAATTAAAGGATTTTTTATTGCGTTCAAAGTGGTTGGGATGGTAGGATCAAATAGAGGGGTGGTAGAAATGGGTTATAATGGAGTGGGGGGAGGGTTGTTGTTAGTGTTAGGTTTATAACCTAAGCCTAAATGACCTGGATTTTGATGAAGGGAGATGGGTTCACGAATTCCTTGTTCATGGATTCCTAAGCCTTTTCCTTGATGTTTCATATTAGCAAACATCTTGTTAGCTATAGGGTATGAAGTGGATGGGGAGGATGATTCCATGTGGTCATCATGAGACTAGGGGTTGTAAATTTATCATCCACTAAGAGGCCGAGACTTAACAAAGGATGGGAGATGAGACTTGTTACGATTTTTGGTCGGTGAGGAATTTTGGATATACAATGAGATTTAGATGGGTGAAGATGTTTGGATTTTGAGTTAGATTTGGATGGTGGATGATGGTTAGGGATATGATTGGGATGAAAAGGTGGTGGATAGAGAGGTAAAAGCACAAGAATTCCTTAGTTAATGAGATTTTGGACATAAGACCTAAATTGCATGCAACGATTGGTTGAATGTCCATGTGTGTGATGGAATTGACAATAATAGTGTTCCCGATACCAAGATTTTTGGGGAGGTTTTGATCACGTGATTTTATTGGGGAATGGATGATCATGTTGAATTTTTAAGACGATGGAATATGGTAGTAAAGGATTCACCTAAGTAGGCAAAGGTGGTTGGGGTTTGTAAGAGATATGGTGTGGATAATAAGGGTGTGTTAGGTAGGATATGTGTAGGAGTGAGTAAGATAGGAGGGGATTGATTGTATTTGGATGTAGGTTTAAGATGTGGATTAGATGGTTGGGATTTGGATGGAAGATTAACCTTGGGGGCTTTATGCTACACCCTTAACCTATTGCTTGTATTAGGATATGAGTAGCCAACTTATGGCTTACCATATCATTTATACTTTCTCATGCTTAATAGTTCAGCCTGGGTGATGGCCATAACATATGAATAGTATATATAGAGGATTGTAGGTAGTAGTTCATTATCATTTGAGCATTTGAGTCTTATTATATGGTTTGGAGGTTGCCCCTCGAAGTGGCGAAGCTATTACAATTGCATATTGAGATCATTATTCTGAAATATTGTGTTATTTTGTGTTATATTGCTGCTCATAATCTGAATTATACTAGTAATTTCATTACAAGTGGTATCAGAGTTGCGATCTAGGCCAAAATTAGGGCAAAAACCCTAATTTTTTGTTTCCATAATATATTTTTAACCAGAGATAATTGGTGGGAGATATTTTTACAGAGTTGAGAAACATTTCAAGTAAGGTTCCCTAAAAATTTTAGACTTTTTGGATTTATTTTACACAAGTTATTACAAATTTAGGGTTTTTCATAAAATCACACCCTAGGGTGCAAATTGTGAAATTTTTCAAGTTCTTTACATTTTCGGAAATCTTTGAAAAAAATAGTATTAGTATCTTGTCTATTTTTTTGTTTGGCCGAATTTGTATGAAACCCTAAACCCTAAGGTTTGATATCATAGTGGGGCCTTCCACAATAGAAAAAAAGAATCCGGTTACTCCGGGTAAAACCCCAGATAAAGATGAGATAGTGATTGAAGAGATGGATTTAGAAGGGGTAAATATAGATTCCTCAGCACTAGGGTTTACTTCAGTTGATCATAAGGTGAGCCAACTTGAGTATGAGCTGCAAAATGTACAATCTGAGATGGCCTCTAAAGGAGACATAGCCCAAATCAATCATCGGTTGGATGATATCATGCAACATGTAAAGGGTAAATAGTATGGCCCAAATCCATCCCATATCAACCAAGGAGGATCTTCAGTTCAAAATCATGGACAAAATAACCATGTTGGATCACTTTTCCAGCCCAATCAGAATCCAACTTATTCGCAACCACGGAACATGATGCCGAAAGTGGATATGCACAAATTTGATGGTAAAGATCCCTGAATTGGATAAATCAAATGGAGAACTTCTTTGAGCTACATCAAACACCATCAAGACAAAAGGTGACTTTGGCATCCCTGTATCTTGAACCAGACCAATTTGTTTGGTATTGATGGTTATGTGCTCAGAGGCAGAAGAATGGTCTCGGTGTCACTTGGACAATTTTTACCGAGGAGTTGCAATTGCACTATAGTTCTAGTGTTTCAAAGAAATACTTTAGTCAATTAGCAAAGTTACGACAAATAGGATCAATCAAAGATTATGTGCATCAATTCCAGAACCTATCCTTAAGGGTGGAGAATATACCAGAAGAGAATCTGAATGACCTATTTCTTGGGGGTCTTAAGGACCACATCGAGCATGAGGTACGTATGTTTAATCCACTCAAGCTTTCTAATTCTATTATCATGGCATGTCGAGTAGAAGAAAAATTTCTTTGTAGTAGGAGGCCGCCTTTCATATTGACTGAGGTAATGAGGATGATGAGGATGTTGAAATTATAGGAGAGGTTGAGGAACCAGTAAAAGAGGAAGTAGAGGATCACCAACCTAAAATTTCTTGCCATGCATTGTCAAGTATTAGTACTCCTCAAACACTCAAGGTTATTGGCTATCTCAAAAAATAGAAGGTGACAGTGTTGATTGACTTGGGGAGTACTCATAACTTCATAAATAGTAAGTTAGTTGCCCGCCTCAATTTTTTTATTTACCCAACTCCAGAAATGCAAGTTATGATTGCAGATGGTGGGACATTCAAGTGCACAAGAAAGTGCCATAGTATCAATCTTTCCATGGGAGACTACATGTTAGACTCACCTATGTTTGTTATTTCTATGGGAGAGGCAAATATTTTTTGGGTGTCTAATGGCTCACAACCTTAGGTACTTATAGAGATGAATTTCCAAGAATTGTTCATGCGATTTCATTCAAATGGAAGGACAATAAAATTGAATGGGATGGTAGCTAAGTCTCCACAGCATTATTATCTCTAATCGAGATGCGAAGGTTCTCAAAAAGGAGTAGATGGATTAATAACAAAGTTATTTTCCATAGAAGTACAAAATACAGAGTCTTCAATGTCACCTGATCTTCAGAAGATTGTTGATGCTCACTCATCTATTTTTTATGCAATTCCAAAGGGACTACCACAAGTTAGGGATCATGATCATGCCATTCAGTTGATTCCAGGGAGCCAAACACCTAACATCAGACCATACATATACCCATATTCCTAGAAAAGTGATATCGAGAAAATGGTTCAGGAAATGTCGAAGGTAGGTATCATCAAGCCTAGTTAGAGTGCCTATTCTTCCCCAGTGGTCATGGTATGTAAGAAGGATGAAACATGGAGGATGTGTTCAAATTATTAAGAAATCAACAAGTATACCATCAAAGATAATTTTCCTATTCTAGTAATTGATGATTTACTTGATGAATTACATGGTGCTATTTATTTCACAAAATTAGATCTTCATTCGAGGTACCATCAAATTATAATAAAAGAGGAAGATGTTCATAAAATGGCTTTCAGGACTCATGAGGGCCATTATGAGTTTTTGGTAATGCCTTTTGGTCTTACAAATGCGCCTTCAACCTTTTAAAGCTTGATGAACGTTGTTTTCAAGCCATTTTAAAGAAAATTTGTATTAGTTTTCTTTGATGACATATTGATTTATAGTAAGACATGGGAAGAACACTTACAACATGTAAATAAAGTGTTGGAAGTTTTGGAGAAACATACTCTCTATGCAAAGCCATATAAATGTTCTTTTGGTGTACAAGAGGTAGAGTACTTGTGTCACATTGTATCCCATGAAGGCATCAAATTTGATCCTCAGAAGATCAAAGCTATGGTGGAATGCCCAAGACCCAAAACTCTCAAAAATCTTCATGGGTTCCTAGGACTAACAGTGGTACTACGAGAAGATTTATGTAGGGATATGGTAGAATAGAAACCTCACTCACTTTGCATTGCTAAAGAAGGATGTCTTCCATTGGATAGACTTAGCCACTAAATCCTTTGAGTAGTGAAGGAAGCCTTGTGCAAAGACCCCAATTTTGGCTACTCCTAATTTCTCAAAAGCCTTCATTGTTGAATGTGACGCTTCAGGATCGGGATTGGGAGCACTTCTAATGCAAGAAGGAAGACCAATTACATTTTAGAGTCACCAATTCAAAGGAAAAGATCTGCTCAAACCGGTCATGAGAAATAAATGATGGTTATTCTTCATGCGGTCAAGCAATGGAGGCCCTATCTCATGGGTAGACACTTCAAGGTAAAACCGATCATGATAGTCTCAAATAATTTTTGGAGCAAAGGTTATCATCTGAGGAACAACAAAATTGGGTAATAAAAATGTTGGGTTATGATTTTGAAATCATATACAAAAAGGGTAAAGAAAATGTAGTAGATGATGCATTGTCAGAAGGGATACATCCGCAGATGCCTTACTATGTGGAATGTCCATGTTGACAGCCGATTGGGTGGATGAAGTAAGATTGGAATGGGATCAAGAAAAGGATACACAATCTCTAATATAGAATATCAAGCAAGGATCTATAACATCTAAAAATTTGAGTGGAAAGGTAATGCCTTATGGTACAAGGATAGGTTATACTTGAGTAAAGATTATGAGTTGAAGCATAATATTCTTGCAGAGCTACATGCCTCGCCTATTGGAGGACACTCTGGTTTTTTGAAGACATATCATAGAATAAAAAGAGAATTCTTTTAGGAAGGACTCAAGGGGGATGTACAAAAGTTTGTATTAGAGTGTTTAGTGTGCCAACAGAATAAAGGGGAAACAATTAAGACACCGGAGTTTGTTGCAACCCTTACTAATTCCTAGCTTGAGAGAGATGGGAGGAGGTCTCCATCGATTTCATCACCGGATTTCCTTGTTCAGAGGGTAAGAATGTTATTTTTGTGATTGTGGATAGGCTCACAAAATATGCCCATTTTTGTGCCCTATCACATCCATTTGTAGCTAGTATAGTCGCAGTTTTTTTTGGAGACAGTTCAAAGGCTACATGGAACCCCAAAGATAATTGTAAGTGATTGTAATCCTATTTTCACAAGTAATTTTTGGATGGAATTATTTTCATGTTTGGGTACTCAGCTAGCTCACAGTTCATCTTATCATATTCAAATTGATGGGCAAAGCGAAGTGGTCAAAAAATGCTTAGAGGGGTATCTACATTGTTTTGTATCGATAAGCGGGAAAGATGGATTAAATGGCTATAAGTTACGAGAATGGTGGTATAACACATCTTTTCATACCTCTTCTCAAATGACCCCATTTTTAGCATTATATGGTTATCATACACCTTCTATCACTTCCTCCTTGAGGTTGCAAACTAAGGTTAGAGATGTTGAGAAACACACTCAACATCAACAACGGAGTTTTGGCTAGTTTGAAGGAGAATTTAGCATTAGCACAAAACAGATGAAACAACAAGCGAGATCAACATCATAGTGAAGGAAATTTTGAAATTGGTGATTGGGTTTTGTACGTCTCACCTTACAAACAGATGTCTCTAAAGAAATAGAAAAAGGACAACAAACTTGCTCCTAAATACTATGGCCCTTATCAGGTTCTACAGAAAATTGGCAGTGTTGCTTATAAACTAGAGTTGCCTCCATCTTCACACATACACCCAGTATTCCATGTTTCATGCCTGAAGAAGGTTATTGGACAGAAATTTGAAGCCCAAATAGAGTTACCAGAACTTGACGAGGAAGGAAGAATCATTTTGGAGCCAGAGAAGATTCTGCAAACACGTACTAAGAGGTTGAGAACTAGAGACATTAAGGAATATCTGATCAAGTGGAAGAATCTGAGCATAGAAGATGCCACCTAGGAGGATGAAGGTTTTCTGCAGCAACATCCAGGATTATTCAATGTTGAGGACAACGTTGGTTTGAAGGGGAAGGTCATGCTACGCCCTTAACCTATTACTTGTATTAGGATATGAGTAGCCGACTTGTGGCTTACCATATCATTTTATTATATCATTTATACTTTCTCATGCTTAATAGGTCGGCCTGGGTGATGGCCATAACATATGAATAGTATATATAGATGATTGTAGGTAGTAGTTCATTATCATTTGAGCATTTGAGTCTTATTATATAGTTTGGAGGTTGCCCCCTCGAAGTGGCAAAGCTATTATAATTGCATATTGAAATCATTATTTTGAAATATTGTGTTATATTACGTTATATTGTTGATCATAATCTAAATTATACTAGTAATTTCATTACACTTTAAGATATTGGTTTGGTTTTGCATTGGTAGTGGATTTTGGCTTGGGACTAGATTTGGTTGATTTAGGAGAGGTGGATGGTATAGGGTTAGTTTGTGTAGGATTATATGGTTTAATTTGGGATGGAATGGATAAGGTAGATGTGGATGAAGAGGATGTGTTAGATTGGGATGAAGAGGATACGTTAGATTGGGTGGATGTAAAGGGTGGAGTCGATGTTGATGAGGGAGATGGGTTGAATTTAGGTGATGTTGGTTGAGTTGAGATAGAGGGGGGTGGTGTGGAAACCACATTGGATTTAGGAGATTGGGGTGACTTAGGAGTCACATTGGATGGTTTGGGATTGGATTGGTGATTAATGGATTTATTAGATGTGGATGGAGATGATAAAGGTGGCATGGGGGCCACGTTGGATGAAGTAAGATTAGGGGATGAAGAGGATGTGGGTGACTTAGGAGTCACACTAGATTGGATGGGGTTGGATGTAAGTGATGGAGGCTTAGGAGCCAAAGTAGATGTTAGAGGAGGGGACTTAGGACTATCTAGGAGAAATTCCATGGGATGAGATTGGGATGATGAGGATTTAAGACTAAGATGAGAGGTGGGGGATAAGGATTGGGGTTTGGTTTGATCTTGATTGGATGTGGATGGGTATGTATAATGTATAATGTACGTTTTTATGGGACAGAGTTGGGGATTAGATTGATTGAGGTATTTAGGGGTGGATAGTGGTGATGAAGGATTAGGCTTGGATAATAGGTTAGAAAATTGTAAAATAAGGCCACTAGATGGTAGTGGTGGTTTGGGATATGTGGGTTTGGATTTTGTTTTATATTTTAATTTGGAATTATTGGAAGTGGATGTCGTGGATGATTCATATTTTATTAAATTTTGGAAAAGTTCAAAGAGGAGGTCTTTATTGGTGGAAGGGGATGATTGGAATTGATCAAAATTGATGTAATTAGCCAATGTGGATTTATGATTAGATGTGATTGGTTTTGTAGATGGGGATTATCTTGGTCAATGTCAATAAGGTCCTCACTATCATAAGTTAATGTGAGGGAGGATGGTTGAAAATATTTTTGGCTAATGTGTGATTGGAGGTCAAGAATTTGTTGGTTAAATTTTTTTATGGTTGTGATGATGGTGGGATAAAATTGGGGTGGGTTAGGAGAATGTTGGATAGAGGATGTGAGTGTTATAATTTGGTTTTTCAAGATTGGATAGTAATATGGATGTTTTAATCAAAGTGGGAAAGTAAAGGTTGATGCATGGGGATTTGACTTTAATGGGAGCCATGATGAGGATGGGGGTTTAGATCAGATTTAGGAATAGGGTTGGGTATGGATAGGATATAGGTAAGATATTAAGATGGAGGAATAGATGTGGGTGGGATGGATTAGGAAAGGGGATAAGATTGGGGTGATTAGATGTGGGTGGGATGGATTAGGAAAGGGGATAAGATGGATGGATTGGGTTTGATTATGTTTGGATGGGGGTTGATTTGATTGTTTGATTAATGTTTGATTGGTTGATTAATGTGTGGTCAAAATTATATGTAAGCAAGTATCACACATGCAACACACAACCTAGCTAGTCAAGTGGGTGTGTGCAACACAAGTTATAGCCCACTTTCAATACCACACACCGAAAATGGCACTCACCGAGGTGACCCACCTTTACATTGATGTGTGATCAACTAGAAATTAATCTTTGGTGGTTCCTTACCCTACACTATAGCTTGATTACAAAGGCTACCTATGCTAGGATAAACAAGGCTTTTACCCTATATACCTTACAGTACGTGGGGCCCAAATCCATGTTGCGCAAGGATGTTTTCTAAGGCACAGGTTTTGGGACATGAAAGCCCCTCACTTCACGTCACTCTTAAAACAAGAAAGAACTTAGCTAATAACGACAGATCTCCAAGAATTTATATACCACACCGGAACACGGGGTGTGTCTATGTGTGTGGAGATGAAGCCCATGATCACGAGACCCTAGGACTATGAAAAGTGTGTGGATATCACTTCCACGTCACGTTACCCCTATAAAATAAAAAAGGGAAGGTTAGCCTCTTTTTATCCTCAAGATCATCCTAAGATGCGAGAGGAGAGAAAACATGCTTTCACCTTTGGGATATAACAAACACACAATATACAAGAAAACGAAAAACAAAATATAAGACAATATATATAAAAAATCAAATATTTTGGTCTTTAAAATGGTGGGCGCCAAAAATGTATATGTTAAAAAGATTAGATAAAAGTTAGAAACCAAAAACAAATCAATTGATTCCTAAATCTAATCTATTCAACAATACTCAGATTGAGCTAGATGGAAGGGAGAAAGAAGTGCAATACCTTCACTTACCAATGAAGAACTCCCTTGATGCTTTGGATGTGCTCTTGATGGTGGATTGGATGTTCTTGCTTCATATTTTGGAGACACTTGGGCAACACCTCCCTTTTGATTTTCTTGGATTGATTGATGCTTGATGAAGGATGAATTGATTGGAGTGGATTGAAGATGGATTGATAGAGTGGATGGATTGATTAGATGATAAAAATGACAAAGTTTGGTTATGGATTCTTGAGATCTATGGATTGGATTCCATGGAGGGTGGCATGCCAATTTATAGTTTTTGGAAGAGGAATTGGAGGGCTAGGATCTTGCCAAGTAGATGGAAGATCAATGGTTAGTATTGAATGAGAAGATAGATAATTCTAGAATTAGAAAATTCTAGTATTATGGAGACATATCCATTGAATTTAAAATTCAATGGAGAAGAGTAGAAAGTTATAGAAACTTCTAGAATTGGAAGCTTCTAGAAATAGAAGAGGTGGGATTAATTCTAGAATTATGGAGAAATATCCATTGAATTTAAAATTCAATGGAGAAGAGTAGAAAGTTATAGAAGCTTCTAGAATTGGAAGCTTCTAGAAATAGAAGAGGTGGGATTATTCTAGAATTATGGAGAAATATCCATTGAATTTAAAATTCAATGGAGAAGAATAGAAAGTCATAGAAGCTTCTAGAATTAGAATCTTCTATAAATGGAGGAAGGTAGGATTAAATTAGTTTAGGTTTCAATGGAGAAGAATAGAAAGTTATATAAGCTTCTAGAATTATAATCTTATATAAATGGAGGAAGGTAGGATTAAATTAGTTTAGGTTTAATTAGCATTTAATGATGTGATTATATGGAGAAGTTAGGTGTAGGGATGTGTAGGGTAGGTGGTAGGTGAGATGTAAGAATATTAATTCCTATAAAAAGTTAATGAAGAATTATAATGATAATATGATATTATAATGAAATTAAAGTGATTAATGATAAGATGGGATGTAATAATGAAATAAAATGATTTGGTATAAATGATAAATAATGATAAAGAGGTAAATATGTTAAAATGTATTTTTAAGGGACAAATGATAAAATGGAATATTTAGATAAATGATGAAATATTAGAAAAAAGGGATTAATGATGAAATTAATAATAATTAATCTTGTGACTAATTATTTTTATGGATTTAGATGATGTTGTGGGAAAAATTAATCATAATTGATCATGTCAACATTTTAGATGTCTACATCGGGAACTAGAACACCAAACGTAGTGGCGAGGTCATCGGTGTGATCATATGCATGCCTATGGACCTTGTTCTTTCCTCTTCCGACATGATCTCATCTAAATCTGAATGGGATTCGCTTCCGCACTTACCTAAATAGGGTAATACCAGCTTCTCAATTTTCACGTCCACCGTGTGAACCTCGAGATCCTTTGTGCATCACCTACCTCCACAACTCCATGGAATTTTCAACGCTGTGTTTTTTCACCAATTCCCTCTCCCACGTTTCATTATACTTAATTTTCTTTTCCTCTCTTTCCTTTTCTACCGTAAGGTCTACCATATTTCATCACACCTGCTACTTCCCCCGTGCACAGTAGAGGTTTAGCTAGCCATATGTAGCTCTTCCAAATCCAAGGTTATCAACAAGATCGTAATCACTAAAGAATGACACGTAAATAAGATCATTTGCATTCTCGTAAGAACTCAAACTTAATAGCCTATGGACAGGAATAAGTAGAAATGACATACTCTAATGTATAACTATGCAAAATACCACTCCACCAATGATCTACAGCGCATGTCCAAGTTACATCAGCATCATATAAATTTTGGTAATCTTCCTCTATCCAAACAATTGATCTATACCTCCAATTTCTCTTCGATGCATATGCTACCATCCACTGGCGTAACTCCATGGGAAATCAGCAAAAGAACGTCTCATAGAGCTCATGATACATATTTTCTTCAACCCACGCGCTCACATTAAACTTGGGCCCGATATTCTATCGTTGAGAAAATTGATACTCTAAATCTTCAACCTAACTCTCAATGTTGTCCAAAGTCAATTGATACATCTTCATCATAAAACATCCTTGTGATAGCTTAAAAAGAGGTCCTATAAACAAAACCAAAATGTAGTCTTATTTTTTAACTCATAACCCTAGGCACCTTAGAACTTAATCCAGATAAATCTGAATGCTCACCTGAAGCGTGCAAAGGTACCAAATCCCTCTTTTTATACCATCTTTGTCAAGGTGTTAGCATGCATGAACATATATTCCATAATCATAACAAGTAAACAAGTGCAAAGCATAAATGATTCAGATCACAACCATGATGCATAATGAACTAAACAAGGATCAAGATCAGATTTACCATACAATAACCATGAATAAAGACATCAATTACCAAGATCCATCCACAATGATCCATCATATTAATTCATCACAAAACATAGTAGTTGAATACACCATAAATACCATCACAAAGTCATGCATGTAAAATCATACCAAAAGATAACTTCATTACATCACGATCTCTCTAAACAGTGCAAATCAATACATATATATAGGGGTGGGGACTTACCCTTCACCACCCATGCACTCTCAAAATAGCTTGCATGCTCAAAATAGGCATGCACCACTTACAAAGATAAATATGAAGCATGCAAAATTCACCTAATAATAGATTATCTAGAATTAACTTTGAATCTAATCTTATTATTAGCTCTAACTATGCATGACTCTTGACCTTCCACTCATTACCAAAATAGCCTTCGTGTAGTCTCAAAGTCTTACGCCTTGATCGATGTGTGCTCTATACTCCAACCTATTTTTATCCTGTAACATGCAAAATGGATAAATCTTGAATCTTGTCCTTCCTAGCACGCCCTTCTTTTACCAATAATTTGTGCTCGTCTATGCACCCCCTTCTTGTATGCCCCGATCTCATGCACTCTCGATACTTAGGTAACATTTCACCCAGTCAAAAATTTAATGGGTTTTTTTAAGATGATGTGGTCAAACTAAAGGAGGGAAACGGACCTCCTTTGAATTTGAATGAAGGAAAGCTTATAAAAGTGAATTTTTGGGTTTTTTTTTGAGCTAGCTGAGTGAGTATGAAAAGTGAGACCTAGGTGTGAGAGTTTTACGGAGCACAAAGGCATGTGTTGAGCGGTGTTAAAGTGTGTTATAGGTTTAGGAAAGATAGAAAGAGTGTGTGTGCAAGGGTTTGATGCATTAAAAATTGAATAAAGTACAAGATTGTGCAAGGTTGAAGATCTAAGGTTTGAGAAATAATCTGAAGGAGTTTGGAGCTGAATTTTGTGATCACCATGAGTTGTTGTAACATATCATCAATGATATTTTCTACAAAATCTCTTTTGATGAGTCGTATTCATAAGAGGCTCTTGTTGTGAGTAATATCAACAAGGGTTTAAGGGTTGGTGCTTCTTGTGGGGTTGGTGCCTCACTAAAGAAATATCTTGTGATGTGTAATATTCACTTGAGTATTTATTGTGTGTAATATCAGAAAAAAAAATTAGTGGGTTTTTAACCCCTTGAGGGTTTCCCAATTACATCTTGTGTTATGTTGTTGCTTCTTTTTCTCATGGTTAATTTAATGAATGTTGTATGTTGTTGTGTACACACTAATGGATGGTTAATTAATTAATTTTTTATGTGAGTGATCTGAAATTGATATTAAAATTGTAAGGAATAATTCACCCCCTCTCAGTCCATTATTCTTCCAAAAATTGGTATCAAAGCAAGTCCTTTTGGAGAAGTTTGATCACTTGAAAGGAGATATTTGAAGCACAAAAATGGTGAGTCAACAGAGTGGTTTCTCTTCCAATGGGGCACCATTGTTTGATGGAAAAAACTATACTTTTTGGATTCTAAGGATGAATACTTATATCATGTCTCTAGGGTTTGATGTTTGGAAATCTATAGAAGATGGTTACACTACTCCTACTACTCCACCTACTAATGTTTTAGACAAGAAGGCATGTGAAGACAATTCAATGGCTTATATTGCTATTATATGTGGTCTTGGAGAGTCGAGTTGGGAAAGGTAGTGCATTGAGAGTAAGAAAAATATGAATGGGAGAAATTACAATTTTTGTATGTAGGTGATCCAAAGGTAAGAATTACTAAGCTTCAAACCTTTAGAAATTAGTTTGAGATTCTCAAGATGAATGATGATGAGTTCATTGCTGCATATTTTCTTAAAGTTGACAAGATTGCCAATAGTATGAAAGGGTTAGGAGAAGATGTAAAGGAAGAATATGTTTTTCAAAATGTATTTAGGTATCTTACTCCTAGGTTTTATTCCAAAGTATCTAACATTGAATAAGCCAAGGATTTGACAAAGCTAAAGATGGATGAGTTATATGGGACTTTGACTGCTTATGAGATAAGAATTGTTTACTCTAAATCAGCTAAGAAAGAAGTTACTTTTAGATCTAAAATGAAAACTAAGGGTAAGAAGACAAAGGAAGTTGATGATGCTCCTAAAATTCATGATGAAGAACTATTTGCAATGATAGCTACAAGATTTAAGGTTGGCTCTAGAAAATACAAAGGTAAGCTACCTTATAAATGTTTCAAATGTGGTAAGATAGGGCATTATGTCATTAATTGTCCTCATAAGCACAAGAAAGAAGATCGCGATGAATATGAGCATGATGAAAATCATGATAAGAAGTATCATAAGTATGGTAAAGAAAAAAAGAGTTTTATAAATTTTGATGACAAGAAAAAGAGTTTTTATGCAAAGGAAGAGGATTTTTGGTATGATGTTAATAGTGGTGTTTCAAATTTTGAATTTGAATATGATTATGAAACTTTTGGAAATGAGGCATTGTTTATGACTAAAGATGTCATGATATCTACAACAGATGAATCGTCATTGTTAGGTGATTTCATATTAGGTTATTGTAGCTACTGTGATGAAGATGAAGAGGATGTTAAGGATGATCTAGTGAGTATCCAAAAGGAGTTAAAGCATGTTGAAAAGAAGAATAATAATTTGAGTTCTCAGGTCAAGGATTATGAAAATAAGGTTCATGATCTAGAAAAAGAGTATAGGTTTGAAACTAACAAGCTAAAGGATTCGATCAAATTGCTAGAAGAAAAGGTAAAAATTTTGAATTTAAGTGTACAAGACAAAGAGAGCATATGCTCCAAATTGGAGGAAGATGTACAGTTTCTAAGGGAAAACCTAATATAGGTTGGTAAGAAAACTATGTCCTTTCAAAATTTTGAGAAATTTTTAAAAGATCTTGATGATCTCCTTGGCAAATAGAGATCAGCAGATGATAGAGAAGGTTTGGGGTTTAATGATGACCTCAAGGGCAAGGAGAAGATGCAAGATGACATTGTTTCAAGCAAAAGGATGATGAACCATGCAAGGAGGATGAAAATAAAGAGAGCTCCACCAAAAAAAAGATGAAGTAAAATCCCATTAGGCAACCTAATGCCTCAAGGTATGAAAGATCATTCAATGGTTATTGTTTCTCATGTAATGCTTTTGGTCATAGGGCTAAAGAGTGTAAGAGGTTTGCTAGAGATGATCACCCTTGGAAATAAAGTAGAAATATGCAATCAAAGAGTGTGGTGTGTTATAACTTCCATGAAAGAGGCCATCTAACTAAGTCTTTCTTATATGATCCCTCAAGTCAAAATTTGAGTAGTGGAGGTTACAAAGGAAGGAGTGGAGTTGTATTCTTCAATTGCAACAAATTTGGATGTATTTCTAGGAGCTGTTATGGTCCTACAAGGAAAGAAAGGAGTTTTCAAGGTTCAAAATTATATGAAAGAAGGAAAAACAAACCATGGGAAGCTATAAAGGGTGATGATGTTTCATAAAGAGAAATTATTGACACAAATCAGGGCATGAATAAAAACTCATATCAGAATCAAGTGCATAGAAGTAAGGTACAGGTATCTAATGGGGTTTGGGACCTCTTTAGGTCTTTCTTTTAGATTGATCAAGATGTACCATACCTCTACTAGGATTCTTAGAGGTATGTTAGTTCATATGAAGAATTGATAAGATGGGGAGCTATCTAGGTTGATGAATGTGTCTCCTCCATGATGTCAAGATATGTACCTTCAATTCATTTAGTATGTTCTTGTGATTCTATATGGTTGGTTAGGTTGTGCATGTCAAACTCCAAGTCTTGTTGTCGTGTAAGTGTATATGTTTGTTTTCTTGGTGTCTACAGGTATACATGGTCATGGTGAAGTTATATGTATGAGATGAGTCAGTGAGTGTATGAGTCAATTTGATGTCCCAGAAGAGCTATATTATGTTGTGGCATCTATATGAAGAGTCTTCTTGTAATCTCAATCTGTGACTAAGTATTGTTGGTTAGCATAGAGGTCTTTGATATCTCAAGGAGTAAATTTTGAGTCAAATGGTGTGTCATGAGTTTTTCATACACTTTAAATGATTGAATCATGTATGTGAGGGTGTATGATGTGTGTGAAGATATGGAATTGCTTTAAAACATTTTTGAATGTGATCAAGTGACATAGATGATACATTTACTATGGGAAGTTTTTTTTTGGTCATCATGAGCTATCTAGATGTGTATAATAGTTTGGTGTCACTTTGTGTCTTATGTCAAGACTATCAAAAGGTTTTTACTTATTCGGAAGGTTTGAAGATCATACATGCCATCAATGATGATGACTTAAGAAGATCACTATGTGAAAAGAACTATGACAAAGTGTTCTTAATAGTTGATGAGGCCAAAATTAAGGTAGTTTCAAACATGCAACTTACAAGTGGTATTTATGGTTTACCTTCAGAAATTTGAGTCTCATGACCTTAGGGGGATGTTGATATGGTTTTGTTATAGAAATTTGAGAGCTTGAAAATCAAAGATATATGCATTTTGTGGTTTTTATCCAAAATTGTGTTCTAATTGTTCTCAAGAAATGGTGCGAAGGAAGTGTTAAGTTTGAAAGGGAAAACGATGGTTTCAAAGTCAAAATCTGGAACAAATATTCTAGATAGAGTATACATTGAGATTTAAGAAGTTTCATACCTAGAAAAGGTCATAATTCTCGGGGATTGTTGACATTGTTGAGTTTTGACCATGAAGGTGCAAGAAGACATAATTATCATATGTAAAGGTGCAAAGCTGCGCAAGTGTTCTTTTAGAGTCGTAATTTAAGGGCTTATGGAGGAATCTAAATGGCCAAATGGGTGTCCGTAACTAGTAAGGTTTCATTATATAAGTGTCTACAACAAATGTTAGCTGTGATTTCTTCTTAAATCAAGGCTAGTTGATGTAGGCAAAGCATGCCGAAGAGAAAAATGAGAATTATGTGTCCTCAATTTGTGTTTAGATCATCATGTGGGTTTAAGACATAGTGGCAAGAAGGTTCAAAGGTCAAATGAAGTGGTTTCAAAATGTTGTTGCCTTGCATTAGAATGTAAGTCCTATTGATTCAAGTTCAAGACCAATCAAGGATATAAATGGTTGCTACATATGGTTGAGGTATGTTTTCTTCTTCTCTAACTGATTTGATTGCATAAGCATAATGAGAAAGGTATTGTATTCACTATTCAAAGAAGTCTTAAGAATCTAAAAATTGTTTGTAAACTTAAAAAATGAAAGGGCTCATGTAAGTCAAAAGTTGAACAAGTCTTGGGATGATGGAGTCAAAGTTATGTAGATTGTTATTTGGCATTAACACTTGATGGTCATAATCCTAAGTGTAGTCAATGAATTAGGGAAATCATTTTCTTCATCCATTTAAATGAGCTTGTTTGACCTTCAAAAGGTGATTAGTGGTTGTGCGAGTAAAATTACAATGTTTTTGCTGATATTTCTTGAGCATCTACAGGTATGGTGTTTGTATAATAGGAAAAGTATGAGCTTCCCTTAGATTAAAATGATTGTTAAAAATCACTCATGAGGTGATTAGACTTTCTAACAAGATTTCAAGGCGTATGTATGATCAATGGTTGGTCAAGAAGGTTGAAGGTAAGATCAAACACCTTATTTAGTCTGATTTGATGTTACAATACTTTGAAGATGCTTCTACAAGTGTATATTGTAATTATGGTGTAAATTTTACTTGTGGGAGCAGGAGTTTTTGATTCCATAAGGAGGCATTGATGATTTCAAGGCATCGAGGGTAAGTCGATGACAAGAAGCTTGTGACTAAACAAGTTTTTGTGCCTAATCAAGCTGATTTTTCTCAAGGATGAAGGTACTTATGGTATTATTGGTCCTCATTCATCATTTTTGGCATGTTCATGAAGAGTATGCTTTCAAAGCATTGGTCCTGCTACATGTAGTTTCTTGATGGAGTATGAAGGAAAAAAGAGCTTTGATGATAAATGACAAGTTTTACATGTTTAGAAGGTGGATGTTGGTATTTTATCCCAAACCATAGGTATGATTATGTTTTATTCATGATTTTTTCCATGTTTAGGTTTTGTATGTGCTTTTCCCAAGGGGAGCATAGTGTCTCCATACTTGAAAATGGCTAAAAATCAATTTTTGTGAAGAATTTCAAGTTTTGAGCTAGAATGAGATCTTTTGTTGATGTTTCCAACCAAGAGGTGGTATTATGAAGCTAAGGAAGGTGAAGAATATGTATGTGCAAGTATGTATTTTTCATTAATTAAAAAGGGGGAGAAGTTTAGTTGATTTTTCATCAATAACAAAGGGGGAGATTATTGGCATGTTGTAGTTTAGGTGTTGTCATTGAAGCAAAACCTCATTAATGACATATTGGATGACAAAGTAGAGTCTGATGATTTTTAGAGTGATAATTTCATGGATGTTCAGGTATGTTCTCGGTTGCATGTGTTGATTCGGTGAGAATTACTTGTTCTTGCAAGCATATTCGAGTGAAGTAATTAGCCTTTATGTGATGGTAAATGGTGGTATGAGCTTCTTAGTGTCTTTAGAATTATGTTAGAATGATGGAGAGCATTTTTTGGGAGTTCTTACGAACTACATGAGCTGGAGGGTGTAGATACAAGTTGGTGACCATGTTTCAAGTGATCATTTGGACCAGTGCATGACTATTAGAAGGCATGAGATTGAGTTATAGAGCCATTTGAGTTCATGGATGCATGTAGTAAGTCTTATCATGGAGTAATATGTATGTTAGGTCCTTTTAGAGAGATTTTATGATGATTTATGAGGGTGTTTTAGTTGACCCTAGCTTAAATAGTGGAAACCCCTAAGGGGTAGCTATGTAAATGAGATAGGTTGGAGAGATGGAGACTTATCGAGTTATTCCAATGCTTGGATATTATGAAAAGAGGGTTTTTTGATGTTTGAGAAAAAAAAATCAATCATTCGAAAGAGGATTCTGCAAGATATTTCATTTGTGGTGAAACGGGGTCAAGAAGAAGGTGTTTTCTAGCTCGAATTGCACCTTCGATGGTCACCATGCATTGTGTGCTTTTCATTTGGCCTTGTGGATTTTAGGGATGTTTTTACATTGATACTAGAATTTTTACAAAAATAACAAGGTTATTTCATTGTCATATTTTTATGAATGAATGTTAACAAGGTAAATGTGACTTCTTATGTGTTTAAACCCCTAGCTCAAAAGTGGTTTGAGAGATTTTATTCCCAAGTGGATAGCTTAGATTGATAGTTCATGGATTATGATTGGATGATGTAAAGGAGTACTCCAAGTTTCCATAAAGGTATGGTAGTCCTTGTGGTGATGATTGGACCCCACTCAAATAGGTCATTTTCTAAAGGAGTTCGAGTTTGGGACAAGGTTGTCAAAGGAGTTGGAAACTAAATGATTTTTATAGTATGTATGTGAGTTTTTATTGATGCACATGATGGTTTTAGGTCATAGTGATGTAGTTAAATGTTTAAGTATGGTTTATTTATGTTGACTAGTCAAAGGGCGGTTTTAGGGTAGTTTGCATAGATCACTTGGTTGAAGGCTTTCCACTTGGAGTTGGAAGGATTTTCAATATGTTATGGAAAGGAAATTCAAAGGGATTTCCAACGGTGTATATTTTGGTTTCATAATGAGTTGATTTGATGTGGTTTCTAGGTTAATTTTTTAAGCAAGAATGTTTCTTACTCTTAGGACAAAATTGCTTTTGTTGAAATAACGAGTTGATTGGAGAATTAGATGGATGGTTTGAAGCTTTCTACCACATGGAATTTGAATAGGAATGAATTTGGCATCAATTTAATCCATTTTTGGTCTTGAAAGTGTCGGTAAGGGTGAAAACCAAGTAATGTTTTGGGCAACTTGTTTTGGTGAATACAAAATTTGGTGTAGTTTGAACCGGTGGATTTTTAATGAGGTATAAATTACATAAATGTGTTCTGCTTTTTTGAATTCCATTGAGTGGTCACATTCTATATTTAAGTTCATTTTGAGGGGTCTTGAGACCCAAAAGCAGATTTAGGTTGTTGGAAACAACTATTTTGTGAAGTTAATGAGTGATGGGCCTATTAAATTAAATAATTTTATTGTTTCAAGTTAATTTTTACCATGGATAATGTTTAAATGTTATTTTATTCATGTATGGTGAATTAGGGATCTTGGATAAGCATGGTTTTAATGTAAGTGGATTTTTCTCATTTTAGTAATGGGATTTTGAGGATGTTTAGTGCATGAATGAAGGTTTTTGGCTAGGTGACCTACAGGTCGGTTGTTACTATTGTGATAAATTTTATGGGATGTTTTTAAGATGATTTTTTGAACTAAATAAGGGAAATGGACCTCCTTTTAATTTGAATGGAGAGCTTATAAAAGTGAGGTTTTGGGTGCTTTTGTGAGTTAGTTGAGTGAGTATGAAAAGTGCGACCTAGGTGTGAAATTTGTTGGAGTGTACAAAGGCATGTGTTGAGGGGTGTTAAAGTGTGTTACAATTTTAAGAATGATAGAAAGAGTGTGTGCAATGGTTTGATGCATTGAGAAGTGAAGAAAGTGCAATATTGTGCAAGGTTGAAGACCTATGGTTTGAGCAAGAGTCTGAAGGAGTTTCAAGCTGAATTTTGTGATCACCATTAGCTGAGTTGTTTGCAACATATCATCATTGATATCTTCTAAAAAATATCTTATGATGATTCATATTCATAACAGGATCTTTTTGTGAGTAATATCAACAAGGGTTTACGGGTTGGTGCTCCTTATGGGGTTGGTCCTTACTAAAGAAATCTCTTGTGATGTGTAATATTCACTTGATTCTTTATATTGTGTGTATAATATCAAAAAAATTCACTTTGGTTTTTCTTCCCATTGAGGGTTTCCCACTTACATCTTGTGTTATGGTGTTGCTTCTTTTACTCATGGTTAATTGAATGAATGTTGTATGGTGGTGTGCACACACTAAAGGATGAATAATTGATTAATGGTTTATGTGAGTGATCTGAAATTGAAATTAAAATTGTAAGGACTTATTCACACCCCCATCTCATTCCATTTTTCTTCCAAAAATATGGTCTTGTTAGCGCTTGTATTTACCCAAGAGGCCATCAACATAATCTTCTACAATTTTGTGGATAAGATCATGGAAGATATAGGTCATGGTGCGTTGATAGGTGGCCCCTGTTTTATTCAAACCAAAGTGTGTATCGTGGTAGCGAGAAGGTTCCCCAAGGGGTGATGAAAGATTTATTATGTTGGTCTTCTAGTGCAATGAGAATCGATTGATGTTGTGATGGATGTAGGTGTAAGTGCAAAGGTGGGTGAAGAGAATTTGTGACTTTAAGCTCCTTGAATAAACCTAGATGGGGACCTTGTTTTTCTATTTTTTTCCATGATTATATCTTGGGTGGGGGATGTGGGGGGATTTTGTTACATGGCCCTTGTCTTAGTACAATTCTTACCTCTCCTTTTTGGTGTTTTATGAGGATTGTTGTTATGGTTTAATATCATTATGGGATCTCGCTAGATTTGTTGAGGAGCAAGAAGTAGTCATTGGGGTTAACAAGGATAGAACAAATTTTATAGTATTTTTGAATAATTTTCACAAGATATATTCCTTAGTGTGATGTGCCTTTCATGTCCTTTTTTTACCATTTTTTCTAAAACATGACCTATAATTTTTTTGTAGATAGAAGTGGGTTGAGAGTATTTTCATTCTATTGATCAGTCGAGTTCCCCCTTTCTCGATTATTGGTTGATCTTATCCCCTTCCAAATTTGAGGTTTGGCATGGTTATCTTTTTGTGGGTCCCTTAGAGGTGGGGTGTGACTTTCATTTTTTCCATATTCAATCTATGTGGTAGGATCGAAGATAACCTATGGTCAAATGAAAGGATAGTCAGTTCGAGGAAATCACTCATTATAAAGTGCATGGTTTATAGATTCAAGTAGAAGATTCCACCCTAGCTTTGTTGTGATTGTTAGTTGATATGTATGGGTGGGGACTTGGTGTACCTTGGTCAAGTCAACTTGGGTTGGTCTTGGTTGTTAGAATGGGTTAGAGGGAGTGAAGTATGATGGAGACTCCTGCATTCATCTTAATTTCATTATGGTTTACCCTATTTTTGGGTGGTTCATCTACTCTGGGGTATGTCCCTTGTAGGTTCACCAAGTCTCAATTATCTTGGTTGTCTCTCGAAGACTATTTTTTGGGTAGGTTTATGTTGGAAGTTTCTTCCTTGATTTCGCTTTATAAAGCTATTTTGGATTCTAGTAAGGATAACTATTAGTGGGTGTAGAGGAAATTGGCATGTCCTTCCTTCTTCTACCGCTTTGAATGAATATACCTCATCTAGTGTATTATTTCCACTTATGCTTGTTAAATTATCATTGCATGTGATTGATTTTCTCTTATTACGCCTCAGGTTTCTCTTTGTTTCATGGTGTCATATCTTCAAAGAATCATCCAATTGTTCATCAAGTATGTTTTTTCATGTTTGTGCCCATCTACAAGTGCAACAATAACACATTTTAAATTTTCATTTCCTCAAAATGTATTATTGTAAAAAAATCATAAACATAATTTGGTTTCAATTTAGTTTAAGGTGACAACTATACATGTGTCACAAGAGCGTAAAGGGAAGAGTTACATAGTTGTACATGATCTGAACAATAGTCATGATTTTAATAATAAATACACTTAATTAAGCCATTACCATATATTATCGCCAGTTTCATACATTCTTTGGAAATAATAGAAAACATTGTATTTGTTCTTCAAGTAATGGAATTCAGTGAATGGGTATGGGTCTAAAACTTATAACTACTTATCCCATGCCTAATGTACTTACAATCTCTTTTGTACTTCCATGAAAGAAATATTTTAGGTCATACTTGTACTACATTAATTGTATGGACATAAAAGATGTATCAAAATAACGTGAAGAATATATATAATTTACTACTCAATTAAAGAAAAGGCTTACCCATGACCAAAAGAAAAATACAAATTGGAAAGCATTCTACAAAACAAATGTCAACAATTTAATAGTTAATCAATTTCAAGGTTGTAAATTAGAATTTTGAAATATAACAAGATAAAAAGGAAATTTACAATGTCCATTGAAAAGTAGATATAACATGCAAAACCCATTAGGACTAGAAACAAATTATATGTTCCTCAATAGTAAGATAAACAAATCAGTTTACTTAAATAAAATTAATATTTAGTAGAATACCTTATGGAGACCAAAAAAATGAAGTCATCTTCCAGTGATCTCTTTATATATTTTTAATGTTGAATTTACTCTACAGTAGTAAAGAACTTAATGTAAAAAACATGAATTATAATTCAATATGCCCTTTCAAAGAGGCATACAAGTATAAATCCATGACATAGTGTGAGGTAATCAACTTTGGGCACAAACCTCAAAAAGTATACCTACAAGCAATGGATATGTCATGTAAAAAATAAGTCCATCACTACTAAATTGCAATAAAATAGAATCCAAATATTAGAAAAATATTATACAATCCATATGAGAAATTATAAATGAATCTAAAATTGATATTTATTTATTTTTACATCACATAATTATCAATATAAAATTCTATGTATAATTATCAAGATTATTGATTACCGCACCTATTATGTTTGAAATCATTGCAATAACTCAATGTGTATATAATGGACAAGTCTCGTGGGCATGAAATTAAGATTGAGGAGTAGAACTTAGATGAGAAACATCTCTCTAACACCTATAAAATATCTCAACCTTCTTATCTCTCTCCTATATTTGTGATTTGGTTGAACAACCCAACAATCATGTACAATTCTCTCATAACATTATTATCTTAAACTCCTAACTTATATAAGTTGTTAAAACAACTCATTTATACAAATATATTAACCCACATTAACAACCATGTGAGTACTAACACACTAATTCCTAACAAAGAAGTGACAACTTAAAATACTCATTGATTAAAAGAATAAAGTAATTAATGATGACATTAATGATTAAAATAATAATTAATGTGTTTTTGAGAAAAAGTGTATTTGTTGTAGGGGTCACTTGGCTTATGGGTCCTAGTTGACCTTGTGATTGTAACTTTCATTTTTGCATTTGAGCCTTATGTTCATTTTATCTCTCTAGCTCAAGTGAAGCCATCGAGATGCCCTATGCTCTTACCACCTCCCAATTCGGGCCAACCTTGGGTGGGCATGGCCATAGCCATGACTCTACCATATGGTAGATGTGTTTTTCTATTTAAACACTAATCATATTGGTTGTGCATTGCATGTGAGATTAATTCCAAGTTATATTTTATAATAGGGTCGAGGTCGTGGCACACTCAACAATAACGAAGTTCTTATACATTGATCGCAACCGAACTCACTAAAATCCGCACACAACTCATACATAGTGCATTATCACCAATCTCGCCAAGTGCGTCGCGTTGTTTACATTCAAGGATAGAGTAAAAGCCTTGTACATGCAAGTTAGATTGCAAGATATTTTGAATATAAACACTAGCCTTGTATAAACCTACGTGCATATTGGGTAGTGTTTGCAGTAAGAACAATGAGAACGAGCTCCAACTTGGCCCACTAAATGACCATCGACTCGTCCCTACCCATGTAACATGAGGCCTAACAAGGTATGTATCGGGAGGGGTGGAAAAAGCTAATGTCACATGTGCTAAGTGTAGAAACGTCAAAGTCTCAAACAAAAATAAAATTGTGTGTTTCTCAAATAGTGAGTGACGAGGAATGTTTAATTGGAGTTCAAATTGCAAATATAAAATTTAAAAAAAAAGTGGATTAAGGAATGCATCCAGTAAAACAAAAAAGAGCGCTAGATAGTTATAAATATATAAAAAAAAATAAGTTAATTATAGCTTTGAAACCCCGGTTGGGAGCTATTCATAGCTCGATGAGAGTTTATAGAACAAGGACAACTTAGTTATTATCTGGGGGCATATGAAAATAGAGAGAGAAGAGGATACATGTTTTAATAAGCTCAGAAGAAGTTTACTAAATCTATTAATAGAGTCGATGTTAAAGTAAAAGCCACACATAAGGAAATCATAGACATGGGAGAAGAAAGAAATCAATTTCATTCTCATGTTCTACAATATACTCCCTCTTATATTACATGCTTTGGCATTCATTTATGAGTATGTGTATGGCGTATTGGTTCAGGCCCTAGTTTTCAGATAAATAGGTTGCACATTCGAAACTTAGTATGCTTTTAATTATTTTTGGGATAATAAATAGAAAACAGAGAATAAGTATTATACAAGTCACTTTGTCTCACCCATCTAAGATCCGCGACAACATGGTTATTGAGAGGTTGTTGGGAGTGAGGGATCGTGAGTTTGAATCCCTTCACTCCCTCATTCTTTTGAAAAAAATAAATTTTATTTGAAAGTGAGTTGAGACATGAAATAAGAATGATTACACTCATTTAACAAGAAAAAATGTGTACATTTCCTCTTTTAAAAGCATATCTACACTAATATGAAGAAAAAGCTAGATTTTCCAAAGGGGTAAATGTTATGCAACATGTAACCACCCTATTTTCTTACTAATTTTTCTTCCCTCAACCCCATAACCATATCTCAGGCTTGTTTTGTGGTCAACCATAAAGGAATGGCTCTAAATCTGAAAATATCTTTCCAGATTTAGCTTCATTTCTCTACAAACCCTAAGCATGAAAATATTATTATTTTAAATTCTAAATGCCATCTAAAAATGTAAAAAACATGTATATTTCAGAAGTAAAAATGAATGAGAGAGAATTTTCTGATTTGGTTAAACCCCAGATGAATTCCTTTCAACAATTTGTTCACCTCTTTTAATCTTTTTCCCAAATTTCAAAAGAGCTTTTATGCATTCCAAAACTTCCCACTCTTCTCCTAGTCATCCCATGCCCTTGTAAGAGTTTTTTGCACGGACAAGTGTTATTCCATGTCACTTGTTTCATTATTCTCATTCCACTCACTCCCTTCTCTTCTTCCATTTACCTTCCTTTTTATTGTCTTGTGTGAATGTATGATAGGGAAACATTAAAAAAATGGGTGTGGATGGGCCCACCCCCTTTTATTTTTTAAATTTAGGGGCGGTTGTGGCACAAATTGACATAAAAGTGATGTTATTTGCATCACTTTTGTGCCACCATATTTGCACCATTTTTGCGTCAAAATTTCCTGTCGAAAACGCAAAACAAAAATCTGAAATAAGGATCGACAAAAGTTTTGACACACATCCTTAGGTTTTTTGCACTGTGTAGTAGTGAAGGGAGTGTGTACCAACTAAATACCAACTCTACATCCTCTCGTGTTATTGAGAAGAAATATTTGAATATTTTGTTGCCAACTAGTAAAGTGAAGTACATGCATTGAGGGCTTCATATACCAAAGATAGTGTCTCGCATAGTAGTGTGTTGCATTATGCAATCTTGCAGCCTTCATGAATATTATGGACATGTTCGTGATCAATCTATGAATTCTTTGAATTATGAACATTTTTTATGATATGGGCATGTGTTAATGTTATTATGTGTTTCTTCATAGGATCGATATTTTTTGTGAATAAAATCTTATATTATATTAATAAGTAAAATGATACAAGATAATTCAACAAAAAAGTGGGTGGTATGAGAGCACGCCCCAAAGCCATGAACAAACTAGGCCAAGCCTAGGACAAAACAATTAATACATAGTCACAACGAAAAGAAACTAAGCAAAACTACTAGAAAGAGTTGACTAGTTGCAGCGAATCATGATCATCAAGCTAGCCAAATCCAAGAAGGTCTTGGCCACTATCGGGCACTTCCCAACGAGAGCCAAAGACAACCCTCTTCTTCATTGTCTTCTATAGTGTTGCGAGTGGGCGAGATGGATAAGGCCATATGCAAAACATTATTTGATGGGGGCAAAAGACTCCACCCATCATGAGTGTGTGGCTCGAGTGGAGCTAGGGGATCCCCAACCGTGGTGATGAGCTCTACCTCGATGGTCGACTATGAGGGGAGCAACGAGCTTGGGTGAATGAATAACACTCGAGCGACTCCGACGACCACCTCAGGGACAACCTTCGTGGGGCGGAGAGCGTCGAGTAGGAGAGGGTGGCTCTCGAGCCACATTACAAGGAGTGTCGCCTAATGTCGAAGGAGATTTTGGAGGTACTCCACTTCAATGGCCACTTTATTCGCTTGCACTTGTACTCTACAATAGCACATTAGAGATAACCATCAACTTATTATAAATATAAAATTGTTGATCAACTTCAGCATGAGAAAATAAACAAGAGTTCATTTCTTTCCAAAGCCAAAGAATTTCCCCTCTTAAGGCATGCCGATTTGGAAAAACATGTGAGGCATCCTGGGATTGTTGCCTAGCAAAATATGCTAAAAGGAGAAAGAAAGAATGGATCTAGTTCCAAGCCTTTTGGGCTTTACTGTAAAACCATAAAAGGTGGGATAGGGTTTCCAAGTGCCCAAAGAATGGACATTTGGGATCTGGAACAACAATCGGAACAGATGGGAACCTATCGGAGGGCCTTGGTGGAGAATACACCATAGAAAATGAGTGATTTTAGGTTCCACACAAACCAAACAATATCGAATCTCCTTCTCCAAATAGAAGGGGAAGAATGAAGCCCCCATCGATTGTTGAGTTTATCAACCATGGGAAGATGGGGAGACAACCAAGAGTAGCCTTTGCTAGCAGAGTAATTCTGAAGGGAGTATCCACGAACCATTTCCAATTTGTCCACCATGGACGGGAGGAGATCACAACAATTTTGTGGCTCATATGATCTGGAACAAAGGTGATAATGTCAACAATGCTGGACTGATCTTGAGAGGAAAGGTGGAACTTGGATCTGAATTCATTCCAAGGACACCAAGTTTGAAGGTGCTTGCAAAATAGGTCTTGGATGGAGCGAATTTCACGCTTGAAGATCTTGAGTGAAGGGATCCCGAGGACCTCTGCAAGACACCAATCTCGGAATGGATGACAGAAAACCACCACAAGGAGTGATGGTTAATAAATAGGCTATTAAGAAAGTCGTCTCCCTTCCATTAGAGCCATGGCTTGATCTGTTCCCATGCTTTCCAGATACTTTTGAGAACAAAGGTGTCAACCACTTTGATAGGCACATGGGAAATGAGAAGATTGACGAAACCTAAACCCTTCCAAGTTGTCCAACCATAAGGGGAACCCTCCTCTATGTCATGGCATAGAAGCACTTTCCAAGCTTCTTGTCCTTCAATGTTGCGAATTATCCATTTGGCACAGAGCACTGTTCTTGACGCAAGATGTCAATAAGGCCCATTCCTCTAGATTCTCTGGGCAGGCAGCAAGCCTCCCATGCAACTCTATGAAATCCTTTTCCAAAAATGGCATTGGACCAAAGAAAATATTTGAGAAGCTTTTCCAACTTTTGCACAAATTTTTTGGATGGGACCCAGTAGGAGGAGTAATAAACATGAGTGGCTTTGAGCACTTTGGAGCAAATCTGGAATTTACCCGCTAAAGACAACGGTTTGGTTATCCAATACTCCATTTTTGCAACCCGTTGAACAACATATTGCCAAAGATCAACAGGTGATGCTTGAAAGACAAAGGGGATGCCAATAAACTTGAAGATCTCGCCATGAGCAATCATCTTGCAATCATACGAAGCCATCCAGGGGGCACAAGAAGGAAATATTTCTTGTAGAAGCATCGCATTTTCCGCCACTAAATGGATGAACCAAATGCTAAGCAATATTGAGGCACTACATGGCATTGCAAACATTATTTCCATCCTTAATGAGCGTAAGAAAAGAATCATCAAGCAAAGTGGTCATTAAGCAGTTGGGCACTATCGGAAGAAGGGAAGGCAATCCCCCTTACTAGCCCTTGAGCTCTAGCTTTAGCAATCAGATATCCAAAACCTTCCAAAGCTTAAGGGGCAACCTTTCCGTATGGAGTGAAAGAGGCCAAACAAATTCGAGTTGTCCCTATTAGTGGTGATTTGAGTGAGACATTAGCGAAGAGCGTCTTGACAGATAGAATGAAAATAGGACCAAAGCCCAACGCCTAGAGCATGGACAAGATAAAAGGCCATTTTGTCGTGTCGTAGGCCTTCTCAAAATAAATTTTAATGAAAAGGGTTGGCTGACTAGACTTGCAGGCCCATTCCATACCTTCCCAAAGGGCTATGATGTTATCCAGAATGTATCACCCCTATATAAAGCCAGTTTGCATTGGTTGAATAATGGCCAGCAGAGTGTTTCATAGCAAAATGGCAAGGTCTTTCGCAATAATCTTATAGGAAACATTAAGCAGGTGATAGGAAACCAATTGGTGATTAGCTCAGGGTCCCTGTGCTTGGGTATGAGCTTGATATTCCCTTTGTTAATATGAGAGGCAAGTGAATGATTCTGGAAACCTTCAAAATAAACTTGAAAGAGGTCCAGACCAACAATATCCCAAAGCGATTTGTAGAACTCGCAGGGAAACCCATCGCAACCGGGAGCCTTGTCATTAGCCATTTGCATGACCGCTTCATGAAGGTCATCAGGGGTGAGCATGTGATCGTAGGCGGTCTTCTCGTGCTTAAGATATCTCAGAGGGCATTGTGGCTAAACATTCTTCCAAAGCAACATGTCGCTCATCCGAAGGAGATTGAGCCTAAAAACTAGCTTGTAATGGTTGGCAAAGGTCCGCAACATATGTTGGTGGTCCATAAGCTTAGTACCGATGTCATTGATGGCCCGTATTTGATGAAAGGAACGGTTGGCTTTGAGGGAAAGAAGAAACTCCTTCAAACCCGATCCCGACTTTAAGCCAATGCAAATGGCCACGTATTTGAGCACCTTGAGCATTAAAATTATCTGTGATTTGAATCTTCAAGGCGGAAACTCGCCACCTTGAGTTGAAGAGTTTGAAAAAGGGTTTTTCAAGCACCACAACCGCTTCGGCTAAGAGCGGAGGAGGTAGCGCACTATGATTTGCACCGAATTTTGGCTAGTGATCAACCATAGATTCTAAGGAATCTAGTCGTCCTAATCATCGCGTTCTCCCACCATTGGGTCCAGCTGGAATTAAGAGGTGGATGATAATGTTGCAAGTGACTAAGTCGAGGCGTTAAATTCCACACATGTTTGATATGATTGAGTGTGGGCTTGTGTTCCATGAAGGCAGATTGAGAAAAAAATGACCTTTATGACAAAAGGGTCACCTATCTTGCCAAGTGATGCGAAATTGGATAGGGAAATGGTCGAAAGGATGAAATCTGGCATCACTTCCACAGGCAAGGAAAAAGTGTTGTCAAATTCAAAAAAATCTTGAGTTGACAGCATGGCTCTGTTGAGCCGTTTGAGAACCCGATCCGATCCGCCTCGAGAGATTTGACCAAGTAAACCAAGCTTCAGAGGTGGGTATCCAAGAGGCATTGGGGTCATTAAACCCAAATTTATTGTGCATATAGAACTAGCTTCCCTTTTGCTAGTTGTCCATCGCATAGCCGTGTTCTCATACTTATCGAGGCAGATCCACAACATTAAAGTCACCACATATGACCCAATAAGCATCGAGAATTTCATTAGCTATCCACCGCCAAAGATCAACTCTTTCAACCACATCATTAGCGATATAAATGTTGATGAAGTGAACATGCGGCGACTTTTTCAATATTAAATAAGGCCTAGATGGCACAATTGGTGCGGTCGACATCGTGGGCCATAAAGAAGGGTCGTCATTTGGGGCAGAAAAGGGAGATCAAGCCCCACGCCCGTGCTCATGATTACTTGGTAAGTGCCAGTTGTCGTGCCAAATGGATTTACAAACCATCTCCAATTGAAAACCTGTAACTTTCACTTCCTGCAACATAACATATCTAAATTGGCAATTTTTTGACAAGCATCACGAACAATATACTTGCGATTGGAGTCTATAATACCCCTCACATTCCATGACATGTAATTCATGAGAAATAGTGGTCAAGGGCCATACCATGTTCCTCCAAGCCATCCAAGGCATCAAATTGATTTTGCAGAAATTGAGCATTGTTATGCTCTAGAAAGTCATGTACCTTAGTTTTCCTTCCTCTCGGCATACTCTATATTATACTCCTCTGTAGATTTCACATTGTGTGTCGAGGCTATGATCATGGTTGGACATGGCGTGGCATGGACTTCGGGCCCTTTTGGATGGGCCCTGTGAACCAATTGTTAACAACAATTGTGAAGACGGAAGAGTCGAAGAATTTCGGATGGAATTTGACAGGTTCCAAAAGAACCGAGGCCGCCTTGGGCATGCTAGAGAACTAGGCAAGGGGACTAACAATTCGTTACAATCTGGCTCCTTGGAGCGATGTTGGCCAACGGATTGTTCCTTAACAGTTGGCTCGATCGAGCCAATGTTCCCGACTACCTTGCTTTGAGTTGATTTACTCTTATTTTTTCACCCTCCAACAGTTTGCCACCCTTCCTCCTAGGGAGGTTTGGCAGATTCAGAGGCCACCTTGGGCGTTGGACAATTGCGCAGAACATGTAGAGGACAGTGCTTGATCTTATGATAAGAGACCTGAAAACGAAAACAAGTGTTAGGGAGGTTAATGTATAAAACGCACTGGGAATAGCAAGTATCTCTCATTTGAATTTTCACAAACTCCTTCAACTCTTGGGAGAGGTCGACCTCAACACGAGACATGTTTCGAGGCCGAGCATTATAAAAGCATTGGAGTTCTATTTATACCAATCGCCCTATAGAGGCGATGATTTGGTGCAGAAAATGAACACACCGCAGCGGCAAACCAGTGGAACTCCACCCACGTAAACTAAAAGGGCAAAGCATACTGGAAACCACAAAATCTTTGGTCCAAGGAGAAAGGACTAGAAATGAGTTACGCACATACCAAGTGGCTGAATGGTTTTAAATGGCCAGGGCAAGCGATAGTTCGAGAAAAACGGAAAAGGAAAAACCTTTTGGTTATGTTTTGCACACTTTCGAGTCGAATGCCATGAGCATCCCAGATCGAATTGACCCAAGACTTTAGCATCCTTTCAAAGGGGATACAGCGCACAAAATACCCAATAAGGTAGAAATGTTCTAACCATTGCCAAGCATCATTAAATTCAAGGATAGGTAAAATAACATCAGGAGGAGAGTCGTTGCCTCATGAAAAACCTTCGGAACGAACTTCGTGGGTGTTTCTATGGCAAAGCACCATCATTAGAATCTCCACATGCTCCAAATGACGACACCAATAGTCGGGCTTGAGGTGGAAGGAGACATTATATAGGGTCACCCAAAGGGCGAATAACCCTAGAGCTTACGAAGAAAAGTACACGCCTGAAGAGGTCGCAGTATGACATTCACAAAACCCTAGTACAGTGTTTTTCGTCCACTCCCAAGCCGTCAATCCTTTTTACTCGAAATTTTCACTCCACCGTTTGGATCTGATATTTTCTCGTATAGATCTAATGAATTTTTGGTCTTTGATGATATTTGTGCATAAAGGCTTTTAGGAGTGTATTTGTCATTTGATCTAAGCTCAGGGCTAGGCCAACCAACCAATGCGAGGGTTTTTTAATTGAATGTGGATTTTTGGAGTTGTACAAGCGATTCCAAGATGCACCGACGCAACATGTCCAAGTATTGGATATTGGAAATTAGTTAAATTAATAGGAGAGAGTACCCACGAAAACCAGTGAGACTGCATACATATCAAAATGGCATTTGCAACAACATTTAACAAGAATACCCTTTCCATCGATAGAAAAATATAGGAATGATGTCCGTTGCAAAGTTTTGAATCAAAACACCAATCAGTTCAGTAAAATCTAAAACACGTCCTCCATACCTCAATTCTTTTTATTGTTTGTAATTTTTCAGTGTAGCACACAGCAGAACAAATATATAGAAAAGATTGCCAAACCTGTTTTTTGTCGCTTTTTTGAAACCGTCTTTTCAATTAGTTTTTAAAACTTTTACTTTTAATTCTGTATTGTGTTTCTTCATTTGCTTGTGGGAAATTGATTCATTTATTTCAGAGATGCATTACTATACATCTAACTTGATGAAGCATAGCCTAGCCCTCCAAATACTTGGAAAAGAAATATTCTTTTGAAAGTGAAAATAAGTCTAATTCCTTCTCATCATTGCGAGCCTGACATGAGTAATCTTGTTGTGATGCAATTGTGCAGCCCATTACTTACATAATCTGCATAATATTGGGAGGCAAGCAGCCTATTCTTATGCAATCATAGCAGTCTACGAAACCAAATTGTTTTGCGGTATTTTTTCAAACATTTCCCATAACTTGAATATCATTTTACATACATATATATCAGGGCATTTGCAAAGACGGCATTTTACAAAAATTCCCTCCATTATAATTTGATGTATGTCCATACCCTTCTCTAAAGCTCCCATTTAGGCACGGAATGGGAATATGTTGCCAAAGGTTGTGGATTTTGTAGCCAAAGGTTGTAGAGTTTGGCTATACACCATCCAATTGGATTTTCTTCAAAAGCTTCCAAGGCCTTTTCAACAGACCCATTTTGTGCATATCCTGCCACCATAGCAGTCCATGAGATCACATTTCTTTGAGGCATTTTGCGAACAGTTTTTGTGCCTTAAATATGCTTCCACATTTTGCATAAATATAAACCAGAGCACTTGAAGCTACAACATCTCATAAAATACCAATTTGTATTATGCTTTGTTGGATGTCCATACCCTGTTACAAAACTCTTCTTTTGCCACAGGGCAGGAGTATGCGTGGTATAAGTAGATTAACTATGCATATTTCCAATGCTGCAATTATAATCATATAATGACAGTGCCAATGCCATCCACTGCCAATCTCAATCTCACAACATTATGTAAAGTAATAATGAGCAGCATGGAGAAAATTGCAAATTAAATCTTTATTGAGTGAAAATTGCATCTATATCAAAATTTAACGTTATTCTTTACACTAAGATTTATAGTGATCGAGCTCCATACATTTTAATTTGTATCACATAACATGGGCTCCGGACCTCTCAAGGTATTGAGAAGGCATTTGCAAATATTTTGTTGCCAAAACACTATTTTGTATAGCATTATAGTGTTTCGTGCATAGCCATGTGTTGTGCTCTTGATCAGTTTGTGAACTCTCTGAATTATGAACTGCTATGATCTGAGCACATGCCGATGTCGTGTGTACTTCTTCACAGGATCTGCTGATGTCTCGTGTACTTCTCCACAGGATATGCTGATGTAGTTCTTGTGTATAGATATGTGGAATTTCTGATTCATTGGCAACAATAACAATTATACAAAAGTTGCATGCTTGCTTTTTTTATTTTAATAAGCACACTCAAGGAAATCCCAGTGGGGCCTCTTCAAACGTGGGAAGGGGGTTTCACTCTTTAATATGTTCACCTGAAGCAGTGGCTAAAACCTGCAAAAGTCCCAAGACTTGAACCGGAAACTTGCCAGAAACAGCGGGCTGCATAACCGGTTCAACTATAATTCAAAATTGAGTTATGATTTTCAAATTTAGAAGCAAGAACCAGCTAGTGGCATGAGAAGACCTGCATCCATCACCATGCAGATCTGTAGGTTCAGCAGTATTTTGAGGCAGCAATAGAAGCTTTCATTAGTAAAAACGATTCAAACAAAGGCTTCCAGTGACTTTTGCATGCCCATTACTTGAGTTCATTTGTGCTTCAGAATGAATTTCAGCAGTTCAAGTCCTCAATCAACTTCTACAAGTGAGATCACTCAAAGATACAGCTTTACAGGCACTGCTTAAATCACGCAACAGTGTTGACTCTGGTTAAAGGTGGGAGTTAAAAACTAAATTGCAATTTGTTGATCACTTTTTTCTTAGAGATTCAGGTAGAGAGATGCTGAATTCGGACATGGAGAAATGAGAACGGGGTGATGCTCGAATCTGCAATAACTCTGACATGCTATACTTAACTCGCTCATCTGCAAAACAATATGACAGAACTGCTTCAGTCACCAAAAACAAGCTGCCACAGCACTGAAGATATACTTTGTTCCTTGAAGAGACATAGCAAACACCAAAGACAAATAAGATTAACAGAGAACAAGTTATTGACCAACAAATCTCCTTTGAGTCTGATTCTCGTGTACTCTAGCTGAGGACATTTTAGTGGCAGATTTTCTTCCCGTTTCATTTTAGCAACATCTGTAGACTCACTAGAAAACAGTTTGCCATGACCGTAGTGAGTTTGCTCCTCAGGAATAGTTGCAAGTGATTCATGTCTTATATCCAGTTCAGGATAACGATTAGAAAACTCTAAAATTCCTTCTTTTGTCAAAAGCCAGCAATCTCTCAGATCCAGGACTTGCAGCAATGGAGGTGGAACAAATGAACAGAGACCTGGATTTGTGACAACAGCACCTTGTATGCTAAAATAATTAAGATTAGGAAGAGAGGACACTGTGAAAAGGGAAATGTCTGAGAGAAAGTCGCTTCTGAGGTAGAGACGATGCAATTCCTTCAAGAAAGAAAGAGGCTGGCAGCCCAAGTCGTAAACATGAGTGTCTTTTAAGTCTAGAATTTCCAAGTGTTCAAGTTGTTGCAGGGCAGTCAGGGAGAATATTGGATTTGACAGTCTCTCCCCAACATGAACAAAACCTGTAGAAACAATTTATTACTTATTAGTTCATTTTTAACTGTTCTCAAAATAAATTCCAGAATTAATTCCTTGCAAACCCATATAATGTAAACATTGTTGAACACATACCTTTGATATTTGTGTAGCTTAAGTTGATACTACGCAAAGCAGGCATAAGGCCCAAATATGCAAGGCTATTATCATCCACAGCAGTATGAGACAATGAAATATATTCAAGTTTTGGAACATTTCCAGCTAAAATAGTTAAAGCCTCAGAACCGACCCTTGTGGTGCTTAGATTAAGTCGTTTTAAATTTGCTCCAATATTCGCAACAAAATTCATGGATGAATCTGTCACTCCAGTGCAGCTAAGATCCAGGCATTCAAGCCTATCCATACCAACAAGGAAGGACACGTTATCTACAGAAGACGAAGACAGGTCCAGCAAAGACAAATTTTGAGTACCAAGAGAAGTAAAAACTTGGTAGGCATTGATAAACATTGCCCCAGAGAAATGTAGTGACAATAGCGATGTTTCAAGTTCTCCCAATCCATCGAAAATGGAATCTATGGTACATTTGCTCATGTTTAAGGATTTTAGAGATAATAATGCTGGAACTTGAGTGACATTTGTCCATGCTAAATTCAGGAAGTTCAACTTAGGAAAAGCTTTGAGACGAGCAACTCCCTCATTAGAAATATGGCTACCCCAAATATCCAGTTGCTGTAACTGAGATAAGGCCTGCAGAAATATGAATGTGACAATCCTTAGAATCAGTAAGTTCTCCTTGCTGGAAAATTGTAGATATCTCAATCTTTTAGTTTTTCTAACTTGAAACTGAAAGTAGTTACATACAGTAGCAACGTACAGGTGAAAGTAGTTACATACAGTAGCAACGTACAGGTGAAAGTAGTTACATACAGTAGCAACATACAGCTATTGCGTTTCGATTCAACAATGCATGTTCAAATGGAGAATTTTGCACTAACACCTAAAGGTAAAATATGTAAGAAAAGGAAATCATGCTTTCATTAGCACCCAAAGATACGGAAAATTATCGATGAGGCCTAGTGTTCGACTAAATGCCTGAGGAATAAAAAGAGATGGAATAGGAAGTTAGGTGTGCTCCATAACCAGATGTACAATGTAAATTGACTAATGGTGCAATAATGTTATATCACTGCATTAATAAAATGTGTCAAAATTTATGATGTGAAAAACATTATTCCAGCAAGATCCCGGTAGATCTCCAGGGGATACCACTGTAAATTGCTAGAACCTAGATGTGTTATATGCAGAAGAAATATTAAACAAGAATACAGAAATAATGAGGAACATACATAAAGTGATGCATAGGAAAGATAATAGAACTGTAACAGAAACCTTTATTTATCTGAACATTATTTGCATGGTATATCTCAGATGAATGGCTATCTATCTTCCTCTTTGTCTTGATTATGCAATCCCCTGCTAACTATTGATTTAAATATGCATGCATTATTATATAATGCCACCAAAGGAAAGAACAGCTATAAAAGATGAGACAGATACTCTTCTATAGGTGACATTTCCCCTTCCATCGGTTGAGGTTGAGCTGCATCAAAATGTAATGGTCAAATTTGGCCAAAGCCCCTCGACCCTGCAAGGGTAGCCCTTAAGTTGTATGGGGAGATCCATCCCCCAAAAACGAGAACAGAAATTCCATTGGCACTGGGCAGTATCGCATACTGAAAGTTTAGCTCTTCAGTTTGGCCTGAAAGCATTTGAGACCATGTCATGTCAAATGGGGTATGGAATGAGGTTTGGTGAACTCTCAAAAAGCATGATATCATCAAGCTGCCCAAATCACCCTGCAACAGTGGAACTGTTGCTGATATGGTGGAGAACTGAGCAGAGCTTTGGCTAAGTAGAATAGGCAGAATATTGATTTTGGAGTTACCACATATCATAGAAGATGGTTGGGTATTACCGCAGCCCGTGAGATTGTGCTTAGCAGTATCGCTAGTCATGCATTTGAAGCTGCTCTTGGATCAGAGATGCAATTAGGTGTATTAATAATTACATCCAAACTGTTTCTGTACGGGTACAGATAGAGGCACAGGTATGGTACGCTGACCCTGCGAAAAAAATTAAACCTCGTGTACGGTACGCTGTGGGTACATTCGTACAATATATTTTTAAAAAGTAAAAAATATAAATATATATAAATTTTTAAAGAAAACAACAAGCTTATAGTCTCAGCAACCTATAAAATATTAGAAGCCAACAACAAGCTTATTATGAATCAGAAGCCATCTAAAGCAAGATTTCTTTGACTGAATACAAGAAGACCACAAAACATTAAATCTATGAGTCCATCTACTAATGGGCTCACAAACATTCCACTTATTGTTAAGGCCCAGGGAAAGGTTTGGGGAGAAGGCAATCTTTTCATAGAGTTGTTTGGAGGTAGCCTCTTGGAGAAGGGGCCCTTTGAGCCACCTCATAGTATCCCAAAAGTCATTCTCATCCTCCATAATTAGTCCAGTAGAGGGAGCTGTGAAAGCATTTCTGAGCATTGTATACATTCTGAACTGAGATTGAGGAAGCTTATAGAAAGCTTTAAGGTCTGTCCATTCCATCCACTTCCCAAATCTGTACAAGTCATGAAATATTTTAATTCCTTTCTCAAACCAAAGGAGGGCAGAGCAGCCTCTTGTCAAGGCAAGGATCTTGTCATTATATTTCAGATTCGACAAAATCAATTTGTAGGCTTGGCACCTAGTGTCAAAGGAAGAGAAGATAGGCTGCCCAACCACCAAGTGCTTCACTTGTTCCCATGCCTTCCAAATTGACTGAAGAATAAGTAGCCAAATAGTAAGTCAACCAAATGAAGTCCTTTTCATCTCTCTTGACCCTTCAGAGCCTATTGGCACTATTGAATCTCACACGACTTTCCAAGGTTCAATTCCAGTCAAAGCCCTCAAGATTTATTTATTTTTTGCACTTAAAAACCATGTGGGTACGCTGTGGCTACGTACCGAACCATACCCATACCCGGTACATATCAGGCCTGGTATGGGGGTACTTGGCGTTTTCGGGCAGTCTAGAAAAATTTAAAAGCATAACCTTTTGACAAAAGATGATGATATTTATTTTTGTCCATCATTTGTTGAACCGCCTCTTTATGAGCCTATAGATCTTGCTTCCTAAGTAAATGGAGTTTCATCAATAGAGTGTCCTTTTCACTTATTCGTGTATTCCATGATTGTTTCACTCTTCATAGTTGCCAGAAGATGAGTATGGGTACGGGTTCCGGACTCCGGTACACCATGTTTTAGGAAAACGAGAAATAGGTACAAAGTGAGACGGCACTATATATATATATATATATTAGAAAAATATATATGCAATATATAAAATCAAAATGCACTAAGACTTAAAAATAACTAAGCTAATTAACTTTTTAAATTAAGGAAATTGAATGTCGACAAAAGATGGGTAATTATATTGATATTTGATATCTCATCATATCAAGAGAAGAGTACATTGTAACACTAAAATGCCAACAAATAGGCATGCTAAAAACAAAAATCACAAATGTGAACCTGAAGTATACCTCGTCCGATACGACGGGGACAAATATCACATTAATTATGTCCTTTAGATCCTCCGTTAGGATGCTCTTTAGATACGCATCACACTCAAGTTTTTGCTCCTCTGCAAGCAATAGAAAAGAGGTAAGTCACTAAAAGTCGAGACCATTTGCCTCAAGCACTTCATCATCCACATCTGCTGCTCCATCAAAAGGAATTTGATCTCAATTTTCTTAAGGACTTTCTTTGTACCCGGGTCCACAAGAATAACAAGTCGAAGCATGCTATGTACGTAGACTAGGTTCTCTACTTTCTTTGACCCTAGTTGGTTCCTCTTCAATAAATGAATGAAACCGTAAGTACTCCAATTCCTCTCACAAGATAAAGAACTAGCTACTTGTGAGAGTAATCATATTACAAATAATTGCAATTCAAGTGTTTCATTGCCATGGTTCCACCACCACTCTATTGGGTCCTTCACACGCACATATTATAAAGAGCCTCCACTATAGAAAAATGACCGCGCCCATGTGAAAACATATTCCACTAAGTTCTGATAATAGAAACCTCCTCTCCTCACATAAAATTTTTCACCACAACAATTCCTTCATTACTTCTTTATCCTCATATGAATCCCTCTTATCAGTGAGTTTTGTATCATAACACTTTGGATGTAAAGCGTATGCAATACAATGTAGAGGTGTGTTAAGTTTTTCTATCTTCCACATACCTTTTCTTTAATCAAAAGATTTAAAAAGGATCCCTGGAGTATGTGATTTTTCTTATTCTTTCACACAAAATCAATTTCTTCATAAACCTCTCTTGAACATCTCTTGTCTAGTCAACAAAACAGATTACCTCACAAATGGACGGAATGAAGTAAAAAACAAATTTCACATCAGCCCAAAAAAGGTCGTCAAGGAGCATCTTTCTCACCTCAAACGCAATTTTTGATGTAGATTGTCTCCAAGTTGCACATGCATCACTAACTATTGTGGAGCATAAGGCCCCTTTCATAGCGTAAATATGGTCAAGAAGTATAGCAAAGGAAGCAAACTTTATGTCCGCAGGTTTGAGAAGCTCCACCTTCACAAACCTTCGATAAATAGCTTGCGTGTGGTGATAATTGCATATGAACATTTGTATTTTTCTACCCTTTTCAATAAGCTCAAAAATCCATTGAAACCTGCCAATGTCTTTGAGTGCATTGTTCAATGCATGCACACAACATGGTGTCCAAAATATGTGTTTGTATTTTTTTGCACCAACAAGCCAGTTGCTTTATAGACTACGACAGTGACTGTAATAACTTGGACAACATGTGATGCCCCCACCTCCTCAATTGCATCACATAGCTGATTCTCAAGAAACTCTACATTTTTCTCTTGCCCCAAACAATCGATTGCCTTCAAAAATAACAGCCTTTGACACAAGCTACCATAATATTCAAAAATAGACAGTTTCTAGTACCAGCCTAAGCATACATCAAAATGTTGCACCCTTTTGCAGAACACACTCTTTTGACTGGTGTAGTTTATTGCTCTATCTTTGTTTTATCTTTGTTAATAAGAGTCATGTGAAGCTTCTCATATCCAGGTGGTTCATACCTACCCATCCCATTGGCCGAACCATTTCCTATTTAGGTAAGCGAGAAACATTAAATGCTATTCCATTCACATAAAAGAAGTGTGCAATCGCTGCATCAATTGCATCTCGACCATGCACATCAAACATGTTTCTAATGGGGTTTGAATTGTCAATTTGTGGTTTCTTATGAAAAGCACCCACATCATCTACCGCATGTCCGAGAAGATGCATCTAGCTTTGATTTTGTTTCCTAATCAACTGCTCTTGTAGGACGACTCTATGTACAATCTTTCATTGAAGCATGAGAGCTTAGAGGAGGCACTTTATTGTCAACCCTTTCTTGTTTCCCCATAGTTATGTACCCCTCTACTTCATTTGTACAAAGGTCAACCCCTTTACCTCGTGACGAAAGAATGGTCTTCACCCTCATGTAAGTGCCTTGACAATACTTCCCACAAATTTTACAAGTGATCTTCATTGTACCACCATTTCCCTTGCAAATGTGATCGCAATACTTCCAAAATGGGTATAGTACTCCTCTCCTTCCCCACATAAAAAAAAAAAAATTATAACAATTGTTGAAAACTTTAAAAGTTAAAAGAAATGTTAAAAACTTAAAACAATTGCTAAAAACTTAAAACAAATGTTAAAAAAAAAAAAACTTAAAATTTCTAATTGGAAGCCTAAGAATAAATATAAATTTTAGCAAAATAAAGATTAGTTTCAAAATTTTATTTGTACTATGAGGTTGAAGACCCTACCTTGGCGTCCAAGTGCCTTCCATGGCACTTGGACACCTAGGCAAAGGGCTTCGTCCCTCGTTATATAATGATCCAGAGGACCCTCACTGAGAAACACCAATCTATAATCTTCTCAAAATCAGTTTCCAGCAGTTGCATTGCGTAGAGGAAAATTGGAGCTTTCCGACAATATCTTGTTTGCAGAATAACGAAGCCCGTATGCAATAGTTATGGCCGTTGAAAGTTTGGTCGACATTCGGTTCAGGCATAGTCAACTAACTGACACGACAACGACATTTGGTAAAAGGTGGAAAAGGTTGAAAGTTCGTGTTTGAGCACCTCCAATCTTCAACGAACGAAAAATTGGTGGGCCCCGCTATTTGTTGGTTGGGACCCTTAGCCAAGTTTGGCACACTCTTTTCATGGAGGGGTGCCTTTTGCTGCCGTATAATGCCATGTATACCGAGCCAACTCGATTTCAAATTGGTCTAACTTGGCAAGCTCTATACTTGTATTACAGGATTGATTAGAGCTCGGTCGAGTTATTCTATTAGCTCGGTGGGGTGATCAACTCCCCACTTAGTTGATCACTATACCCACTAAACCGGCGAGCTCATTGTTTATATCTCGCCACGTAGCTAACTTGCCACTATTTCCCACTTGTTAAACCGCATTACCTCCCACACATACTACCTTATCTCCTTATCTCCACGTGGGCCACATTAAACCAGCAAGCTCAACACATTAATGTATTGCCACGGCCACGCATTGCACTTAGCGCATAAGCCAAACCGACCCAACATGGTGCATTACCAAACCGACCACACAACCGTCGGTTATCAAAATGGCTCGCTAGCCATTAAAACATGTCAAGCACCGCCCCATTTAAACCTTTATCTACCCGCCCCATGATCGATGTGGGAATTAAATCCCACTAAGCATTTTTATAATGCCATGCACATGGGGAAGGGTGGGGTCAAAACGTGGTGGGTTAGGTAAAGAATAATGGCCTCACTAATCGGCAAAGGTGGTGAACATTATAAAGTGCGACTAAGTGATATTTGAAGGCAAGTGTGGAGCAGATGTGAGAAAGAAAGGCTTATCAGAAGAGCTAGGAGAAGAATTTGGAGAAAGTGCCAAAGGAGACTAGGCATAATTTTGCAAGAGGATTCTAGTGAGAAGATCAAAGTCATGTAATATTGAATGTAAGTGTTATTTGTATGATTTTAATAGATCGGTCCCTTTAAATTGGACCCAAAGACATAGGCCATAAGTGTCGAACTCCGTTATCACACACAGTGTTGAAACTCTTGTTTATTTTTCCTAGTTATTTTCTCTCGATTTCTCGGTGCTCGTAGCATATTAATTTTAATTAAAAATACAAGAAAGTCATAATGTCAATTTTAATCGAAAAATCATTGTTTAAAGCAAAACTATGGATGAATGTTGCAAATTTGCTTATGATTTTGAATCATATAACGTACACATATATACAGGATAAGTAATGAAGTTGCCGAATTTCAGCTTAAAAATTCAAAATTCAGCAAATTCAATGAAAACTTCAAAAAAAGTCCAAAATCATTGGAAAATTGAACATTCAATTTAAAGAAAATCCTAAAAAAAATGTTGACTCAACGAATAAAATGGATAAAAATCATTGAAAAGTCTTCATTTTTCACCTTTGCTTTATGCGGCTAGGGTTAGGGTTTTCGTTTTCTTTATAAACGAATTTCGTTTTGCTAAACTACAACAAGCTTTGACTATGATATCGAAGCCATTAAAAGGAATTTGAAGTGCAACCAACATCTAAGAAAGGATATGTCGTGGTTTATTTTGCCTTGCTTGCCAACGGCGTTGAAAGTTTGTGCCCTACTCTTCGAGCCTAGTTCTTAGCGCCACAATTGCCTATCCCTAATCATCAACTAGAGTGTTCAGTGATGAGTTTGCTGCGTGCATTGACGTGTGCAGAGTGAATGCATTGACAGGAGTGGGAGTGAAGTGGTTGAATCGACGTGTGATCTGAAGCCTTCGTATTCCAAACTTCCAACCGTCCAAAGCGCCCAACATTCAAACTTCCAAGTTCCATTCTAGGTTTTATTATTTCCAACTTCCAAGTATTGAGCCTAACATTTTTAATGCAACGGATTTTTATTATTTGTTAATTAGTTTTAAATTTTTAATACTTATGAATTTATGATTCTATGAAGATTTTTTTATCTTAGTTCATAATGTATTTACAAACATTTTAGAAGTTACAATTTTAATGTAATTTATAAATTTGTTAAATTTAAGTATATTATAATCCGTGGTCCATAATTTTTTTGTAATGTTTATAAACATAGTTTAGAATGTTTAATAAATCTAGTTAATAAAATTGTAGTAAACGTAGTATATATCTAGTTCATAAATCTTAAAACTTACGATTTTAGAACTTACAATTTTAATGCAATGTTAGCAGGACGCGTCCCCAAAAAAAAAAAAACCAAGAGTTTTGGACGTCCCATACATCCGGGGACGGCAGGGAAACGTCCCCCACATTTCTAAAAGGGTTGGAAAAAGGGGTACGTCCTTGCATATCGGGGACATTTCGCAAACATCCCCATTTTTTGGGGACGTCGGTGACGTTGGGACATCTCCAAGATGTTTCAAGGACTTCAATTTTCTTATTATTATTATTTTTTTAATAATTATTTTTTAATTAATTTCTTTGTTGTTTTCTCTTTAAAAACATTTACCCATTAACCATAACCCGACTGTATTTTATTACAAAGACATATTAAGAATCAAGAGTGATATATTGAATACAAAAAATTTCGAGCACAAGTGCACATGGTGGACTGTCACAACATGTTATGAAAATCAGCAGCATACATATTAATACTAAAAGTTATATGGACATATAACATTAGTATAGCTATATGTATACTGTTGAGTTTTTAATATGGACATTTGGATGTGGACTGTATGCACATGGCGGACTAATATATAAATATGAATTGTTATTCATTAAAAAAATATCTTTATATTTTTAATATTCATAATTTTCTATATTATTTTTATAGTCGTCCTCATGCCATCCCCTACCATCCTAAAATTTTGGAAATTTTTGTCGTCTGAAACTTTGTCCCCACGTCCCCCTATCCCATGATCTTAGGTAACATTGTTTTAATGTAATTTATAAATTTTAGTTTATAAACATTTTAGAACTTATGATTTTAATGTAATTTATAAATTTGTTAAGTTTAATTACATTAGAATTCATAGTTTATAAAAATAAAAATAAATACACCTAAACGTAGTTTATAATTTTTTATAAACGTAGTTCACAAAAATAGTAGGATTACATAATATAAATTTCTTCTTTTGGTTGTATTTTTTTGAGTTTGTATAAATTTTAATTTTCGTGTTCTATTTTTTTATTATTTATAAATTTAAGAATGTTATTATTCAATATTAATATTTTACAAAATAGAATTAGAAATTTATTAATTTTTATATTTAATTTTAGGTTTATTAATATTTTTATTATCTAATAAATTATAAATTATTAATAGCTAGGATTTTTAAATAATTAGACTTTTTAGAATTCCTATAATTTCAAAGTTCATGTTAAAATGGCATTGCCGTATTATAATTTCATCTTCTTTAAAACATGTAGGTTCATAATAGAATTCAATGGCACCCCTAAAATCAAAAGCTGAGGGATGGAAACACGTAACACGCAATGGCAATAATATCAAATGTGATTTGTGTGGTCATTCATTTGTCGGGAGTGTCACAAGGGTAACAAACCACCTACTTGGCATCTCGATTGGTGCGGGAGGGGGTGTTAGTGCATGCCCAAATGTAACTCCAAAGATCAAAGTTGCTTTAGAGAAAGACCAAGCCTCTTCGTCTGCAGGAAAGCAGAAATCAGCACAAAAAAGCAAAGAATTCAAGCAGAAATATCTAGGTTCACCACAAATTATATGTCTTCCACTTCAAACATTCCCACGTCTACTTGGTGCAACAGAGGGATCACAAGGTAGAACTTGAAAAGCCTTTGGAAACCAATGGAGAAACAACATGTGGATGATGCATTGGCTGATTTGTTTTATTCAAGTGCAATTCCATTCAATGTTGCCAGAAATCCGCATTTTAAGAATGCAATTCAAAAAATTGCAGAGTTTGGCAAAGGGTATACGCCTCCTACTTCAGAGGCTCTTAGAACAACTCTTTTGAAGAAATCAAAAGAAAGGGTGACCGAAAAATTGACAATAGTAAAAATCTTCTTGGAGAGTAACAGGTTGCACCATATTGAGTGATGGATGGTCAAACATGTTAGAGGCCATTGATTAATGTTTTGGTGGCTTGCCCTCTAGGCGTAGTGTTCTTGAAGGTAGTTGATGCCATGAACCATAAGAAAACCTCTGAGTATATTTTCAAAATCTTAGAGGAAGCCATTCTTGAAGTGGGTATAGAGAATGTGGTTCAAGTTGTGACTGATAGTGCTACAAATTGTGTGGGTGTTGGGAAATTGATGTTAGGAAATTAGTGCTTCTTGGGTTATTAACATTTGTATTTGAGGTAGTAGTATGTATTAGTGGGTTGGTGAGGAGTTATAACCACTCACATAGATGGTGTGTTGAGTATTTTTGTGAGGTAATTTGTTGAAGCCACCTCCTTGATTATAGGAGCAGCCTCACCTATTTAATTGTACATTCCCATATGAAATAACAGAGAGAAGAATATAATATTTTATTGTGTGCTAATATTCTATATGCATTCATTAGATCATTACATTTTTAGTTCGGCTGTCTCAATTAATATCAGTGGATCAGAGCAGGGATTTTTAGAGTGGGTTTCTATGAGAGTCTTTCCTAAGCAACTTTAATACTATGCATGAAAATAGTTGTAATATTGGGTGTTAATCTATGTTATGCAATGTGGTTGGTCAGGAGGAGTGCCTAGTCATAAAAGCGCAGTTCACTTCAATCTCAAGATTCATATACATCCTCATGCATTCAATCTGAATAGGCGCATGATGCATTGGTTGGTAAAGCCAACGTTGTGAAAGTTGGAAGTTGAGCCACATTCAAGTCCTGGGCACTTCCACGGGTAAAGTGATTATTTAGATAGCGAGAAAAACAAATACATGTAATCACCATTCTGGCTAGAGTATTGTTTCAGTCATCTTGTACATTTTGATGGTTGCATGCTCATTCCTTGGACATTGAAGGATTTCTTCAATCCTATGCCATTCAAGGATTCAATATTCTTGTTGGGGTGAATTATGTCTCCCTGATCAAACTCAGTTTTGAGCACACTACCTAGTAAATTATTGTTTTCTTTTATATGTGCAAAGATCCTAGGTTGTGGATCTCACGTGTATGCTCAGTCTTCTCCTTGCAAGGCCCGTTCAAGATCTCGAGGAGGATCTAATAAAACCAGTCACTTCATTGAACGGATTCCACATTCATCACCAACCTGCACAAATATTTAGAGGAACATGTTATCGGGAAAGAAACATTCTATGTTTATTGCATGCATCTGTTTTCTGACACGTGATTGCATACATTTGAGCTTAATCATATATTGGAGCATGATAACTGACAGGTTTTCTTCGACCCATGCAGCGGAAGACACATTCTCTATAATGTGCAGCATCTACTCTTAATATTTCTCTTATATGGTTTGAATTTGAAATGAGTCGGTCAATATTAGAGTTTAGTTTATAATTTTCAACTCTTAGTTTGAATTAAATTATTGTCAAGTATTAACGTGTGTCAATAGGGTTGTGACTAGTCTATATTACACATTTATTATTTTCACTTTTAATTATTGTCTTTGTCATTATAAAGTTCATCATTTGTAAATGTCTTTTATGTTGTTTAAAACATTATTATTGTTTAGTTTGGACTTTTGTATATGTCCTTAAAAAATCAAAGTTCAGAGTAGTTTTATGTATATCGCTGTCATCGTCCTTCATTAAAGGTATCAATAGTCATTAATGTCTTTTCATGTTGTCAATGTCAATTTTGTCATTTCTATTGTCTCACCATTGTCAATGTAAATCCATTTTGTCTATTTTCATCAAGTCATTTCGTGTGCCATCATTTATAAAAGTCCTCTATGTTGTTTGGTCTTTAAAGTCAAACTTTTACCTCTTATTGTAATGGACGCATTTTCAGGCGAACCCGACGTCCTAAGTCCAATGTCAAATGTGTCAATCTTGTTGGGGGGGACCTATTCCATTCTAAATGACATGCATTTGAGCATCATGTTCACATTCTATTGAGCTAGCAAAGTGTCATATCGAGATTGGAGGTCGATTAGCGACTTCTCGTCACCGCCAACAATGGGGCTGCATGAAAATTTGGTAGCATGTTTTTCAGTTGTTTTCAATGTGCTTCAGATTTTTCAGTTGTTCCCTGTTTGGTCTGTTGAATAAATGGAAATTTCACATTGTGGGGGGGAACATGACACCAAAGTTCCATTTCAAGTTTCTTTTTTCAATTTGTAATATTTGAGCACAATTCTGTATAACCCTCTAATGGAAGAATGTGATGAGAGCAGATGAAAGTTCTACACATCGTGATGTGGTTGTTGGTAAGCTACTTGTAAGACCATCATTTGTGGTTTGTGGTAAACCACTTGTAAAAACACCACTTTTTGTTGTGTTGTCACCCAAAAGTTGCACCCTGATAGAGAATGGTGTGTACTCTCTCTCTCCTGTTGACAAAATTGGAACACCTCAAGGCTGTGGGTAACCTATGGATGAGGTGAACCACCGAGAGGGCCAGTTCCTTGTGAATCACCTAAAACGTAAAATTTGACAAGGAAAAGAGGAAAAGGAATGCAGAAAACGGGAAATAAGGGTGATACACCAAAAACTTGATACTTGCATGTAACTTTGCACACAAAGAATTTAAAGATTCACACACTTGCACAACCCTGAACTATTTTGCAAAATTAAATTCAAAGGTTTAGGAAGAATGACAGCGGTAGAGGGATTGAATTCCACACTAAAGCAACACAATATCCTATCAAACACGATGAACAATCTGAAAACAGTGATATGAGAGGGCAAAACGAAGCTTTATTTTATTCAGAGGTGCAAGTACAATGGCTAAAGATGCCAGAGCAAATCAGCGCTCAAGTATATTTTTTTACAATCAAAAATCAGCCAATATAGGCTGCTCCATCCCAGAATAGACTGCTGCAACTTTCAAGAATAGACTGTTGTGTCTTTATTTTATTTTATTTATTTCTCCTTGTTGTTGGTGCCAAACTCTAACTGCAGTCATCTATTTTTATATTTATTTATTCCATTCATGCTGGCACTAGAGATAGGAACAGAACTACTGCTTTTTTAAACTGATTTATTTTTATCTATCCTTCTCTTTTTGGCACAAACTTCTGTAGGACAGCAACAGCTTTTTATTGTTTATCCATTTTGTCCTATCCATGCTTGTCTCTTCCTCGTGCTTTTGTCCTTTTGTTTTATTTGTTTTTGTCTTTTCTACACTTCCTTTTATTTATTATTCTCTCCCATGTTGTTGCGCCAACTCTCATCTCTTGACTATTGTTTTCTTTTTTATTTATTTTCTTTGCATGCGTTGTTGTGCATGGGATTGTTTGCTATTGTTTCTTCCTTTTATTTATTATTTTCTTTGCCTGTATGTTGCTGCTAATAGACTGTAACAGCAGTTAGTAACCTTAGTTGACTTCACCCTTGCCTTTAACCCCCTTTGGCACCATATTTATGACCAACTGTTGCATGCAATTAACTGATTTAACTCTCCTTAATCACCCTTGGCACATATAAGGACAGATGTTTGCTAATAATAATAAAATCATGTTAAATTTCCCTCCTTTTGGCACCATGTCCTTTTTTGGAGCAGCTCTTGCTAAATTTAGCAAAAGCAAAGCTAACTTTATCCCTTCACCTTTGGCGCATGGAGCTGATATATTTGGCCAAGTGTTATTTTAGAGTCAACTACTTCTAGCAAATGCTAATTTTAGTGAAACCTATTTTAGCCAATCTTCCATTTCAATTGCTATTTTTACCAAACTTCTATTTTTAGCAAAGCTAAAAATAGCCAATCTTTTGAGTGGAAAAAATATGGTAACATGTTGTTGGTAAACCATTTGCAAAACCATCAAATTCTGGTTTGTGGTAAACCACTTGTAAAACCACCTTTTTGGTTTTTGGTTGTCCTTTGAAAATCACCTAATCATGAGCAGGTACAGATACAAGACAAGTTTCCCCATGTTCACACTAAGCGGCCGGGGGAATGTTAGGAAATTAGTGCTCCTTGGGTTATTAACATTTGTATGTGAGGTAATAGTATGTATTAGTGGGTTGGTGAGTTGTTATAACCACTCACGTAGATGGTGCGTTGAGTATTTTTGTGAGGTAGTTTGTTGAAGCCAACTAACTCCTTGATTATAGGAGCAGCCTCACCTATTTAATTGTACATTCCCATATGAAAGAACAGAGATAAGAATATAATATTTTATTGTGTGCTAAATATTCTCTGTGTATTCATTAGATCATTACATTTCGAGTTCGGCTCTCTCAATTAATATCCAATTGATTATGGATAAGTATCGGCATATATTTTGGAGTCCTTATAATGCACATTGCCTTGATTTGTTGCTTCATGACTTGGCTAAATTTCCATGGGTGCATGAAGCAATTCACAGAGGGAGAGCAATTGCAAATTTCATCAAAAACCGGCTCACATTGAACATTTACAGGCAGCATGCATCCAGAGAGTTGTTGAGGCCTTGTGAAACAAGATTTGCCTCATTTTATATCACTTTGAAAAGAGTGGTTGAAGAGAAAGCAGCACTAAGGTCAGTTATTTGTTCAATTGATTGGGAAAATTCAGTTCTTTCTAAAGGCACAAAAGAAAATAAGAAAATTTTGGGAAAGTGCAACAAAAGTTTTAAAAGTGTGTGAGCCAATTGTTGAAGTGCTTCGTATGGTTGATGGCGATAAACCTTGTCTTGGTATGCTTTATGAAAGCATGGACCGTTGCAAGGAAACCATTCAAAAAACATTCAATCATGTGGAAGCAGACTATATTGAGATATGGGAAACAATTGATTCAAGGTGGAAAATGATGCACACCCCCTTGCATGCAGCAACTTGCTATTTGGAGCCAAAACTCTTCCATATAGACAGACAAAGTGACAGTGAAATCATGAGTGGGCTTTATGAAGCCATAGGGAGGTTTGAACCAGATCCACAAGTTGCAAGTAAAATTAGGGATCAATGTTGGACATACAGGTTAGAAGAAAAGATGTTTGGAATACCAGCAGCCAAGTATGACATGTCATGCCCAGATGTTGAAGGATATAGGTGGTGGAGTAACTTTGGAGCAGATACTTGTGAGCTACAATGCTTTGTTGTTAGAGTATTGAGTCAGGGAGCTAGTTCATCAGCGTGTGAAAGGAATTGGAGTTGCTTTGACCACATTCAGTCAAAGAAGCGAAACAAGTTGTTGTCTGGGAGGTTGGGAGATCTTGTTTATATTCGCAGCAATTTGCAGTTGTGTATGAAGAAAGCAACAAAAGACTCATCTACTTTGTCTTCACAACTCCAACCCATTTCAGAAGACATAGCAGATGCAGATGATCCTGACTTGCTTTCACAAGATGAATTCAGTGGTGAATCTGATGATGATGATATTGAACCATCTCAGCCAAGTGCTCTTGATGATTTTGAGCTTATATGATGTAAAAGGCAGGGAGAAATCTGAAAGTTTGAAAACAGTCTTAGAACTTAGATGCTTTAGAATCTAGATTAACTTTTGAAAACATAAACCCTCTTCAAAATTGTGATTTCACATGTGTAATGTTCTATCTTGATCAACTTCTCATGATGCATATGTTTCATTTTGGACATTTTTTTTCAAAGTTTTTAAGGCTATTTAATAATATTTATATGTTTTGACATTATTGTACATTTATTATTTATTTTGAAAATAAAATAATAAAAATGCACATTTATATGATTCGAATTTATTGACGATTTTTTTTTTCTGAATTTTATTGGCTGACAAACTTCTTTCGAATTTCATCCTCGCCGAACACAAACCTGGTGACTTAGTATAGAGCAGCAGTAGGGCAGCGATAGGGCTTTGCCCTCTAAAATATTAAAATAAATTTCGATTCCGGCAGTTGGTGGCAGTAGGGCTTTGCCATGTAAATTATTTTAAAAAATCGATTCAGGCAGTAGGGCTACACATACCTGGCTTTGCAGCAGTCAACTAAAGAAATGTAAAATGCAGATCGAGCTACAATGGCTATCTAACAACTCTGAATGACTGAAAATGACTGTATGAAGAGTGAATGACAGTAAATACCATCAAAAATCCCAAGCACTGATGAATAAATAGAATAATGATGCTTCTACAACATTTTTAATAACAAAAAGGACACATTTTAGAGTTTTCAACAAAACAGTTAGGGTTTTGTTCAAAAGAGACAACGAAATTTTTAAGCAGAGATGCGAGGAGATGTTGAGAGCCTCCAACAACAGCCTTCAGGTATAGGAAATATTTTCGTACACATCTCCCGTACCGGAGACATGTGCCCGTACCAAAGACACATACCAGGTGTTGGGGGATGCCTCCCTGCAACAGGGGTTTAATTTTTTTCCTTTCTCCTTTGGCATCCTTGGTTTCTGCGACTCAAAACATTCAATTATCTTTCACTAGAGCTGGCAAAGAGATATTAGTGATATCTAGTAATGGTTCATCAATGGAATAAGTAAGACTTGAGCCACATTATAGACAAATACACTGCTCATTTGGTAGAAGCATTTTCGATAAACATCTTGAGAAAGTTTCCCAGTTTATTTGCTAGATGAATTTGTGTTGTCAGTGTTTTTCATCATTTTCAAATTCAACCTTGATGCTTTTCCATGAATTTAGAGCAATCAATTGCTCTTCTTGATATGAGCAATGGTGCTCTTTCGTTGGGAAGATCTTACCAAATTCCGCTAGGATGCTCTATTTTTCATGAAAAATAATTTACAAATTATTGTGGTAGCTATAAGATTCACTGCCACCAAGTCAGTCTAGGGTTAATATTGCTTAAAAGAATGTTCCATGTTGTCAAATTCTTTACTTGTTATTTTTACCGTTCTATGCAAAAAGCTTTTCCTCGATTTTTTTGGTAGCTCGAATTGCAAAATCAAAAGTTAAATCCATTTTTCATTGAGTTTGTGTTTCCTTCCATCTACCTAAATGGCAAGAATATTAATTTTATAAACAATGTCGCAATTATAAATACTAATGCATTCATAGCTTGGCATGCAGTTCGAAATTTAACTTATTAACCCTATTTCAAAATTATATAGGATCTTTGAGAATTTACTCTGTTAATCTTCACATTTAACTTCACCACTGCTTGGATGGACTGTTTAAATACTTCCAAGTACTATGTTGCAATTTCTTGACATCCTTATAAAAGGTCTTCATGCTTTCACAGAGTAACATATTTGTAATAGAGGTTTCAGAAATACCTGTTTAATATTTAATGGTCCTAAAATCTCTACTTTAAAAACCCTCTAAAGCTTAAACAATATACTCATGCCACCAAAAACAACTAGAATTATGTCTTCATTTAAACTTGTCTTATGACTGTCCTAGTGTGAACAACTTAATGTCAAGAATTTTTTATTAGGGCTAAGGATCAAACTGGGTAGATCCTTTTTCCATTGAAGTTTGTGACATCAGCATACTTACCAGGTTCAAAAATCTGGATCCATTCAGAAGGGCAAAAAAATTCAGAAATCCGAATTCTTGAAGAAGTTCAAAAATCCGATTCTTATATATATTATATAGAGAGAGAAGCTAGACACTTACATAATATTATTTAGTTACTATTTATTAATAATTTTATTATTTACATTAAAAACTATTTTTAAATATAAAATAAAATTCAGCTACCAACTATTATTATGAAGTATTATTGACTAAATCAATTTATTATTAACAATGTTATTATTAATTTAGTTAATGATAGTGAATGATAATAGTTAATAATAAATTTAATTATCAACTATTATTAAAATTTAATATATTATATTACACTAAAGTTAAACATATTATTCGTTTTACTTTAAAACACCCGAATCTTTATATTAAATATATAAAGTAAAATATGTAACCTAAAAATTAAAATCAAGATGCAAAGTAGCAAATTCAAACCATTTACCTCTCTGCTGCTGACCTCTGCCGTCAACCACTGCTGAGCACTGCCAAGCACCTCAGACTACCTCTCCCATCCAAGTTGATGAAAGCAAACCAAGGAAGAGGACCTACTGTGCTCGTATGCCTCTGCCTCTTACAAATGCCTTGAATTTCTTTTTGTACAAGTTAGTACTGTAAAATTTTAGGTTTCTTTTTGGTTTTTAATAGTAAACTAAGGCAAACTGGATTGAATATATATCCAAACGCCCCTAAAAATCCCAAGCTCAAACCGGATCTGAACCAGATCCGTCCAAACCTGATAACTATGGACATCAGTGCTCTCCAAAAATAGATGACTTGTTCTGAACTTATGGTTATCAATAGCTAAAATAAAAGCCACTAGTGCTCCCCCAATGGTTATCAATATCATACATCAACATCGACACAATTTTCTGATATTTGACAGTCACTCTTTTCAATTTCAATCTATCGCTGTCTTCATCGAAATGGAATGGAACTCAAAGCATGTTAGCAAGAGTTTTCAATTCCTAAATTTAATCTTCTTATATGTATGATGGTAAACTACTTGTAGAATGGTTACAGTTTTTAATGTAAAACTTCCATGTAAATGTTGATAAAGATTATATAATATCCCATCTTCAGTTATATTTATAATTTCATTGCTAAAGTGGAAACGTTTTCCACAATTTGGAAGCAAGACTCTTTATTCAGATTGATTAAATTTGAGCCAACAAAGGTTGTAATTTCTGATAGAATGATATTGTTCGAAGCATTCTTAACCGTTTTCTAAGTGCCGGCGATTATTTCCTCTACAGACAGAATACTGCAAAAAATTGAATCCAACCAACTATTAAGTGCAGGTTGTGACCATTACTTCACTAAAAAATTTCATCATTTGAGGTGTTGTTTGCTCCTAAATGCCAAAGAATTCCTAAAGTAAATTGAGGTGAGAATGCAAAGAAAACTAAACATCCCTAGAGCAATAAAGGGACAATAAATTGGATCTGTCTATTTGCCTTATTGTTATGCCTACGTTTGTCACTCGCATGTTTCCTTTATTTGACATTTTGTCACTTTGAACTAGTGTAGCAAGTTTTCCTCATAACAATTAATACACGCACATTGTTGCTTGAACTATGTCAACTAACATTTACTCTTGTTCCCTGACAGCTCATGACAACGTTAATACACACATTGTTGCTTAAACAATGTCAAATAACATTTCATCTGTTCCCTGACATGCATGATGCTACACATTGAGGGAACATGAAGTACAACACATCTGACTGAAGTAACATGCCATTCTTGACATCTAATAACCATTTGGATGTAGTACGCATTGTATAGTGAATGGCACCCATTGATTAATATTCGACCTTAATGATTGCCAACATGCTAAACAATCTGACATGAGATTTCCTTGACCAATGAGGTGCAAGGTTAATCTTTCATTGAAGGTGCTTTTCCTTCCTAGGACTCAATTACTCTAATGAATTTGTTACCCCATGCACAGTGAACAGTATTCATCAGGAATCTCTTGGTCCTAGCAAAAGTAGAGTACCCTTTTCTAGAGTCAATGGGTGTTTGAACATTATCTCTCAATAATTCTTTGTTTCATTTTTTTCGTTGCATGTGCTTTAAGAACTTGTTTTGTGTTTATTTTTGGCATGCTGCAGGGAGACAAGGTTGTCCAGTTGTTTGTACCAAGCAACTAATCATATCTGTTAAATGAAGTTACTCAACAACAAAAGGATTGCCTTAACACATATACAAGCGGAACATAGTTTATTAGAAACAAGTTATGAAGAGCCACAAGATTTATTAAATTAGGAGATTGAATAATGAGCTAACTGACAGAATGAGACAGTAAAGTGTCTTGATCATTAGATTTCAATCCTTCAAATTTATGAAAGTATAATTTTGAAAAATATTTTATAATTTAGTTGTTGGGACTGTTTCTAATGATTAACAGCAATGTTTAAGGCTCAATGTAAGTGAGAAATTCCGGTTTTGACAAGTTATATCACCATGTTGAATGGGAGGGACTCGGAGAGAAAGGGAGGTAAAATGCATAAGATTGAGGGCATATTTGAATTGAATAGGCATTGTCCACCTAGTAATTGGGGACCATCAAAGCACGGTGCTCCTTCTAACACTTTTTCTGCCTGGAGACAAATCCCAAATCCTATGTATGCATACAAGTCTCCCCCGATTCATATCCCTCATCCATGTATAACTATTAATGTGAGACTATCCTTACAATCATATGATGTTAGAGCTTTACTTGATTCTTAAATATCATTTTATATTAGAAATACTCGAAGGATGCAGGTCACTTGCTAGGTGAAAATGCCTTTAACCCATCTATTTCACCTCCCTCCTCTCAGTTCCTCCTGTTTCAACACATTATATAACTTGTCACAACTAAAACAATGGACAGATTTTTTCACTTTATATAATGCAAGAAGAGGCCTGACATGAATAAGACCTGTTTAGTTCTATGGTTAGGATAAGGAGGTGTAATAATTATATTTAAAAATTAGAAATGTAATAGTAAAGACCAGACAGCAACAAGCTCCTTAAAATGGAATGATCAACTTCATACATCTGAACAATGCTGCTTTTTGCTAAGAGGCAGAATTGAAACAAACACAGTGTTATGAGAAATTTCATAACGTACTTGCAATGATGAAACTACTGAGTCTGTGATAGGTAAACCGCCCATGTCCAACGAAGTAAGGGATGTCAGAATGTAAAGTCGAGCAGCTCCATTTTCCCTTATTCCAGTCTCTGAAATACTCAATTTCTTTAAGCTTGAAAGGGAGAGAAGATGCTCTGCGCCTGCATCTGTAACCTTTGAGCACCTTGACAAATCCAATTCCTCCAAGGTTGTCATTCCTGAAATCAATAGCAAATTCATTGAGAATTAGAAGTTGCAATGAGCCACCCAATGTAAACGACAAAACATGGCAAGTACTCCTTTCCAAATTTTTGAAGTCAATATGAATTAGTCAAAGTAACTCACTATTCAGGAGCTAATGTCCAGTTCTTTGTCAAAAGTAGATTATTAAAAGTAATCCTTTCATAAATTTTTGACGTCAGAATGAATTAGTCAGAGTCACTTTCAATATTCAAGACCTCATGTCCAGTTCTTGTCAAAAGTTGAGTATTAAACAGCCATGCAACTCTAAGCTGAAATTTTATAGGTAAAATATCAGCAGAGTGCATCTATAAACGAACCAAGGGTATTAGTCACCCAAGGAGCTTGGCTTAAGTGGTAAGTCATTATTTATCAACATGGGCACATCTTTCCACAATAAAAGAAACCAATGTTTGACAAAGTTTCCGGAACAGGGGGTCATGTTCCCAGGATAGCTGGTGAGACCCCCAAATTTCAGGGACAAAACGGGGTAACAGGCCTCAAAAAAAAAAAAATTACTTTTAAACAGGAATTTTTATTTTGATAGAAGCATGGATCCATGATTTAGATATAATTAAGTTATTTATGTTTTAGTTTTTGACTAATTTACATAGTTTGCTTCTTTGGCATGTCCCGACTAGCTTTTTCCTATTTGACGGAAGATTCTTTGGACTAAATCATGTAGTTTGCAATATTTTCCATGTGTGCATTGCCAATAGTAAAGGCATTAATAGTTGGGACTACTAAAGAAAAGCTTTCTTACTTACCTTCTGAAGGGTATTTCAACCCCGTAATTTCCACACGGCCAACATGGTCACCATGGGACTGTACACCCAAATTCCTACTAATTTTTGGGAGTTGGTCAAACCTTAGAATATAGACAACAGTAATGCTTTAAAATACCATTTCATGCAATTCTGACCCGGTAACATCCTCTTTGGCAAGGAAACATTAGTTTGAATTTTGTATTTATATGTCTCTGATGTAGCTCTTAATCTCTTATTGAGAACATTTAATGCTTATTATGAAAAGGTATAGACTGCTAAAGTTTTTATACTCTTAGTTTGACTTTGAATTTCCCATGACTTTTACTACTTCAATATTTTGTGGGCTGGTTTCTATGTTGACCAATAAGAAACACTTGGGGCCCGTCCCAATTCTGAAAACACATGGGTCATAGAAAACGTGTCCCAAACTCCATAATGCATCCCCTACAAAATACAAATAGAAGCTATTGAAGATGAATGTTTTGTACTTGCCAGCAAAATGCCAGAGAGCAGAATTGTTTACAGATTTGCAGCCTGCTATGTTTACAACACGCAAATGACGATAAGCTCCCAAATATGCCATCCATTCTGCATCGACAAAGGTTTCTCCCTTCAAATTTACCTCTTCAACACTCTGTTGAAAGACCCTGAAAAGGAAAACAATGAAGAGTTCAACCCTTAAATCAGTTTGAAAAAACAGATCAGAAAATCACATTGATGCTGGACTTCGATAAAAGAAATCTATTGAATCCATTTTACAGAAATGAAAACCTACTGATCACTCACTCATTAAGTTACTTTTACCAACATAATCAACAGAAAACATACAGGAAGCCATACAGAATGCCTACTCGAGCAGAGGTGGCGTAAGCAAGCGCTCCTTAAGCATGCAATGAAAAAGGGGGCCTGCTAGGTGATGTGGCATTCTTTCCAATGTTCGCTTCTGTCGCCGCCACACCTCCACCATGTCCTTACTCTTACAAGCTTCATCAATGCACATCTGCACCAATTGACCATGACCTCTATTTTCATCATGCTCTGGCCCTTCAGCAATTCCCATTTTCCTGTTTATTTTCGATACACCCCAAAACCCAATTTAGCATTACACGCCCAATTGATTGTCAGTAAATACTTTGTTTGAAACCTCAAATGAGTTATTTTTTTCTTTATTTTTTCTCACCAAACCCAACCACCCAATTTGGACACAATAAACCCAATTGATGCCTCATTAAATACTGCAAACTTCATAGGCTAATACCATCCATAACCTCATGTGATGTGATTATCTGATTATACAGTCTTCAACAAAGAGCTATAGATCATTCACTTAAAACAATGCATATTTTTTTTTACTTCTATTTTTTTATATTCAGGGATACAAAATGCAAATATTCTATCTAAACATATAGCTGCAGGCCTACGATTACCAATATTGAATATAGGCATGCATAAGTCAGCGCAAGTTTTGTTAATGCTCTTTTTATCATTCAAACCCTACTCAACTATATTCTGTAAATGCAAACTCAACTGATGGATTATTAAATACTGCAGACACAAATCCACTGGACTATCACAATCCGTAACTTTATTTGAATCTCGAATTTGCGATCTGATGCTGCAGTGTTCAACCAGGAGCTATAGATCGTTTATTTGAACACCTGATTTTTCTTTTGTTTTTCCATTTCCCGAGTTTTGTGCTGTAAGAACAAATCTTTCATCTACACATATATCTACCGACCCATAAATTGTCGATATGGAATATAACATCTAGACTTCAGTACAGGCCTTGTTTCTGTTTGTCTTATTACATACAACGCTACACAAAATTCTTAGAGCCCTAATCAATTTTTCAGTTTTGGGTATTTTCAGGTAACACAATTCTAAAAGCCCTAATCACGTTTATCAGTATTGGGTATTTTCGCGGAACACGAAATTCTAAGAGCCGTAATCTAGTTTTTCGGTTTTGGGTGTTTTCACGGTGAAGACAGAACTTCCGCTCGTGCCTCCTTGATTATAAATCTAGTCCTGAAAGCAATATCGAAGACATCTAATTTGATAAGTCTAATTTCCATAGATTCGTTAAGCGACAAAACGAATCCTCTCTCATGAATAATGTAAGGAAAAGATGTCTGATAAACAAGAAGTATGGTGGTCTTTGAGCATCCAAAATCATAATGCTTTTCTTTCAGAAGAAGTCCAGAAAGTACCAAAAAAAAAAAAAAGATGGGCATAGGGAAAACTCTTACTTCGCCTGATTTTGGACTTGTTTTGAGAAAGCCTCTGATCTTTTTCCCTGAGAAGTTGCATCTGTATTTGGGCTTTCAAAGCAGCCATTGATAAATGAAAATCCGAACTTCCAAAGAAAAATATTTGCTGGAAAATGTATTGAAAAACAAGGGGCGCTTATCTCCAGCAAGTCACTTAACAGATCATCAATGACGCCAAATCCTTTTCCACTTATTTGAAGCAATACTTGGGGAAGACGTCAACCTATTTATCCATAAGAAAGAAAAATGAACTTAGTATATAAAAATTACAGAATAATCATTATATACAGAACTGATGTAATATATTTAAAAATAAAATGAAACATATATAGAACATTTCCCACGACTAACCTAGCCTTCATCGTTGTTGTGCATCCCTATGCTTTGTTGTTGCACACGTCCATTCACAGTTAGGAGGGTGGCAGCAACTATTACCTTCCAACTAATCACTTGAATTATAAAAATATGATATATAAAGAGAGGGAACAAATCATACATCTATAGTTTCAATGACATGACTTGTATCCACCATGTAGTCTCTAAAATCTTCAACTCCATAGGAATCCTTGATCAATCCATTAGATCACCCACTATCATAAAATCCCGTAGATTGAACATCTCATCTAATTTTATGAAGAGCATCCCCGATCGAGAATACACGTGGAACCTTAGTACCCATTTCACATTAAGAGGTTTCAAAACAAAAGAAAACACTCTGAAGAATGTGTGTAAATCCATCAGACGGTGTCTACTTGTACTTGGATAAGGTATTTAGACATGAACAAGAAAGTTAAGACTAAAAATGTTTTTCAACTTCTCTAAAATCTTCTAGATACACAACCGACAATTAAAATTAAGATTATACATTTCTATGAAACACTTCTCACCATTATAATCCAACACCATCCCTCGATTTTCATTGTAAGTTATGTTTCTGTGTACCTTGAGAGTACAATAAAGGAGCACGTAACATCATACTAGTTTCAATACCAAAATTAGGGTTTTCCTTATTAAGATAATTATTAGAAGTATATTATGAATCTAGAATAATAAATATAGTATCTAACATTATGTGTAGGATAAATTTGGCCTTCTTGCTAGATGAAGTCACTCAAGCAAATTTTTCCTTTCTAGAAAGTTTTATCATGTGAAGGGTTCCACTCAAATCAAGTTCTAGCATTGTGATCATATTTCCACGATTGAGTCTTTATAACAAATTAGGGATTCTTCTTTTCAAATCCTAGCCCTCTCTTTGAAGACTTGACAAAGAAGTTGGTCTAATTAGGTAAGATCGACCACACCCACACCCATGGTGTGATGAGTGTTGCATTATGTATCAATACTCTAAAGAGGGATCAAACTTGACATAGTTCTCCCTCTAATGAATGTGTACAAATTTACAATATAATAATGTGTTGGTGAGATCCTAAAATGGCCTTTGTGATTGGTGATGATCTTGGGTGTAGAATATAGCATGTGATGATGATTTAGAGCAACCTTACAAGATGTTCTCAAACTTGGTATCCTGGATAATGTGTGTGAGATAGTTGTTTTGTAATTGGGCACTCATACCCGGTTGCGGTTGACCACCCTATAGGCCCAGACTCATCTTTTCCGGAGAGTCGGGTTGGCTATAGAATCTAGGGGCAACCGAGTCGGGTTATTATGAGGTGAGCCGGGACCCCATCTAGAACCTTATTCGATACAGTAGAGGAGTGGGTAGATCTCTCTATTGGGCCATCTCTATATAGAGGGCGAGGGCCAGACGGGGCCGTATCTATCTATCTATCTATCTATCTATATGGCATTGGCTGCATCATATCTCTATCTCGCCATCTCTCTGGATTAGATACCACTCATATCTAGCCACCCCACCACTCATACCCGGTTGCGGTTGCTAATATATCCTATCCCTATCCCCCCACTCAGACCCCTAATACCACTCATCGGCACCTACCCGAAGGGGAGCCGTGCTTTGATACGGGAGCCTTGGGTGCCTGCCTATCTATCCGAAGGAATGGGGCTGGGGTTCATCAGTGGCCCATATAGTTCTAGGGGGCCTCCCCCCAACCCAATATAGAGTAGAGTCTATATAGATTAGATAGAGGGGCCCCCCTATCTATATATATGGAGAGGCCGAGCCGTGCTTTGATCTCCACCCTTTCAATCCAGTGGGCAAACTATATAGACTCAGTCTCGGATGGATACTCTCTATATCGGATGGATAGGGGGGTTGGTCAATATAGAGATATGGGCAACCGGGTCTGAGTGGGGGGATAGGGATAGGATATATTAGCAACCGCAACCGGGCCGGGTTTGGATCGAGGGGAGGGATCTACTCTAGAGGGGAGGGATCGGATAGAGAGGGGAGGGTTCGGATAGAGATCAGACAGTTGGGTTTGCTAACAACCATATAGCAACCGAGTTGCGGCTCGAGGGGCTATATCTATAGAATTGGCAACCGGGTTTGGTCTCGAGGGGCTATATCTATAGAATTGGCAACCGGGTTGGGATCAGAGGGGAGGGTTGGGTTGGTCACTCTCTATCATAGAGGCCGGGTTGGCTAGATATAGATATAGAGGCCGGGTTGGGTTGGTCACTATCTATCTCTCTATCTCTCTTGTCTATCGATACAGATAAGATAGAGATCAGATCAGATCAGATCAGAGATTAGAAACCCAACCCTCGACTGATATCATGTTAGATCGGAGATGTAGTGGAGGCCAGATCAATCTATAGAGAGGGCATATAGAATACAGATCTCTATCTCTCTCTCTCTAGATCTCACTCTGAACTCTGAACTCTTCACTCTCTATCTGTGCCTTCCGGATCGGTCTGGTTGGTGAAGCGGAGCAACCCCATAGAGAGATAGAGAGATATAGGTGAGGGACCCACCCTCTGTGATCTTGATTTACCAAGAAATTCACACTGACTAGTCTTGGAGTATCTCATCTTTACTTTACCCCCTTCAAATACGATGATAAATGAATGTGTTCACGCGTATCTTTCATTAGGTCATGATGGATTTTTTTTTGTGTTAAACTCACAATGGAAAATCTAGTCAAGTGGGTAAGTGGAGCACTTCTCATTTCATCCACAAGGTTCCCTCTTGTGTGGACTACTTTAGGGTTCCTAGGACCACCCCCTTTGTTGTAGCTTAAGGCTTATGCCAAGGGGGTTATGTCCTAGTTTAAAGTGGATGGGGCATACCCTTATCCGAACCTGCAAATCAAGTGTGTTGAATATGGTGTGTTTTTTATCTTTTAGACTTAATGTGGTTTTGTCGCACATATTTGGCAACCTATAAAAATGAGTTATCTTTCGTTTAGACTCTAATTCTTTGACACTTGATATTTGGTCCTACACACAATGATTAGTAATTTTCCAAGCGATCAACACATCATATACAAGAGATAGAATGTTTTTTTTTATTTCTGGATTGTCCTAAGACATAAGGAAAGAGCATACACAACAAAATACCTCACTAATCTTGTGAAAAATGGAAAACACTCAATCAAATTGCGAAAAGTAAGTTCTTTTTAACCAAATTTGAAGTTATTTCCCTTAGAAAACTTAATTGAAGTGTTTGTGAAAGCATAAAGAAGGTATTTGAAACGTTTTTGATTCCCAAGATCACCTAGAAGGTGTGAGGGAAGAGCATACACATTTCAAAACCTTACAAATAACAATGCAACAACTCAACTAAGTAAAGTTAGCACAAAACTACAATATTATCAAAGTAACATACAAAACCACTAATTAGTATCATAGAAACCTACAAAATTTCAGAAACTCCAAAGAATCAAACCCCTGCAATTGTTAGAACAAAGCTTGGTTTTAAACAACAACGTCTGTGTGCCCTTTATGGCATGTTTGTGCTCTAGCAACATTTGTGTGCCTAAAATGACAAGTGTGCATCTCTATGTGAACGGTGGCTAGTAATTACACTCATGCGGGTAGAATGACACCTACGCACTCTTTTAAGCATGTGCATGCTTCGAAATCAAATGCTTGTGCAAGGTAAAAAGCAAGTTGACACAAAGATTTAATAAACACCTACGTGTCCCAAAGAGACAAGTGCATGTGCATTCAAGCATGTGCATGATGTTCATGACATATACACGTATTTGGTTTCTATTTTTAATAGAGAGTCAAATTACAGGGTAACAAGTGTGCGGCCGAGGAAATGGATGTGTGTCCCTATAAGCATGTGCACGTCTTTATGCAACAAGTGTACGCACTTTTTTGACGTGTATGCGCTCCTCTAGAACACCTACGTGCGGGTCTACAAAACCACAAAAAAAAAAAAAGATGAGAAAAAGAATTATAAAACTACAAACATGTTATATTCTTGCCTTTTAATTCATTTTCTAACATAAACCCAATAAATCAACATGCAAAAAATTATATTTACCTACTTTAAGATCATCAAAAGCTTGAAACTACACTGGTTAACCTTCAAAATGCATGAAAATGGTTAGAAAATGCAATAAAAAACTTGAAAAATAACTTCTAAAGAGCATGGAGTAAGGTCCCACCAGTCGTGTCATATGTGAACATGTATAAGTTTGAAAAGCTATAGAAATGAGGCTAGAACACTAAAGAAGCCCCAAAGCTTTACTAACTCAACTATGGACCATCAAGATAAGAGATAAACAAGAGCTACTCCTATGCATGCATTATAACTTTGAAATAAACATCAAACTAACATGTATATACTACTCTCTACTCTTTGAATGCTATAAAACATGAACCTATGAAGATCCTAGCAATCAAATTTGATTGTTTGATGCTCAAGGGTTTGAGAGTGAAAGCTCACCATTAATGGCTACAAGACCATATAGTTCCCCTCATTTACTCAAGCTTGAGTTTTGAATATGCAATGGAATCTAATAGCTCAATAAAAATGAAGAAATGCTCTAATCTTATTTGTCTATAGTTAATGCTAGAAGGAGGAAAGTGTTCTTAGAAAAGTGAGGGGGTAGAGGTCTATTTATAGTTTTTTGATTTCAAGAAAGGGATGTTTTGGATGCATGTGGGACAAAAGGTAAGTCCAAAAAGAATTTTAGCAAGTCAAAGCAATATTTGACTAGGTTTAGAGACTAATTAATCTTGTGGGATTAATTAGGGGTCCCAAGTAGGCTTAGGTAGCTTTTTGGGAGCATCTGGAGGAGGTTTTGATAGATTTTGGAAGCGTTGGAAGCGAGAGTTAGCTAATAAGAAGATTTATTAGTCAACTGCAAGAAAAGAGGCTTAATCAACGTATAATGGTCAATTAAGAGGATTTGAAGGGGAAAAGAGCCTAATTGACGAAGTGTCGTCAATTTGCAGGGAGTAGAATAGTTAGTGCAATGTTAGTAATAATATTGTTTTGATAAAAATATCGATGTCTACACTTTATTCTTAGTCTCTACAAAGCTCATGTATTCTTAGATCTTCAACTATATATTTTAGTGCTTCCATAAAATTGAAGTGTCTCATGAAGTAATTCCCGTGAAATAAATTGATATTAAAGCATCAAGAACAATTGCAATCCCTCCGATCATGAGAATACCTCACAACTTATTCCCATTTTACTAAAATATCCCTCACAACTTCTTCTACAAGTTCCATCAAACCTTCTTCCCTTCTTCTACCATTTCCCTCCTACAGAGTAAAAGAGGGGATTTTAACCTCTCTTGTCTTTATCCCCATGCAATAAATGACAAGGATGAGTATGGACGGAAGGCCAACTATAGCTCTCATCTTAGGGTCATCATTGTTTCCCTCTCAATCATCTTCCTCTTTTGTTTGTATAGTGTTGGGCCCCTAAAATATTGGCTAAGTACAAGAAGGCGTGTGGGCGTGCAAGGCCTAGTTGGAGAAGGGTGCACAAGGTGAAGGTGCGCAGGACAAGGTTTTAGAAGGGTTTAGCAGAACCCATGGCGCGCATGCAAGGCAGAGCAAGGGTTTTGGGACTTAGCCGCATTTGACATTCCTGGCAGCACACGGGAAAAGCATGACCCGACTGCACATGTAGAGTGGATAAGGTGCCATCCTGACAACTTGGTGCCCACGAAAGGAATATTCCTTGCGATAGAAGGATCTAGAAAGACATCATTGTGAAGAGTGGAGAGCTCGGATCTGAAAGAGGCATGCTTCCTTGGAGGACCACCTTGGACACTTGGCAATCGATCCATAACTTCAGAAAGGCTTGGCGGTGGTTGTTGAGGCTATATATTCAAGTGCCTGGTAGAAGAAAGGGGGCATTGGTGAGAAAGAAGTAGAGTAGAGGACAGAGATGAGAGGTGAAGCTCTACAAAAATATCGTGGAGTGTTCTATGGGTTGGGTTTAGAAGATCTGTAGGAGTAATGGAATATCAAGGGGATGGGCCTGTGTTTTTCTTTGTAATATGAGGGACCTAAGTCCAGTTCTGATGCATGACTCTGGTCTGCACTGTTATATTGATCTGTGATGGCCTCAATGAATGCAATGTGATTATCAAACATGTTGAATATGAATATATGTGGTTCTTGGTTTATATTTATATCTATATGGATCTGTTTTGGTTATATTCTTTGTGAATGGATGTAAACCTTGTGCATTTTCTTTCTATTATGGTCCAGATTTGTATTTTGTTAATGTTTTCCTTGTTTGAATGGATGCATTAGCCTAGAAACTCGTCATAAGCTCTCAAGATGAATGCATGGTTCTTTTCCATTCTTCTGCATTTAAGTATCTGTTATAGATGATGCATTCTCACATAACTCACACAAAGGAGGGTATTGGTGTGCTGCGCGTGCCTCGTAAGCGCCCGCTAGGTAATAGGTGGCGTGCATGGGATTTTCATGTTCTTTGAAGGGTACAAAAATGACTACATCTTGGTTCTATTGTCGGGACCTCTTTTCAAAGTTATTGTGAGAAATGGCATGCATCTTTGTCCCAGTGATGTGTGATGACAGAATGCCTGACCTTAGAAAGTGTTGAAGCATGGTTCAAGAGCACAGGAGCACGAGTTCGCTCAAAGATTTAACACTGGACCTGAGTTTGATGCACGTAGATGGGTAGAAGAGAACCTATACCATGAGTTGTATGAGACATTCTTTTGTTGTCTTCCCCCTAGTAGAACTATATGAATGGCTTTCAACATACACATCTAGATTGAGTTGGTACTATAGATCGTGTGTATGGACCCAAGATGACTATCAGAGGTTGCAGGATGTAGATCTGACTTGGACGCATGTTGTTGATCACTGGTGGAAGAGAGTGCTAACTAGTTATACTCTTGAATACACCATTTCTATGTATTTTTGCTGAAGAAGTTGTTGAGTTTGAGTTTCTGAAGGAGCTTAGAGGATCATTTTTGCGTGTTATTCCTTTGGCTATGAAGATCTTGGTCATTACCTTGAGTTTAGAAGCATTTCCCATGGCCGGCTAAGCTTCTCTGAGTGCTGGGAGAGGAAGCTAGGGTGGAGGAAGATGGCGAACATTATGGGCTGAAAAAGAAAGGGAGGAGAGACAACTCAAGTAAAGTGAAGCTCATGAAAGGGAGATGACTAGACAACATGAGGTTGTAAGTGTGATGGATCTATGGAGGAAGACGTTGTAGGAAGGAGTTGAGGTTCATGCAGAGGATGTGGAGCCTAAGAAGTTTGTGCTACCCCATCTTGGAAAGCGTGGGAGAGAGGCCCCTTCAGCTTTTGATGAGAGTTTATCGCATGGAGAAGGAAGAGCCACCGGTGCACATCTAAACCCACCTTACAACCAAACCTTAGCGTTTGGTTTTCCAAATCAAGGGAGAAGTATTGTTAACCTAATTGTTATCGGTGGAAGTGACCGATCAATGCCTAGGAGATATAATTTCTTGTTTGGAACATCCATGATTGCATGAGACATTCCTGTATTTGGAGGAATCTTTGGTCAAGGTGCAAGTACGCAAGGATTGGGTAATGCAACTTGGAGTGGCGTGAGAAATACAACTAAGTAGCGAGATAATATCACAAACCATCGGCGTTGTTGGGTTTGATTTGCACTTGAGATGAAACCAAAGTCGAGGACAAGCAAGTCCCTCCTCTTTAATGGGAGAGGTTCCCTTATTGAAAGTAGGGGCCAAACCTATGTACATATGCACAATATTTCATTTAATGGTGGTTTCATGATATCTTGAAATGTGTTTTATTGCCTGGGGAGTTATCAATATGTGAGAATAGAAGACTTGAATAGAGGAGGGGTGCAGAAGAATGTAATACTTTCAGGGGAAAGAGATGACAGGGAAAACCCTTATATGTATTGAGCAAATAAGATATAGAATATAACCATTCACATTTATAACAAGCACAATCCGTAGACTCAAAGTTCCTCGATTATATAGACTGTAACACAAAGTTTCTAAGCATGCAAAGATTAAATGGTTCATGGATCAAAGCAAGAAGGAAAGAGGATCAAAGGGAAAACCCGTGTATTGATTTCTTCAGACTCAAAATTACAGTTTTAGAAATATCAAAATTCCAACCCCCTACAATGGCTTTGAAAGCTCATGATATAGCTCGTAAGAGACGGTTACAACTTCCTCAAGCAAGCAAGAAATAGTTACAACTTATTCCAATCATCCACGCCCTTTCGAATTCTTGATTTGCAAAGAAACGTTAATGGCAGAAAAAACAATTTTTTAAATATATGGTCGTTACATTATTTTACCAGTTAAAACATGGGCCATTCGATTTGCTTTTATAACTTCAAATTTGGGCCACTCACATGGGAGAAATTGATTCAAGCGGGCTTGGGACGCCTTCTGCATTTTTCCCGTTGAAGTTATGCCTAATCGACACTTGAGAGCTCTATCGGTTTCTTCATACTTAGTCAATTCGGTATGTTCTGTTTGACTTATATGAACCCCTATACATGTGGAGGACTGGCGCTCATTTGAGTTTCTGCTTTGGAAGCACCTCTTGAAATTGTGCCAAGATGACGTGTGTCTCCTTCCACCAGGCCTAGACTTTTCAATGGCCAACTATGTCTCCTCATTGACTTCAACCACGTGGCGGGCTAGCATTACTGAGACCGACCTTTGATTTCACTTTAAAAAATGCACTCTACTACAGCACGAGGAGGCCTCCGCCGACCCACCCATACTTAGTCAATTTTGATGATCGACTCTATCCCTTTTTGGACCTGGGACACGTGGAATATTGGCGCAAGTTTGAGAACCGCCCGCCTCGACTCTTGAAGTTGGTCGATGAGGTATGTGGCATCATCCGCCGAGCCTTCCATACTTAGTAAATTTTGACGATTGACTATGTCCCTTTTGGACTCGGGACATGAGGAAGACTCAAGCGCAAGTTTGAGAACTACCCCCATCCTTGACTCTTGAAGCTACGTCGATGAGGCACGTGGCATCATCCGTTGAGCCTTCCATACTTAGTCGATTTTAGCTTGTTTCTACCTTCATTTTGTACTTGTGACACGTGGAAAACCTACGCTTATTTGAGGACCGTCCCTCGACCTCGCCCGGAGCCGCACCATTTGGATGCATGGAGGCCTTCGCTATCGCTTGAAACATGACCAAACTACATCCAATCAAAGATGCCCACATACAACTTGTGCGAAAATTGACGAGGAGGATACACCTATCATTCCCGACTACGGGAAGAAATAAACAGAAGAATAAGAAAATCCACCTGTATGCCCGAATTATTAAATTGTTCTCCAAAAATGGGAAAACCGCAAAAATGTTAGGATCGACGTGATCTAATACTCAAGGGTACCGACTCAAATTTTTCAAACTTGGCTCCAAAAGAGGGGATTTTGAGGACGACAAACTGGGCTCTTTTTGGGGATGACTTGACTTGGAACAAAGACACAAGGCAAGATCAAGAATCTGCAGATAACTCTAGGAAAGAGGACAAGTGCCTTATCCATTGGGCAATAGAGTCAAAGTAAAACCAATACAAGGCAACACACACAAGACGGGAAAAAGAAATCAAGTTCTTGTTTGTTGATTCTCGCTGTACATTCCCTCAGGGGGTAGTAATCGCAGAATGAGCAAGTGAGATCCCATACCCATAACAAAAGTCCATCATCTCAAAGTAGAAGAAAAGTTTGAGGCATTATCAGTCACAATTTTGTTTGGTACCCTGAATCTTATCAATATGTTCTCCTTGATGAAATTGTAAACTACCTTGGAAGTAGTGCTCTTGACTGGGATGGTTTCCACCCACTTGGTGAAGTAATTTGTGGCAGTCAACACATGGGTATGCCCAGCATTGGAGGATGGATTAAGTGTTTTAATGAAGTCTAAACCCCATTGTTGAAATGGATCTTTAATCACTACAGGCTTGAGAGGCAAAGCAACCAAATTAGGTCTTCCAAAAATGTTTGGCATGCTTCACATTTACCAACCCATTTTGATGCATCTCTGAACAGAGTGGGCCAATAATAACCAACATGAAGTATTTTATGAGTTATTACAGCAAAGGAGAAATGACCTCCACAAGCCTGGTCATGAAAAGTAGAGAACAACTTCTTTTGCTACTCCTTGTCTACACACTTCAAAAACCTTCCATCTATGCCTCGTTTGAACAAAGCATTCTCCCATAACACATATTGTGTAGACCTCAATTTTATGGCTCGCTTCTCTTTGGCACTCAAGTGAGGTGGAAACTCTCCATAGGTAAAAAATGAGCAATGTTAGCATACCATGTATGTGCATGATGAGGAATAGAACAACGGGGACATCAACTCCATCTTTAGACAACTCCTTGGGCACCCCCTCAAGAATGGGTTCACATAGGCCCTTACCCCGAACCAAAGTGTTGTTGGCCTAATGACAAGATCATACTCTTGCATCTTTGTTACCTAATTACCTCTCTTGGTTCCAAATTATTGTTGAGTAAGAATGGATTTGATTGTGGTATTAGGCACCAAAGACCACAAAATGAGAATTAAGGATGTAAAACCTAAACTACTCGATAGCTTTGACAACCGCAAAAGCATGTTTCTCCATCATGGTGTACTTCACCATGAGTTTTCAAGACATAACTCATGAATGCAATTGGGAGCTCATGATCTTCAAGATTCTTCCAGGCTAACAACACCGGCTTAGGGTATTTTTAGTGGCATAACAATATATAATGAAATCTTTGCTAAAGTCAGGGCACGCCAAGATTGGAGTCTTTGCAATAGCCTATTTAATGTCCTCAAATGATTTCTTACCTTCAGAGGACCAACCAAAAGTTTGCTTCCCTTGCATCATGTGAGCAATGCTCATAGTAAGTTTTACAAAATCGGGGATGAATCTCCTTAGGAAATTGATCTTACCAAAGAAAGAATTGACACCTTTCTTACTTGATGGAAGAGGAATTTGTTGGATGGCCCGAACTCTCTTTCGATCAATCTTAATCCCTTTCTTTAAAACAATGTGTCCCAATAACTTCCCTTTTATGACACAAAACATAGACTTCTTAGGATTTACGAAATCCCATGCTCTCTACACTCTCGCAATATTGTTTCAAGGTGTTGGAAGTGATCTGCTCGCAGCTTTAGAAAACATTGTCAAGTCATCTAAAGACACAACAATGCATTTTCCTTTCAAACTGCCAAAATCCAAATCCATGGCACCTTGGAAAGTAGCACCAAAGCATTGATGAGACCAAATGACATCCTCTTGTATGAAAAGGTGCCCCAAGGAGTAGTAAAGGCAGCTTTTATGTTGATATGCGATTAACCTCTACTTGATTGTACCCGAGAATCCATCTAACATAGATAACATCTCGAAGCTCGTGACAACTTGCAATACTTGGTCCATCATGGGGAGAGGATAGTTGTCCTTCAAAGAACCCTGATTTATATTTCTGAAGTCCACACAGATCTAGATCTCACCATTCTTCTTCCTGACAGGCATTATATTAGCAATCCACGTTGAATGGTGGATAGGAAGATGATCCTAGCCTTTAAAGGCTTTTGTATTTCTTGGAAAATTGTATCAACTATCTTTGGATTATATTGCCTTTTTTTCGTTTGAAGGGTTTGATCCTGTGCTTAAGAGGAATGAAATGTTGCATTTCTTTAGGTAGAAAATCCTTAAGATCATCATAAGAGTAAGCTTTAACATCAACATACCTCTTCAAAAATTCACCACCTTGTCTTTCTCTTCTTGAGTGTAACATTTTCCAATGTTGACCATTTTGGGATCATCAAGACTCCCAATATTCACTTTCTCGGTCTTAGTAGATTGTCGGGCTCCTTGAGAAACTTTAGACTTTCTATATCTATCATGTTTATCAAAAAGATCCTCCAAACTCACCAAAGACTTTAGGAATTTTGTTGCCTTTCAGTTTGATGCATCCATCTTGATCCATCTCTTCTTTGACACCCTCTTCATTTGATGACACACACTCTCTAGGCAGATTGTCACTTCCTTCAAAGTACAACTAATCAAAGTTGTCTCTAAGCTCCAAGAAAGAAAGCAAATGCTCGTCATCATTGAAAAATTACCAATTATTTGCATTGTCAGGCACACTGGGTCTATGGATCAACTCAATGGTGAATTTCTCTTGAGAGAAATCAGGATGAGGAATCAACAAGGACCCCGAAACAACTAGAGATTCAACCCTAGTGTTCCTTTCCCTTGGCACAACTTCAATGGAAAAACATCAAGGAATTCAATAGAATCCCAAACCAGATTCCTATAGTGTTTCAACCTTCTGTTCTTTACCTGATAAAGGTCTCTAACTTGTTTTACAATTAGCTCTACATCTCCACGAGCAAGAAGGTTCTTCACTCCCATTTCCTTCACCATGCTCAACCCAAGAATGAGGGCCTCATACTTAGCAAAGTATTATTGGTATTTTCAAACTAAAACTTAAAGGAGAAAGGATGAACCTTACCCTCAGGATAAATGAGCACTACACCAACTCCAAAACTAGCTGAAGAACAACTCCCATCAAACTCCAAAGCCCACACACCATTAGGGTCAAGCAACACTCCCTTTGATAGACTTGTTTGCTATTGTGACATGATCATGTAGTTCCCATGCCCAATGTCTTCATACAATATTTGTGCTTTAGGATCATCTATCTTTTGCACAATATACTCTGCTTGTTTCTTAGGTAGAACTTCTTCATCTTCCCATTGACAGGGATTAAGGCATGTGACCAATCCATTTGGATTTCCCCTCCAACATCTTTGCAAAAGTTCATACTTAGCAACATGCCATAGGAAGGAGGGATATCAACAACCAAGATGGTAGCTAAGATGTTCTTCTCTAGTAAAGAAGCAAAAGCTACTTGTGCATCCTTGATTCTCCCAACCAAAGACACTTCTCTCCTTTCCATGGAATAACAAGAGCCATAAGTGCGGGTTAGGGTTAGAACCAAAGCATGAGCCACTTTTGTAGGCATCACATTATCGATGGACCAGAATCAATGACACAATTCCTAAGCTTGTGACCAGCTATGAGGAGAGTCACATAGAAGTGTTTGATCTTCTCATTGGGTGAAGTGACTACACCACAAGGCTAGGTTGAGGTGGAGAAGAAGGGTGGGAAAAATGCCTTTAGAAGAATGGGTTGGAGTTTTAGATTTAGAATTTATAAAGTTAACCATTTTGGCAAAGGCTTTAGGATGGGTTTGATAGAACTTTGCCTCTTAAATCTGAATCTTGGTCTTTTAAGATGGTCTATAATATCAAAAGATCCAGATGTGGATGGGGAATCACTATAGGAGTAGGAGGAACTTTTGATCTATTAGCTTTATCGGTTGTTGGACAAGAATTCTTAGAATCAAGTAGAGGGAGAAGGACTAGCAGAGCTTACCTTTTGGGTGGAAGTAGTAGGAATAGGAGCTTCTCTTCTTGCAATCACAGGATGGTGTAGGAAGCTCCTTAGACTTCTTGACAGTCGCACCACTTTTCCTTTTTGTTGGTCTGCTCCGGGTCATAACAACATATGATTCACTATTTATCTCAGCCACTACATCATCATAGTCATCTTAGTCATCCAAACCCTCGGTGGTGAGGAAATGAACTTGAGACCCACCAAACTCCTCTAGTTCTTCATCGCCTTCCTCTTCTTGTTCATCATAGAGCCCATTTTCTTCCTCATCATTGGGCTCAAGAACCTCACAAGTAGTATTGACGGCGCCTTGAGAGGTGGACCTTCAATAGCCAACTGGTTTGAGAAGAGGGCAAGTGGTTCTTAGGTTGAAAGTTCTTCCTTGGAACATATTGATATGGAGCATGATGAGCCAATTACTTTTTATGGTAATGAGGTTATTAGCCAACTTTCGCACTAACCGATCTCGCATTATCTCTAGGAGAAGAGGAAGAAGAAGAAGCTTTGGATTTGAAAGAATCCCTTTTCACTTGCAAGACATGAGCAAGTCATCTTCCACACTCGACAGATGACCAATCTTTGATCAACATCCAAAGTTGCGCAATATTTGCTCTCCTCCTGGGCATAGCTTACTTCAAATTAAGCATTCAAGAAGAAACACTTCGAATATGATCAATCAACAGTCTAGTATTTTTTGGAATTTTTTTATTTAACTTGTTGAAATTGGACACAAATTCTCTCATAGGCTCATGAGATTCCTTCTTGATTTGAGAAATCTATGCTAACAAAGCATGCAAATCTTTAGCAAGTTTGAAATGTTGCTCAAACCGAGTTGTCATAGTATTCCAATCGGTGATGGTCTTGGCAGGAAGATGGTAAAACCAATCGCAACACATTGTTTCGCAAGGTTTCCACAAACAACCTAACATAGACATCCTCATGTTCAACTCCCAGGACCCCACATGCAACAATGAAGGCTGCAATGTGATCATCATGTGGTGTACTTGTCCATCACCTCTAAATTTGGGAAAATTCTTCCCTGTTACCCCTAGGTAACTCATGCAATGGTTGAGGAAGAGATAGAGGACCAACTCTTTGTCCCCAAGGCCGAGGTTCTCGCCATCCTGGAAAGATTGCTTGAAGTGGAATTGAGACACCAACAAGAACTAAGGTACGAAGGTTAGGGCTAAGTTGTGCTTGAGGAATGCTACTACTGTGAAGCTTTGTCTTCGATAGGAGGTGTGCTTGTGGAACGAGCTCTGCTATTTCTTATTGTTGGAGGAAGTTGAAAATCTTGTTGATCCAAGAGTTGAAATTGGGGATCTTCAATTCTAAGAGCCCTTTACCACGAGTGTATCTTAGAGTCACCAGATCAAAGAAATGATCAAATTAGTTGTTCTTTTTAGAAAGGAAATTTGTTGAACAAATTCCCAATATAGTCCCTAAAAAATGTTGGGTTTTAGATTTGTACTTGAGATGAAACCACAATCAGGGGAAAAGCAAGTCACTCCTCTTTAATGGGAGAGGTTCCCTTATTGAAAGCAGGGGCCAAACCTATGTACATATGCACAATCTTTCATTTAATGGTGGTTTCCTGATATCTTGAAATGTGTTTTATTGCCTGGGGAGTTATCAATACGTGAGAATAGAAGACTTGAATAGAGGAGGGATGCAGAAGAAGGCAATACTTTTAGAGGAAAGAGATGACAGAGAAAACCCTTATATGTATTGAGAAAATAAGATATAGAATAGAACCATTCACATTTATAACAAACGCAATCCGCAGACTCAAAGTTCTTGAGATTATATAGAATAGAACAAAAAGTTTCTAAGCATGTAAAGATTAAATGGTTCACGGATTAGAGCAAGAAGGAAAGAGGAAAAACAGAGGAAAAAAGGGAAAACCCGTGTATTGATTTCTTCAGACTCAAAATTACAATTTCGAAATATCAAAATTCCAACCCCTACAATGGTTTTGAAAGCTCATGATATAGCTCGCAAGAGATGGTTACAACTTCCTTGAGCAATCAAGAAACAAGCTAACTTATTCCAATCATCCACACCCTTTCAATTTTTGATTTGCAAAGAAATGTTAATGGTAGAAAAATCAGCTTTTTAAATATATAAAATTACATTATTTTGCCAATTAAAACATGGGCCATTTGATTTGCTTTTACAACTTCAAATTTGGGCCACCCACGTGGGAGAAATTGATTGGAGCGGGCTTGGGGACACCTTCTACATTTTTTGCCATTGAATTTATGCCCGACTAACACGTGGAGAGCTCCGTCGGTTCCTTCATACTTAGCTGATTCAGGTCTGTTCCTATTTGACTTATATTGAACCCCTAAACACGTGGAGGACTGGCGCTCATTTGAGTTTCGCTTTAGAAGCACCTCTTGAAATTGTGCAAGTGACATGTGTCTCCTTCCGCTAGGCCTAGACTTTTCAATGGCCAACTCGTCTCTTATTGACTTCAACGACGTGGCAGGTCGGGCGCTACTTGGAGATTGACCCTTTGATTTCACTTTCGAAAATGTGCCATTGCGGCATGTGGAGGCCTCCATTGACCCGCCCATACTTAGTCAATTTTGATGATCGGCTCTATCCCTTTTTAGACCTGGGACACGTGGAAGACTAGCACAAGTTTGAGAACCGCCCCGTGCCTTGACTATTGAAGCCGCGCCGATGAGGCACATGGCGACGTCCGCCGAGCCTTCCATACTTAGTCAATTTTAACGATCGCTCTGTCCCTTTTTGGACCTGGGACACATGGAAGACTGGCGCAAGTTTGAGAACCACCCCCATCCTTGACTCTTGAAGCTACGCTGATGAGACACGCGGCACCATCCCCTGAGCCTTCCATACTTAGTCGATTTTAGCTTATTCTACCTTCATTTTGTACCTAGGACATGTGGAAAGCCTGCGCTTATTTGAGGACTGTCCCTTGGACCCTACCCATGGAGTTGCGTCATTTGGACACATGGAGGCCTCCGCTGTCACTTGAAACATGACCAAACCGCATCCAATCAGAGATGCCCATGTACTACTCATGGATGCTGAGGTGAAAATTGACGAGGAGGATACGCCTGTCATTCCTGGGCTGTGGGAAGAAATAAATAGAAGAAGAAGAAACTCCACCTGTATGCCGTATTTTTAAATTATTCTCCCTAATGGGAATACCGCAAACAATTCTAGGCTCAATGTGATCTAATATTCCAAGGTAATCGACTCAAAATTTTTGAAACTTGGCTCCAAAAGAGGGGAATTTTGAGGATGACAATAGTTGGCTCTTTCTGGGGATGACTTGACTTGGAACAAAGACACAAGGAAAGATCAAGAACTGTAGATAACTCTAGGAAAGAGGACTAATGCCTTATCCATTGGGCAATAGAGTCAAAGTAAAACCAATACAAGGCAACACACACAAGATGGGAAAAAGAAATAAAACAAACCAAAAGGGAAGAACAAAAATGAAATGCAAAGGAACGACCCAAAACCAAAACACTGTACAAAATATACAGAAGGACCGCCTAGTCACCTAGTACTTGAACAACTTCAAATATTTCCCACTATTAGGAAGTGGGAGAGGAGAACCATCCATATAATCCGGATAAAAAGAGTTAACTCCAGAAAAATGTCTAATTGTAAAAGGACCAAGCCAAAGAGAATCAAAATTACCATGGCTTCCTCGTGGCTTGTGTCTTTTATCCCAAAGCAACACAATGTCTCCTACCTAAAAATCTCTAGGTTTGGCTTTCTTGTCAAACAAAGCCTTCACTTTTAACTAATGAGCTGTTATCTTGTCAACCACTTGCAATCTGTCCTCATTAAGCTTCTGAAGGTATAAAATTCTCTTATCCAAAGAGCTACTGAAACTTGAATCTTCAATGGCTTTCATCAGATGCAAGGCTGACAATTCCACCGTGACTGGCAGTCGAGCTTCCACACCATACACCACTTGGAAAGCAGACATTCCAATTGCTCTCTTGGGTGTAATTCTATCAGCCCAAAGTGCATCATATAGCTTTTTATGCCAATTCCTCTAAGAATCATTTACAAGCTTTCTAACTATGCTCACCAAGTTCTTGTTTGTTGATTCTGCCTATCCATTCCCTTAGGGGTAGTAACATGAAGAATGAGCAAGTGAGATCCCATACCCATAACAGAAGTCCATCATCTCAATAGCAAAAACATTTGAGGCATTATTAGTCACAATTTTGTTTGCTACCCCAAATCTTATCAATATGTTCTCCTTAATGAAATTGCAAACTACCTCGTAAGTAGTGCTTTTGATCGGGATGGCTTCCACCCAGTTGGTGAAGTAATATGTGGCAGTCAACATATGGGTATGCCTAGCACTAGAGAATGGATTGAGTGTTCCAATGAAGTCTAAACCCCATTGTTAAAATGGATCTTCAATCACTACAAGCTTGAGAGGCAAAGCAACCAACTTAGGTCTTCCGACAAACGCGTTTGGCATGCTTCACATTTACCAACCCATTTTGATGCATCTCTCGAATAGAGTGGGCCAATAATAACCAACACGAAGTATTTTATGAGTTGTTACAAAGAGAGGAGAAATGACCTCCACAATCCTGGTCATAAAAAGTAGAGAACAACTTCTTTTGCTGCTCCTTGTCTACACACTTCAAAACCTTCCATCTATGCCTCATTTGAACAAAGAATTATCGCATAACACATATGTGTAGACCTCGGTTTGATGGCTCTCTTCTCTTTGGCACTCAAGTGAGATGGAAACTCTCCATAGGTCATAAAATGAGCAATGTTAGCATACCATACGTTTGTCGAGTTGAGGAACAGAACAACAGGGACATCAACTCCATCTTTAGACGACTCCTTGGTAGCTCCCTCAGCAATGAGTTCACATAGGTCCTTACCCCGAACTAGTTTTGTTGGCCTGATGACAAGATCATACTCTTGCACCTTTGATACCCAATTACCTCTCTTGGTTCCAAATTCTTGCTGAGTGAGAATGTATTTGATTGTGGTATTAGGTGTCAACACCACAGAATGAGAATTAAGGATGTAAAACCTAAACTGCTTGACATCTTTGACAACTGCAAAAGCATGTTTCTCCATCATGGTGTACTTCAGCTCATGATTTTTCAAGACATAACTCATAAATGCTATTGGGATCTCATGATCTTCAACATTCTTCTGGGCTAACACAACAACTAGGGTATTTTCAGTGGCATAACAATAGATAATGAAATCTTTGCTAAAGTTAGGGCATGCCAAGATTGGAGTCTTTGTAATATCCTATTTAATGTCCTCAAATGATTTCTTCCCTTCAGAGGACCAACCAAAAGTTTTCTTCCCTTGCATCATGTGAGAAATGCTCATAGTAAGTTTTGCAAAATCGGGGATGAATCTCCTTAGGAAATTGATCTTACCAAAGAAAGAATGGACACCTTTCTTACTTGATGGAAGAGGAATTTGTTGGATGGCCTGAAATCTCTCCAGATCAATCTTGATCCCTTCCTTTGAAACAATGTGTCCCAACAACTTTCCTTATGTGACACAAAATATAGACTTCTATTTCAAGATCTACACCTCTACAACTCACGATACCAAGGATTGTAGACTGATTGATCAAATCCATGATGCTATTGATCTGGGTGTGCACTAGACTAGCCTTGCAAGTAGTTCAAAGGATAATGAATGACGTTTTGAAGGGTGCACAAATAGAGGAATGCATAGAAGGGGTTTTCACGGAGGATTCCATGGTCGCGATAGAATCGCGGCGGACAAAGTGAGTTCCCGTGAGGAACGTGTTATAATTGTGGATCTACAGAGCATTACAAATGTGAGTGTCCTAACATATTACAATGCTCATGGTGCGGAAAGAAACACAAGTACAAGGAGTGTCCAAAACTTTATGATCATATGAATTAATAGCACTGGAAAGACAAAGGCACTGGGATGGTAAGCATCAAGAAGGCCAATTCACAGTGGATGCCAAGAGTGGCGCGTGAGTCAGGGCTAGAACCTATGCTGGTGATGACGTGAGCAGAGGCCACGTGCGCCAGGGAGATACCAAGACAAAGGACACTAGTTTCAAGAGAGGAAGTAGTACATGGAAAGTATCTGGACCCTGCTCATCAGAAAGAAGTATATCAGGAGACTATGGATGTCATTCGGAGTTTACAAGGAGAGATCTAATGTCTAAAGGAGCAGTCCAGGTAGCAGGAGCAAAGAAGGAATATTGAGGCTCCGCAGAAGGACATGGATGAAGTCAAAGAAGTGTGCAAAATGTTAATGCAAGAGAATATTATTCCCTTGCTAGGAGAATGGCTGAGAGAGAAGGTACCACACATCAGAGTAGAGCATGAAAGGTAGGTTTTGCATGCAAACCTTCCTCCTCATAGCCTCGACTATGATAAGGAGATTACTTTGAATGTAGTTGTTGATGGATGGATTTTGAGAAATATTCTCATCGACATGGGAGCAGAGGTCAATGTTCTTACCTTAGATGTCTGACATCAAATGGGAAGGCTTGCATTACAGACCATCTTCAAATGTGTTGTATATGGCAAACAAGACTAAGACAATGCCCATTGGAATCTTGAAGGATGTAGTTATCACCATTCAAGGGCCTAAGTTTCATCAAGACTTCAAGTCTTGGTGCTCTCGAAGTAGACAATTTTCCAACATTACTTGGGTGCCCATGGTGTTATAAGAACAATGATGACCCGAGGTTCAACAAAGGATATACTAGTTTTGAGAATAACGAGGAACAATTCATCATCCCCTTGATGGATGAAAGTTGGTCCCCTACACCGAACCCTTGGGAGAAGAGGTTCTTGACCGAATCTATATGCGCTCCATCGGGGACCCCGAGATAATTCACGTTATAGAAGGAGTTATCCAATTTGAAGATGCCCAGCTTGTGAGTGATACAACCAACATGACATGTGACAATTGGGCACACAAGATCTATGAGTTAATTGGGCAACAACTAAGAAGGCAACAACTAAGAAGATCTTTAACAAAAGTGACAAAGGCGCGCTCAGTTAAGTACCTAGGAGGGAAGAAGTTGCCCAAATACTCTGGAGGGGCCTACCCTAAGATGTTCTTGCAGGAGATAGAGGCTCAGTGGAGGAATGAGAGTGAAAGATGGGGATGTTGAACTATATCTTGCTCGAATTGTAGCATGATGGTGGGCTACACACCGCGAGAATATCTTGGAATGGCACAAGGTGAGGATCATGTTCTCAGTTAGGTTCTCCAAAAGCAATGCACCCACCGCCATACAAGACTATCATGGCAAGGAACCCGCCTCGTCCCATGTCCAAGCTTGTGAGAAGGCCTGGATCGGAGGCGCAGAAGCCTTACCACCATCATTATGGGTGCATAAACTATATTCCACATTACAAGGTTATGCGCGTGCATGATAAATCTACTCGAAACACGACGCTAGATAGGAAATTGGCAGGGAGTTGACAATTGATCTCATTCAAGTGTTTGAATATCAAGTACGAAACCCTTTTGGATAAGGCATTATAGGTTGTCACAAGCACCTTACGATGGGAGATAGTGCCATGGTAGAAGACATGCTACTAAATTTGCTAGGTGAGCCCAATTTGAGGCACACTTTGATGAAGAAGAATAAGAGGAAATACAACTTGAGTGCGCATGCATGGAAAAAGAAAAAGGATAGATGGTCTATATAATAGATGGAGAAGAGATGGAGACTTTGGATGTTAACCATTCAGAAGGTACACGTGAAGTCATAGATAGCGCTGATGAGCGAATGCACGCCTACCATGAGCCCTTGAAAACAAAGAAGGTTAACATTGGTTCAGAGGCAGAACCTAAGGAAGCTATCATTAGAGATTATTGGTCGGAGAAGGAAGTTTCAAAGATCATTGATCTGTTACGCGAGTTCCAGGATTTGTTCCCATGTAGGTACCATGAACTCAAAGGCATCCACCATTCCTTGGGAGAGATGAGGATAAAGTTGAAGGAAGGTGTGTGCCCAATTCGGAAGAGGATTCACATTCAGTTAATTAATCTTATAACTATATTAATATCTTATCACATGCCAAAATTATATTATGTTAAATAATTTATTTTAAATAAGTCATATCATTCTATTTAATAATTAAATAATTCAAAAGTATATATATAAATCAATAACCCCACATGTTCCCCACTTAAGTCAAAATCACTTCTCACCTAAAAATCAATTCCCACCTAAAAATTCAATCTCTTCAAATTATTAAAATATGAACCCCACCCATAAAATCAATAATTCAAAAATCTCCCTCTCCAACAACAAATCCAAAAATCAATAGTGTAAAGTGAACACATGACTTCACTATTACACCTAACCGTGTCCCTACTCCACATCACATCTTTTCCTTTTCTCACATCATAAACCCCACCATCAAATCACCTCTTCATCATGTCCTCTTAATCAAAATTTATTTTGCAAATTATAATTATTTGTAATCCTTTATTTTAATCTCAATTCAAGTTATAAATAGAACTCTTTCCCCCTCTGAAGGGAGAGGAGAAAATTATGGAAATTCTGAAGCTTAAATTCATTTGTCTGTGAAATTTTGCATCATATTGTGGAATATTTGGAGGTGAAGCTCTACCAATTTCATATCACCCGCCTAGTGAACAATCGGTTGTTTGTTCTATCAGGATACTAGTTCGGTATCATATTTATATTGTTCTTCAACATATTGCAGATTTTTTTTATAGTTTTTGGCATGTCATCTTATCATTTGATATTCATTATTTTATTATGAACATGGGGATTGATAGCCACCGAGGAAGTTAATGCTTCCCGGATCTACTTTATCAGGCAGTCCCCGTATATCATCATCTAATCTTATTTGTTTCCATCTTGCAGATCTATTTTCTTTCTTTCTGATTTATTTTCTCTGCTCGTATCAGAATCCATATCGCATCGAGGTCCTAAGCCCTCTATCATTCGGAGTTTTTGGTGGTGGCGGTCTCGGTGTTCACCATGCGAGAATGAGTTTTCAGATCAACATTTGGCACGCCCAGTGGGACCAGATCCAAGCTCTGGTTGTTTTGTTTGCTTGCTCACTTTGTATGGGTGTCGTATGTATATACTTGATTATTGTATTTCATATTATTGAAATATGACATCGCATCAATCTAGATATATGTTCTCGTAATTTTCATTTGTAAATTCACCGCAGGATCATTGGTACTATTTCCAGCCATGAGTTGTGGTTCGTACATGTAGTTATTTGTGTCGTCGTTGGGGTAAGTGGGTTTTTCATTTGAAAGGATCGGTTATTGATTTTTTATAATAGGTGTGCAATTTTATTGAATTTTCTAAAAACGCAAAAAAAAAAAAATAGGAAAATATTGTCGTTTTGTTCTTGTTTTACAAGTATAAAGTTCATTTTTAAGATTTTTAATAAAAAAAACAATATATATATATATATATATATATATATATATATATATATATATATATATATATAATAACAAAATAATACAAAAAGAAAATAACAATAACAACTTCCCTCCTCTCCATCTTCACCGACCTCCCTCACCTCTCTACTCTCCTCGACTTCATCTTCGTTCCACCTTATTCCCATTACATCCCTTTTCCTGTCTGCCATCCACGCCTGTTGCAAATCCACGTCAGCTTTACATTTTGCAGTAATTAATCAGATCATGTTTCTACACAGTGAATAATGATTTGTATATTAATAGTTATTGGCTTGCAATTCGTTAGAACATGTCTATAAAGAATGCGTTGAAAAGTGATATTGCGTAGTAGGAATAACTTCACAGTCTCCTTATAATAATTGATTTACAATTCTTTAGGCCACATTTATCTTAGATACACAGTCTCAATGCAATTTAATCACATAGTCTCTCCTAATAATTTATTCACATCTAAACGTCCAATTATATTTTATATCCTTAATAAGCGTCTATTGGTGAAATTTGTTTAGATTCGATGACTAAACGTATATTCACATTGGCTTTCATAACATTGTTTACCATCTGAGCTTCATTATCATCTTGTTCATTTATCGTTCAGTTTTATAAGTTTACAATAGGTTTGTCATTTATTTAGTGTCTGTCGTCATTTATTACTTTTGATTTAATTATCACATTATCATGTCTATCGTTTAGTGTCTAATTTATTTTATTACTTAATAATAGCCATTGCATTGTTTAGTGTTTACTTTACTTTATATCCGACTAATCCAGGTAATTTGTTTATTCTAATTTATTTATTTGTTTTATCTCTTTTGGATCACATCCACTAATTGTCATATTTGCCTTTACAGGATTGCGCTATCAGAGATAAGATCTTAAACTCAGACCACATCACCAATCATCGCTTGTTAATCTCATCTACAGTCTTGAAATCCTTGGACGTTCCCAATCATTTATTATCATTTTCAAACATTTTAGTTCAATACGACAAAAGGTGTTTTCAGATCGCACCTAAAGCTTACACACTTGGCTCAAAGCTTTCATCGGATAAAAGGAAAAAAGTGATATACAGGTATTCTTTAGTTTTCCTTATTTGCTCCTTTTTGCATTGTACTTTCATACACCTGGTTGATTGTTAGCATCAAACTTTATATTTCAAATTTGGAGTAAAACGAACCCTGTGCATACTGCTTGCTCACATAGTGTAAATAGGGGTTTAACTTTTTGCATCACACTTATCATCACACACTGCCTGAAAATTCACAAATTAATCAACACATCGAAACATTCATTGCACCTGGTTCATTGATTGGGATTTGATCACCCAACCGAACCATTTTAGACATTTCCAGCCATAAATTACCTGAAACCAAACATAGTTTACCTTTTTCTAGGTCCTCTTTCAGCCATTTTATTTTACACACATTCTTGATTTTAAAAAAAAAAAAAAAAAATTTTTGTCTGACTTGTTTGTTAATATAACAATGATTTCCTTTTTATGCCCGTAATCACTTGATCCACTGCTAAAAAGATGGAACACAACCTCGCCACACATAGTGCTTCATCCCAATCAATCACTACATCAACAACTTCATCATCCGTGTTTCTTCCTATCTCACTCACAGGCACCCATCCTCTTACTAATATTCCTCATTCAATACCTTTCGCCCACACTATGGCATTAGACCAACATTCCATCCCATCTAGGCCAGCCACTCCACCCTCTGTTAGATCAGAGCCTATTGGTACCTCAGTCTTCCCTCTTGGAGACCCATAATTCAGACAGATTCTTGATGCCAACCCTGTGGCCCTCCAAGACTATCTTTTAAGAAGATACATACACCTCCCTTTGGATGGGCCACCACTTTAGCAAGTCTATCCTTATAATGTTGGTTCTGACATTCCTCAATCTATGGCCTTACATGATTTTGCATCATCTTCCACCAACCCATCGGCACACCAGACCACCCAGTAGTTATGCCCATTCCGCCCAATCTTCCTCACATCAACACGACTATCGTGACTACCATCCCTACCACTACAACGGATCCTATGGTCACTGGTACCTCCATTCAACCATCCCAGGTGTCAAATCCCTTATCCGGACAAAAAATTCCTACTACATCACAAGTCTATACCCTCACTTCCCAACTTCCTCCAACCATACCTTTGCAACACATGATGTCATTTCTAGGCTATCAACCCGCATATACTCACATCCCCACTCATGATTACTTCCACAACCTCCCACAATCTCAACAATCACACCATGCCCCTGTTTCTCACCAACACACATTCTATCAGCAACCACCTCAACTATCACACATAACTTACACTCACCCATACCAAATTCCTTAGATCCCCACACCTACTCAAATCCAACCACCACCTTTCATTACTCAACAGACACTTCCCAATGACCCCATGCAAATCTTGATAGGTCGGTTAGCCAACCTAGAGGTTGCTACGTTGGGGTCCAAGCTCACATTGTCTTATGAGAAAATATGTAATGAACCCATCCATCCATCCGTGCCCATGAAACCATATCCTCCACACTGGGAATTGCCAAAGTTTACCAAGTTTAACAGCAAGGAGGATCCCTAACAACATCTTAGAGCATTTAAGCACACATGTTATCTCATTACACATGACCAAGACTTGATGCTTCGTACTTTCCCCATGTCTTTGGCTGGTCCCGCCTTAGAGTGGTATAATAATATTCCTAGTACTCCATATTTTCTTTTTCCCAGCTTGCACAATTATTTCTTGAACATTTTTCCATTAATATCACGCGTAAAATAACCATCAATGACCTGTACACTATCCGCCAATTCAAAGATGAATCCATCATGGATTTCATCACACGATGGTGTAATATGATAAATCAATTGTCTTTTCCACTACCTCAAACTGATCTCATCGAGCTCTTCGCGTGCTCTTGTGCCAAACATATCTCTTCCACCTTGCAAATCCAATCATTTCACACTTTCGAAGAGGCTTTTACTATGGCCCACAAGCTTGAGACACGTGCCTTGGAACAGGGGCATTTAAAATTGAAAACCAATAAGCCAAAAACTAAATTTGTCAGACCGTCCATATCAAATGATAAATCAAAGACAACTGCTAATGTCATCATTGTTAGATCATCTCCTACCCGACATCTATAGTGACTCAACAACGATTCACATGGCCAATGCCCAATTATACTCCCTTAGGAGAATCATACAGTGCCATCTTTGACAAGTTGATAACAACACACTTGATCACACTACCACCTATCCAACCTGTTAATGAATCTAGGCCATGACTGTGGTATCGAGAGGACCATTATTGCAAGTATCATCAAGTTCGAGGACACGACATAGAAAAATGTCGAACGTTCAAGGATTTTGTCCAAAGGCTTATCGATCAGGGAGAACTTCAAGTGGATAACCCGAATGCCTCATCCAATCAACCTTTAGATATTTTTAAACAACCATTTCCAAATCATACACCGACATCCATAAACCAAACTGCTCCCACTTCTGTATCTCAAACCCTTAGTACCCACACCATAAACACTATCCATGCTGACAATAAAAGTCAGTTTCACCCACAAGTTTACCTTCTTCATCAACCATTATATCAGTTCCCTTTGATACATTATCTATATCCCCAAACCCATCAACATTCATCTCCACATCAGCCTTGGCTACATCCATACCCATGTCAATACCATTTCCTATACTCACATCTTTCTCAACACCTACCGCCCTCTCCTCAGATGTAAATATCACTTTCTGTATCATGGCCCCTTACATCTACTCCATTAAACCCAATCACCTTGTCAGAAATTATCCCACCTCTACCTGTTATCTCATCCTTAGCATCTCTTCCAATCCCTCTTTCTACACTTCTACCAACACCTACAACATCTACTATTTTACAATCACCTATCTCATCTCCCTCTTCCATGGCCATGTCATTACTCGATAATTTTTGGCAAACATTCCAGCATTCCTTAATTTCAAATTATCATCCCATTTCTTCTATACCATTAGACACTCACACATCGGTGCAGTTCCCACAAATATCCACTTCAATATCTCTAGATCCTCCTGTAGATATTTTGGTCATTCCCTCTAACAATCCACATTCATATACAAGATCTAGACCCCCATTTCCCAAGCATTCTCATTCACATCCTCGTCCAAAAGTAGACCTCACTATTCCCGATAGAAGCTCCTCGAAACCACATCATCTCCTTCTATTTTAGGACCACACCCTCATCCTCCTCTTCCATTTTAGGAACCTTCCCTTCACCAACAACACATACTACCACTAGAACAATGCAACCACCCTTTTCAATCGATATCTTAAAACAGATTCAAAGGCGTCTATGTCTTCCACTACTATCCCACATCAAGCACATTCATCTACCTTTTCCAAATCCAAAACAATGTCCAAAGCCATTATTACATCACCACCTTCCCATGCATCCTTCCAAAGTTCTCCGTCAATAACACCAGGTTATTATACCACTATGTTTCACCAACTACTCCAAGCCTCAGCCATCACTTTATTACCAATTAAATTTTTGATCCAAATGCACCAAGACCTTCTTGGTTTAATTCCAATCTTGTTTGCACATTTCACCATGCCCCTGGACATGACACTAAACATTGCAAAGCTCTCCAATCCATCGTGCATCATTTTGTCAATAAAAATATTAACGATAAAAAACCAATTCTATCATCTCCTCCATCAACTTCCACATCCCAACATGCGTCGGTTCAACCATCTCGACCACCCTTCTCATTAAGAAATCCTATCAGTACTCCACTACCAAATAGAGATATAACCACCAATGCCACCAACATATTACCAAAAGAGGATGATCCTTAGGATCGTCCTCCTCTTGTAATCAATGTTGTTTGGATAACCACCCATTCAAAGCCATATAACTCTGACTCCGCCTCACCGTCCGCCCCTAAGACTTATGTCGCTATCCCTCCTCCTAAGGAGCTCATTGCCTCTCCACACCTCCATCACAACCAAAGGTTGTCATCATCTGCTCCTACCAATCATCCCACAACAATGCCTTCATCTTCTTCTAAAGCCAAGGTATCTATTCTGCTGCCCGAATCCTTCCTCCATTGAACATACCATTATTAAACAACTTCACTAGGCCCTATCAAAATGTCACTCTACGAGCTCATTCAAAGTTCTCCACATCATAAACAAGCTCTCATAGAGGTCTTGCAATAGATCCCAGTATCCTCGATGAGCCCCAACCTTTTGTGGCTTTAGCTCATGCCTTCGCAACATTTGCTACCGTATCATTTGAAAGTTCAGAAATCCCTAGGATACCACAAGAAGAACATGATCTACCATTATTCATCACAGTCTATATCGATGACACCTGCATCCATCGAACCATGATTGAAAATGGTGCTAGTATTAATATCATTTCTTCTCATACCTTCAATCAACTTAAATTGCCCAATACCATTGTTTCCAAATCTCCTACCATTCTTCGTGGCTTTAACGATGTTGTCACTCCCCCATTAGGAACGGTTGTTCTTCCTATCCATGTCGGCCATAAACTCCTCCATGAACTTTTCTACATCATTGAAGGAGAATTCCAATATAATCTTTTACTAGGACGTCCTTGGATCCGTATTTATGCATTGTGTTCCATCTACTCTTCATCGTTGTATCAAATATGAACATGAAGGGAATACTTATGCTCTTCCAAGCTGAGATCCCCCTTCCAAGACATGTCGCATGATCTATAGACCTAAAGATGTCCTTGTTCCTAAAACCAATTTTTCTCCTGATGCATCCACCAGTTCTTCTGTACCTCCATCTACCCTACCTCAGACAAATTTCTTGATCCTATAACGCAAAATCTTGCTTTAGGGGAATATCAACTCCTCACTCTCAATACCCTTCTTTCTCCCAATCACCTCGGCCACCCTGATAAAGCCCCTATGTATCAATCAAATGTTGGGGAAATTGTCTCATTTGGCCCTTCTTCCCTCAAAACCAATTTAGTATATGGTGGCCTTGATCAACCTTCTTCTCACACTGAAAATCATTTTCATGCCAAACGATATACAGGTGATTTGGATTTCTTAGTAAACCATATTTCGCTCACACATACCTCTATCGTTGTGCATGGAAGGGGTTTGGTTTGGGACGCTATGAATAAGGCCCTCATGGTAATATCTTTCTCAAGCCAAGGAATCATGTCAAAAATTTGGTTTGGGATATGACGATCCCACCATACACCCTCTGGAACATATGTGTCTTCTCCCATTCATATCGATTCATCCATTTCTTCTCCATCCGAATATACTACCGATTCAGAACATATTTCTTCTCCTTCCAACTATCCTATAGATTCAAATAATATTTCATCTCCTTCCAACTATCCTTCCAGCTCAGATAATGATTTTTCTCCATCCAATTATCTCACAGATCTAGATCAAGGCGATACGGTTCCTATTCCTCCTAACTTTTTTTTTTATTTCAACCATCTTTCTCGAACCGGTGACTTATCAAGCCAAAAATGAAACCCGGTCTTTTCCCCTTAAATATCCAGAAATGGTAGAGGAAGATTCCCCTATCATTGACATTCTTCAATGCGATGATGACACTTCCATTCTCTCTTACATGGGAGCCGAAGGTTCTCAAGATCAAAAAATCCATCCGCTAGAAAAATCCAATCTCTTGAATGAATCCACTATTGACATTACTATTGGAGCACCTCAGGAGCACCACATCCTCAAAATAGGTCAAGTCTTTGACACCTCAAGAGCTCAAAGCCTTCACTTCATTTTTGACCAAGCATAGCCAAGCATTTGCATGGTCATATTCAGACATGCAGGTCTCGATTCCTCCATCATTATTCACAACATCGTTGTTATCCCCAATGCCAAACCAGTCAGATAGAAGCTTCGTCGAATGCATCCTCGAGTTTCTCTTCTTGTGAAAGAAGAATTGCAACGTCTCCTATCACCAACTTCATTATCCCCATTGATTATCCCCAATGGGTTTCTAACATTGTACCCATCGCAAAAGCATCTGGAAAGCTTCATATATGTATTGATTTTTGAGATCTTAACCTCGTATGTCCTAAAGATGATTTCCCTCTTCCAAGTATCGACCAACTTGTAGATCTTATAGTGGGGCATGAGATGCTCTCTTTAATGGATGGTTTTTCTAGTTATAATAAGATTCTGATTACACCTGAAGATCAGCACAAGACATCTTTTATCACCCCATGGGGTACCTTTTGTTATCATGTCATGCCCTTTGGTTTAAAAAATGTTGGGGCTACATATCAATGAGCCATGACATATATCTTTCATGACCTCTTACATCAAACCGTAGAGGACTATGTTGATGACCTCTTAGCAAAATCTAAACATAGATGTGACCATCTTTCAGTTCTTGAGATACTTTTTGAGCATCTCATTGTTTCTCCCTTCGTCTCAATCCGGTGAAGTGTGTTTTTGGAGTTCTTACTGGAAAACTCCTGGGCTTCATTGTCTCTATCAGAGGCATTGAAGTTGACCCCAGAAAAATCAAAGCAATTCTCAAAATGCCTCCTCCTTCTAATCTCAAACAACTTCGTCAGTCTTCAAGGTCGACTTCAATCTGTTCGTCACTTCATATCACAACTTTCTGATCCGTTGTCAACCCTTTCATCACCTTCTTGAAAAGACATAACCTTTAATTGGGATCAAAACTGCCAAAAGGCTTTTGAAGATATTAAGTGATATTTGTTATCTCCACCAGTACTCACACCTCCACTGAAGGAGAGCCCTTCTATTTATATGTTTCTATAATTGATCATGCCTTAGGAGCTATGTTAGCACACCGTGATAATCAGGGATGTGAACAAGCCATTTATTATATCAGTCGTACTCTCCATGATTGTGAAACATGATACTCTGAAGTGGAAAAATTGTGTTGCGCTATTTTCTTCGTTGCATCAAAACTTCGACACTATCTTCTTAATCATAAAACCTATATTGTTACTAACTTTCAACCCCTCAAAGTGATGCATTCTAAGCCATATCACAATGATCATCATCACCCGATGGCTCCTTCTCATGGCCGAGCTCAACCTGGAATTCATTCCTCAAAAGGAAATCAAGGGTCAAGCTATTGTGGATCAATTAGCCGAGGCCCCTCTTTCCAATACACAGACTCCTTCTAATCATTTCCCAGATGAATCAATCAATCAATTTTGTCATGATCTCCTTAAAATGATTCTTTTCTTGATGGTTCTAAATGCCAGCAAGGTGGAGGAGCAGGAGTTGTTCTCATTCCCCCGGGGATTCCCAATCCCCTTATCTTTCAAATTAGATTTTGAATGTACAAACAATATGGCAAAATATGAAGCCCTTATACTAGGACTAGAAACTACTATATTTCTAGGCGTTCGTATCCTTGACATTTTTGGTGATTTTGAACTAATAATAAAATAGGTCACTGGTGAATATCAATGTAAAAATGATATTTTACAACAATATCGTGATATTTCTCATCATCTTCTTAAATCCTTGATTCTTACACTATTCAATTTGTCCCACATTGACCAATCATTTTGCTGATACAATGGCCTCCCTTGCGGCCCTTATCCCATGGACAATGCAAGAATCCCAACTTTTGGTTATTATACATCATCGTAAACAACCATTCTATGACATATCTTAGATTCATCTGGTTGAATCTAATTCATCAGACCTCTAGTATTCACAAATTTTTGATTATTTATCCAAATCCATTACTCCCCTTGATCTTTCTAAAAATGCTAAGAGATATTTTATCCAACGTGCTACTCGTTATGTAATCCTTGGCGGCATTCTTTACAAGTGTGGGTTCGATGGTATCCTTCTTCGATGCCTTCAATCCCATGAAGCCTCTACAACTATCCAAGAAGTTCACGATGGTATTTGTGGTGGACATTTCAGTGGATTATCTATTTCCAAACGTGTTCTTCATCTTGGCTATTATTGGCCTTCTCTAAATCATGATTGTTGTGAATATGTCAAGAAATGTCTAAGATGTCAACAACACTCTAACCTTATCCATATTCCTAGCCGGGCTAGGATTTCTGACCTGCCCAAGATTTATGGCCCTTTTCACAGTGGGGCCTTGATCTTATTGGTCTAATAAATCCTCGTTCATCACAACAACATCATTCTATCATCACTGCTATTGAATACTTCACTAAATGGGTGGAGGCAATCCCACTCACCTCTACTAAGTCTGGCCCAATCATTAATTTTATATATCAACATATCATTTTCCGCTTTGGTGTTCCTCATAAACTTATTATGGACAATGGAAAATCATTTAAAAACAAAGACCTTAAAAAGATTGGCGATGCATTCAAAATCCAACTTAGCTTTTCTTCCCGTATTATCCTCAAGCTAATGGTCAAGAGGCTACTAATAAGACTCTTGAAATATCTTGGCTAAAACTATTGATCAAGCAGGATGAAATTGGCATCTCCAACTTCCCTTTGCTTTGTGGGCCTATCGCACTAGCATTCACACTTCCACAGGAGCTACTCCATTTTCTCTGGTATATGGCTCTGAGGCCATCCTTCCTCTTGAGGTCCAAATTCCATCTTTACGTGTGTCTCTTCGCAACTTCATTTCTGATGAAGATTATCATCAGGAATGGCTAATGCAACTTGAGTTATTAGACGAACATCATCTCCTCACTCTTGAGCACCATCATGTCTATCAAGATCGTATCCAACGTGCTTATAATAAACACATCAATGAGCATGATTTTAAAATAGGTGACCTGGTTATGAAAGAAAATCAAAATGTCACTACCTTAGAAAGAAGTCAACGAGGAAAATTTGCTCCTAATTGGATCAGACCATATATTATCACACATAAGTATGGGTCTAGGGCTTATCATTTAGCCTCTCCTGATGGTAAACCAGAGGTTGAACCTCTTAATGCATTGCACTTATGGCCATTCTATTGTTAGTACACACACTTATGAGTATAGTCTTATCTTTAGACCATTCCTCCATCAGTATCCCCTTCCATCTATCATCGTAATGATTTTGAATCATGTGGTCTACCATCACTAACAATCATGACCTTGAATATGAGTACCACGGCTCTACTCGTAGCATATTCAATATGGATAAGTTCTCCCATTTGGTGAGAACCCCATGGTCATTACATCCATCACCATCTCATTTTCCTATTGTACTCCTGTAGAGGGTCTAGGGGTGTCTCTTGTACATTCATTCTCCCCTCCTAGGTGGTCTACCTAGCTATCCCTAACTCTCCCCATGTGAAGCTCAAATTCATGTATATAAAAGGCAAGATCAAGGTTATTAAAATAGACTGATCCCTCGAAGGACAATTGTGCATACAAAAAAAAAAAAAAAAAAAAATCAAAATCAAAAGCAAAATCAAGAGAAATAGACCGATCCCTCGAAGGATGGCTATCATATATATTATTCTTGCCATCCATATTATGTATAAAGTAGACCATACCCTAGAAGGATGACTACTCTTTTATTATGGCATTTGGAAGGTTTTCCGCATTGATCAACCTTCCTTTTATTAAGCATTCCCAGAAAGCTTCCCATATTGATCACTCTTTTTTATTCTATTCTTCCCATTCCCAGAGTTGGGGCATAGACTTAAGAAATACCATCTTTGGAGAACCTTCTTCCCACGTACAAGATACATCTCCAATTCCTTTGTCATGTCGACATTAGGATTATGAGAATATTTCATCCATATCTTCTTCTTGGTCTTGTGATATAGCCAAATCTCATTAGTTATATACTAATACTTGTTATTATTTGTAAGTGATGTTTTGAGTGGTATATTTCTTGTTTACTTCTTATCGGGTTAAAAGCATAACTTTCTTACTTGACCCTTCTTTATGGTTATGTGACATTCATTTCATCAAAGTCATCTTTTATCACAATTATCTCCTTAGAAATAAAATTTCATGTCATAAAATTTGTATCGATATGTTTACTCTTACAGATGTCCCCTATCAACATCATCCATAAATCCATGAAATCAATTATTATCTTCAAACAATATTTTTAATGCATTATTCGGTTTGGGAATTCTACTTGACCTCCATACGCAGTTTGTGAATTCTACTTGAGGATAACTCTCGGGTAGCATTTATTATCGGCACATCCTCATCCCCACCATTGTTCATTATCCTCTTCTTCACCATCTCAGACCTTTCACCCCTAGCTTGGCACATCTACGTAATTCCCATGCAACACAGAAACCCTACTTGAAGTAGACTGTCATTCAGGACAAGGTCTCATTCGTGATTGTGTCTATTGACCATTCCTTCCTCCTAGTCCCCTTTATCAACCCAATTTTCTCCTAAAATTCACCTCATCTCATTCTCCGCTGCTCTTCTCACCCACTTTGTCCTTCTCCATTGTTTGTTTGATACTTCACGCATGTCATCCACCCGGGCCATTATTTTTGTGTTTTTCTCTTAATATCCTTTTACTGCCATCTATTTTATCATTCCATTTCCCTTTCATTCTTCTTTTGGCTTGATGATCCTACTTAATCATCCATTCCATGCAGGTTTCTTGATCACAATGCATCTCTTTCTTAAGATCCCATTTGTAGAAACTCCTTCATTGTTTTTTCGTTCCTTGACATCTTTACTCGTAAAACTTTTGCTTAACACTCTAACATCATCACTCGTACAACATAGGCATCCTAATTAAGAATTCCCCTTACACTCTTTATCCTACACTGCATATATTCCTCCATCCACTCATTTCACACTCCTTTGTTTCCTTGTTATTACCTCCTTTCACTTCCTGTTCCGTCTTGGTATACATTGCTCAGTATTTTCCTCATTCTTCTTCTTCGGCTTGGTGATCCTACTTAATCATTCCTATGGCATGGTGATCTTACTTAAGAGTCTCTCTTAAGAATGATCTATCTCCTTGCCTTTCCTCTTTCCTTCATCTTCCCATCATCATATTTTTTCTTCATTCCCCACAAACACATCCTCTTCTCTTCTCTTTTTCCTCATACAAAATATCTCAAACTCCCTCAAATGTCATCTCCATCATCCCTCATTTTAAAATCCATCTTGACTACTTCATACCCTCTCTTACTATGCAGATCATCATTATCATGGTTCATCTAACATTATGTCATCTTCCATTTCTCGCTAAGAATTATCGGTGGACTTCTCCTAAAACTCGTTTCTTCCCATTCTACTAATATCGATTCACTCTTTTTACCTCCTCCATTTTCTCTTCCTCCCTTTTTCTTTTTGTGCCCTCTAATCATTATCGGGGATTTCTCCTAACATCCTTCCACTGGTATTACCTTTTCATCTTCCTTTCACCTTTTTCAATATCTCTATTGTCTTCATCACATACTGCCTTTGCATCATTTTCTTTGTTGTCCTCTCCTCCTTTCTACCTCTGGTTTTCTTTCATATCATTTGTATCATCTTCATCTCCTCTTCTCCTCACACTTTTGTCTTACTCCTCCATTGATAACCTGACTCACCAAGCATTGTCCCATCTTCTTAACCATCTCACCATCCACATGCATTTCCATACGTTTGGTTTCATATTCAATTTCTTTCTGTTTTGGCTCTATCATCCCTTCTTTCCCTCTTATTTTCATTTCCCCCGTTACTGAGCTTCTTTCTCTACCACCCCTATCTTCTTAGCTCCATATGGTGCCTTTCTTTCTCTTTTCCATTCTACCTCCTCCCCCATCTTCTTTAACTTCTTCATCTTCTTCATCTCCTTCATCTTTCCATCTTACTATATATATTCATCTCTCCTATCGTCCTTCTCTCATATTCTTCATAACTTTTCTTTCTCAGTTTTGTCATCTCTTTCGTGATCCATTCTTTCTCTCCCTCTGTTTTGATCTCCATCTCCCTTTCATCCCTTCTTCTGTCATTTTCTTGTCTTCTTCTTTGTCCTTCATCATTTCTTTCTGCCACCATTTCTCCTCTTGATTATCTCTGCTGCTTCTTTACTACGATATATCTCTATACACTCAACTTCCCTTCTAATCTCTTTTTCCTCCTCATCTCGTCTTCTTCTTGTTTAAACTTCCTCCCTCTCTTCTCCTCCTGCTCACTGTCTCTATTTTCTTTTTCTCAGGTCCCTCATACCTTACCTATTTATTTCCCCCTTATCCTTTTCCACTACCCTCTTACTAAATACTATTCTCTCTCTTTTGTGCTTTCATCTATCTTCTCACCTCTCTTATCATCCTTCTCTACTTGACCTCTCTCCTTCACCATGTCCCTTCTACTTCAACCATGTCCACTTTCTCTTATCTCTATCATCTATCATCCACATCTTTCATCCCATCTTCCTGGGACATTTTTGTCTTGGAGGATACCATAATGGCCAACACCTATCTGATCTTGTACTCTTCCATGCATATTTTCTTTGCTTTTGTTTTGTCGCAAAAGTATCTTGACTTCCTATCCTACTTATCGGACAAGTAGGACTGCTTTTACATTATAATTTACTCACACTTATGCATGTTTCTCATGAAACATGATTATCATCATATTTATCACACCTTTAGGTCATTTTATCCCATCTTTCTATCCTATCTTCTCATCATGTGCACATTTATGATTTTTCCCCATGAGGAATTTTATTTACACATATCTCCCATTATGTCATCTTCGTGCCCTATCATGGTGCACCTTTTTCATCCTTGTACTTGTCGGCGTATATAATTCACCTTGTGTCTGTGTTGGGGCATCATTGTTTTCATCCACGTCCCTCTTGTGGACACGTGATTTTTCACACAATTCCTCGCAGACAAAGGATTGCACACATCTTTCACATTTAGTTGCACATATTTCGATATTTTCCTATGACCCATTGGTCATCTTGGTTTACATCCATACTGCGGTGGTCTTCACCCACTCACTGGTCTGTAGAACGTTGTCATCTGTCTCCATTGAGACCACAATTTTCCTCTACCGATGTGATATTGGAGTCACCGCCATGCTTTCTTTTTATTGCGATCCTTTTTTTGCCTGAGGCATCCTGCCTTTGGTCATGTCTTCATCCATCCTCAGACACATCTTTAATCTAATCCTTTTTGTTTTTGTCTCGTGGCCTGCTATCGCAAACCACTCAACAAAAAGGGGCAAATGTAGACACCAAATTCTAGTATCATCCCGGGTTTTGATCTCCTTCAGCACGCTTATTCAGGTCTGTTTCCTACCAACAATTCACATTCAGTTAATTAATCTTATAACTATATTAATATCTTATCACATGCCAAAACTATATTATGTTAAATAATTTATTTTAAATAAGTCATATCATTCTATTTAATAATTAAATAATTCAAAGTATATATATAAATATATAACCCACATGTTCCCACTTAAGTCAAAATCACTTCTCACCTAAAAATCAATTCCCACCTAAAAATTCAATCTCTTCAAATTATTAAAATATGAACCCCACCCATAAAATCAATCATTCAAAAATCTCCCTCTCGACAACAAGTCCAAAAATCAATAGTGTAAAGTGAACACATGACTTCACTATTACACCTAACCGTGTCCCTACTCCACATCACATCTTTTCCTTTTCTCACATCATAAACCCCACCATCAAATCACCTCTTCATCATGTCCTCTTAATCAAAATTTATTTTACAAATTATAATTATTTGTAATCCTTTATTTTAATCTCAATTCAAGTTATAAATAGAACTCTTTCCCCCCTCCGAAGGGAGAGGAGAAAATTGGAAATTTGAAGCTTAAATTCATTTATGTGAAATTTTGCATCATATTGTGGAATATTTGGAGGTGAAGCTCTACCAGTTTCATATCACCCGCCTAGCGAACAATCGGTTGTTCTGTCAGGATACTAGTTCGGTATCATATTTATATTGTTCTTCAACATATTGCAGATTTTTTTTATAGTTTTTGGCATGTCATCTTATCATTTGATATTCATTATTTTATTATGAACACGGGGATTGACAACCACCGAGGAAGTTAACGCTTCTCGGATTTGCTTTGTCAGGCAGTCCCCGTATATCATCATCTAATCTTATCTATTTCCATCTTGTAGATCTATTTTCTTTCTTTACAGATTTATTTTCTCTGCGCCCGTATCTAGAATCCATATCTGCATTTGAGGTCCTAAGCCCAGTTCTTTGGTGGTGGCGAGTCTCGAGTGTTCACCCGCACGAGAATGATTTTTCCGAGATCAACAACTAGAAAAAGACAACTTTCGCCTTTGAATGGGGAAGTTTTGCCTACATAGTTATGCCTTTTGGATTAAAGAATGCGAGTGGTGTGTTCTCACGCATCGTGGTACAAGCATTTCGAGAATTTATCCATAAGTTTCACCAAGTTTACTTGGATGAATGGACCGTGTATGGATTGGTGAAGGATCATTGTGAAAATTTAAGGCTGATGTTTGAGAGATGTCGACAATTAAGGATATCCCTCAACATTAAGAAATGTGTCTTTTCTTACTCCATTTAGAACCATGTTAGGACACATTATATGCAAAGAAGGCTTATTACTTTGGATCCTGCTAAAGTTGCGCGATTATTGTAGGATTAGGGAGACTACTAGTCAAAGCGTAGTGTCATGATTCCTTGGACATACAGGGTATTACAGGAATTTCATTAAGGGATATGCTAAGATCACCACACCCTTAGAGGAATTGTTGAAACAAAAAGTGCCTTTCATTGGGGAGAGGTGCAACAGAAGGCATTTGAAACTTTGAAGGATAGGCTTATCACAACACCCATATTATGTTTTCCTTCTTGGGATAAGCCTTTCCATGTGCATGTTGATGCCTTAGGAACAACTATGGGAGCATTACTAGCACAACCTAGTGAGGGAATTGTTAATCATCCGTTGTGTTTTGCAAGTAGGAAATTGACACCAACAGGAAAAAAATTACACAACTACAAAGTGTGAAGCATTGTCTATGATCTACGTGCTGCATAAGTTTAGACAATATCTATTAGAAACACCATTTATATTCTACATGAACTATATGAAATTAAAGTACTTGGTCAACAAGCTTGTTCTGTAAGGGTGCATATGTCGTTGGGTACTATTATTTGAAGAATTTGAGTTCAAAGTGGTCATGAAACTAGGAAAAAGTAATTCAGGACCTGACCACTTATCAAGGATTAATTCGGAGAGGAGGACATAAAGCATTGAGGATGATGCCAGACAGCCAATTGTTTAGGGTCATGGAGTGCACCCTTAGACTTGGAAGATATCATAGTATTCTTAAAAAAATGTGTGGCATTGGAAGGGATGAAGGCTTTGGAGAGAAAGCAGTTAACAATATAAACCACACCTTACATGTTTATTAGTGGAGACTTGTATAAGTTAGGTCGTGATGAGGTTCTACACCGATGTGTATTGGAGCATGAGCGCATGGCAATTATGGAGGAAGCGCATGGTGGAATTGTAGGGGGACACTATGCGGGAAATGCTACCGCGCGGAAGATTTTATTAGCAAGGCTTTGGTGGGAAACCATCTACAAGGATTGTATTGAGTTTTACAAGGTCTGTGATCACTGTTAGTGCCTTGGCAAACCTGGAAAGAGAGATGAAATGCCTTTATGTCCTATCCAAGTGTAAAACCATTTGAAAAGTGGGCTATAGATTTTGTAGGCCCCATTTTGCCAGTGCCACGCGTAGGACTAGATCGTGCTATATAATCACTTACATAGATTATTTCACAAGATGGGTAGAAGCAATGCCAACCAAGGATTACACCGCGGCAACAATGCTCGATTATTATGGGAGAACATAATCAACAAGTATGGTTTCCCTTTAAGTTTAACAAGTGATAGGGGTACACACTTTCTCAATGAAACAATCAGGATTATATTAGCAGAATTTATGGTGGCCCATCATAAGACTACCCCATATCACCCTCAAGCAAATGGAACCATGGAGGCATTCAATAAAATACTGAGTCATACCCTAACCAAGATTTATGACATTGGTAGACAAGATTGGGATGACAAAGTATCAGTAGTTCTATTGGCATATAGGACAACCTACAAGAGGTTGAATAAGGCCACACCATTTCAATTGGTGTTTGGCATGGAGGTTGTCCTACTAGTGGAATTCATGTTGCCTTCACTATGTATAACACACACAGGAGGTTTGGTCGATGAGCAAGTATTGGAAGAAAGAATTGATAAGTTGATGCAATTAGATGAAAGGTGATCACTTTCTAGATGGATTCAAGAGATAGAAAAAGTGAAACAAAAGGCATGGCATGATCGTCACATCAAGAACAAGAAGTTTGAGGTTGGGAAGATGGTTATGTTATATGATTCCAAGTTTTGCGCCATCCTGGGAAATTAAAAGTCCATTGGTTGGGGCCCTATATTATCTCATATATCCTTGACTCAAAGTGCGTGCCGATTGAAAGCATTGGATGGGATGAGGTTACTTGGTCACTTCAATGGGAGTAGGCTGAAGCCCTACTATAAATAAGTCTTCTTGGTGTTTATAAATAAGGCAATATTGCTAGTTAGCTTAGGATTTCATTTTATTTATTTTTTTGTGTTTCCCTTTCTCGTTATTTGTTCCTTTTCATTGTTTTGTTTTGCACTTTGTGTGCCGGTAACCACATTTCTTTCAAAAGGTTATGTATGTGCAAGAGGACCGTGCATTAGTTAAGTGTGGGGTGGAATAATGTAAAATAGTGCAAAGTTTGAGTCAAGTAGAAGTTATGTTGAATGGCCCGGTTGGAAGAGAAAAAGCGTGTGATGTTGAGAAAGCGTGTGGAAAAGAGGTGGACAAGAAGGGTTGGTGTCAGGATAAGGCTTTAGAAAAACCATGTACAAAGAATGAAAAAGTGCAAGAACAACACGAGGTAGGCAAGAGAAAAAATTAGGTGAACAGAAGAAGTTCCCTTGGCGTTGTTGATGCGCGCGTAAGAGTCTTTTGTCGGGTTGGATTGTTTGCATGCTAGAAGGTTATAAATTTTTTTGTGTGGGATTGGGCGCGTGAGTAAGGGCGCTTAAGGTCGACTTAGTGGAAAAAGTCACATTTAGTGTTAAGTACGATAGTAGGTGGCATGACATTTAATGTTGGAAAGAAGGAAAAGCTATAAATAAGGATTCAGGCACATCATTATTTTACCTTGCATTTATGAATTGAAAGAAGCTCTCGTGAACTAGGGCATCCAAAGAATTGTGCAAAGAAGAATCTAAGAAATCTAAAGTGTGTGACTAGGGTAGATCTACAAACCAGTGTGGAAGGAATACATAGGTGTGGGAAAAATTGTTGAGGAAGCGTCGTCTTGTAGAAGGATTTTTCTAGTTAGGGTTTGGAACTAGGGCATGGAGTTAGAAGGGTTTCTTCGTAAGGTTGAGCTTTGGGATTGGACAGAGTGGTAGAGCAGAGCAAGGGGAAGGAGTTTTAAGTGTTAACATCGACCAGAAAAATGGCACCAAAGAAAGCAACCATCTCACCTAAGAAACAAAAGGGCAAGGGAAAAGGAAAAAACAATCACCCGTTATGAGAGCCAATGAAGAATGGTATGCGAAATGTAGTACCTAGATGGGGTATTGCTAGGAAAAGAGTGGGAGTCACATCTACGAAAGATGGTTGTGAGCGATTCTAATCATCGCACAAACACAAATGAGAAGGAGATGGCTTTGGAGTTGGTTCTCCCAACTAACAAGAGGACACTAGAGGGCATGCTAATATAAATTGACAAAGTAAAGGTCAAATTGGAGAAGGCAGGGTTGTTGTAGCTTTATGAGTTACCTTACTTCGGAAAGCCTGAGTGACTGTATATCAATGGTTGATGTCACACGTTCATGAAGATCACTTTTACTTCATGGGGCACAAGATGCGCATCACACCATAGCTGATATCCAAGTTCACATGCCTCAATTGTGAAGGAGATAACATTGATGACGACCTAAGTGACAAGGAGGCTATCAAGGAGATTGTATCCACATATGACTACAAGAAGGGGTCACGATACTTTGACATCATTGAGATACTAGACCCAGTGATGAGGATGGATGGTGCGCTTGGTAACTAAGCTCAATGATCAGGAACGATGGACCCAAGTGAACAAGGCATGGCTAAATGTATGCCGGAAGATATCAGAGGGAACCATCTATAACTTGTCTACCATTCATCACGAATGATATCATTTAAGAACGCACGGGAGGATGAGAAGATACTATTTGGTAGTGTCCTCCATACAATTGTTTTCTTAGAGATTGGAGTGCCGATGGGCCAAAAAAGTTCATTTAGGAATATCCAGAAGAGGACTCAATCACCCATAAAGAGGTTTACAAAGTATACTTGTGAGACCATGACAACCACTCACAAGGCGTGCTTGGAGAAGTGGTACAAATGGATGTGTGATGCATTCGAGGTAGAATGGAGGATCCCGGAGTAGTTTCTAGCGCTCATGGATGGAGAAGTAGAATTTGCAGTGTATCAACATTTCTGCATTGGTAGATTCAAATTGACAGATGAGACATTGAGCCGTTGTGCAAGCTACCTTTCTCTTTCACCACACAATACTTCCAAGCTGGAGTAAATAGGTTCAAGGAGGCTAAGAGACTAAGGTTCAACCTTAGTGAGGTAGATCATGACCACCGAGAGCTACACAAAAATGTCATCTACCCCAAGAAGTGCGCATACGTGGAGAAATATGTCTCCCATGAGGTCCAGATGATGAAGCCACTAACACTGCCAATTGTAGGGAGGACCGTGGAAAGAGTGTATTTACGCATAAGGCCAAAATTCAAAAAAGACGCATACTTGGAGAATTATGTCTCCATTCCTGAAGACCCTATAGGAAGGAAGAAGGTCACACCTAGGAAGAGAGAAAGAGAGGAGGTACAGGAGAAAAAGTCACCAAGTGTTCAAACTACACAATTGGTGGGTGCGCCAGAGGCAAGCGCAAAACCTAGTACCTATGCGCGTAGGAAGAAGTCCCCGATCAAGGAGAAGACCCCAAAAGAGGAAGTGCTAGAGTAGGAAGAACCTCTCACAAAGGAGAAGTCACTAGGAGAGGAGGAAGAAAGAGCAGAATCTCCTATACTAGAATCACCAGTTAGGAAAAGGTAGAAGGTAACGAAAAGGTGGATTTAGAGGAAATAGAGAGCTTGGAAGCCTACATAGGTGAGAAGGATGATGATGAGCTTGAAGAAGCTCAAGACCCTCTAGTTTTTAAAGTACACGATTCTGAGGAAGAAGGAGAGGAAGAGGAGGATGACAAGGAAGAAGGAGATGAGTATAACAAAGGAGATGAGGAGGAGGATGAAGAAGAAGCTGAGACCCAAGGCAAGGGGGTAGGTAGGGAAGAAGTTACAAAAGATCAAAGGACCCCAAGCCTCACAAAGGAACAGATAGACGAGGCCGTAAAAAATAAGTGGAAAAAATCATCAAGACCTTGGTAGAACAAGAGGTGGAACGAAGCGTGGATGTGGTGCTGAAGGAAATTGAGAAGGAAAGCATAGGAAAAGAATATGGCAAGCATGGGGAAATCCCGATTTGGCTGTAAGCTTTCCAAAGGCCGTGCACATAAGAAGGAAGTGAAGGAAGAAACCCAAGGTAAAAGAATGGGATACATCGACAATCCAAGCAAGGTGTTGCGCACACGTTTTCAAAGCACCATGCCAATGGAGCAACTCTTGGCCATGGCGTCATTTGATGAGGAAGGTGCATACCCTTGAATGAGGAAAATGCTTTCTTGGGCATTTGAGTCCCACATTAACGAGCCTGAATTTGAAGTAAGCCAAGGAGCATTGATGAAGGTGCCTGAGTCAAAGGGAATCAACCCCTTGGTAAATTCTCAACAATTATCGACGATAAAATCTGCAATGATGCCGAACAAAGTTTTAGTTGAAGTTGAGGCCAAAATCTTTAGGAGAAACAATAGGTAAAGTTCCTAGAGGTAGAGCTGGAGAAAAAGGAAGAAGAGCTCATTAAAAAGACCAAGGAATTAAAGTAAGAAGAACTAATCAACACTCAATTAAGGCATGAGTTAAAGGATGAGAAGGCAAGGGTGCGCGAGGTGTATAAGAAAATAGAGATGATAACGGATGTTATTGTCCTAAAGCATCTAGAATTGAAACCACCCACACAAAAGTATGGGTTAACCTTGCAATGCCTAGAGGAATTGACTTGCATTCTCACCATGGAAAGGCTATTTCACTTGATTCTAGATCATTTCTTTCAAGTATTGACGAAACAAATAGGGTAACGAGCGTAGGAGGAATACCTATTCAAATCTTTAGTTAATGAGTTGTTGCGTGCGTATGACTTCTTGAATCCATAGCTGATGTGAGAGCTTCCTTTTTGGCTGGGAGGAACTACCTACAATACAAAGCAAGACCACCATAAAAAGTCAAACAATATATTTAGTGAACTCGCCTATCATTTGCTAGATCGAGAACTATGATACTTCCTAGATGGGGGTCGGTCCACTGTTTTAAATAATTTAATTAGCAGTAAATAAGGTAAATCTATTGTAATTGAAATGATTTAGGTATCACACTTAAAAAACAATAAGAAATAGATCTAATCTAATGAAAAGCTAGGTTAGAGTAGGATCCAAAGGTCAAGAATGCTGGTTCTAGGTCTCTGCAGGTCTGACAGAGGTCTCAGGTAGATCACAGGTGAATGAGGGTGAGAGGGAATTAGGTGGATAGGTCATTATTTTGGGTTGTATGGGCAAATACAGAGACCGATGTTGGTTAAGGGTAATCGATCGGCACGGTTGGGTATAAGCTGGTGCCGATTCATTGTGGAGTTCGGGAATGCCACAGAACGAGATTTAGGTCTCCTTTATGATTGCACAAAGGATTTTGGTTGGTCAGGATGAGGTATTGGGTGATTTAGGTAGGATTTTACAAGATTTTAAAGGGTATATGGAGGGGTGAGTGTTGAAGGAGGTCAATGGGTGGTTAGGTAAACAAAAGATGATAATATAATGATGAAATGGAATGAACCAGAGAAGTGTAACATTTACTTACTTGGATTCTGGTCTTGGATGCTTGTGAGTGAGGGTGGAGGTGTTAATGAGAGGTTTTGAAGGCTGCGGTGATCACCAATCGAAGGAAAGCTTTTGCATGGGCTGAAAATGTACATTCCTCTTTGCTTGGTTAGATCAGGGATCATTGTTGGGATGGTCATGCGGGAAAAGATGCTTGATCTCCTTCCTTGCATGCGTGTTCTCACTTGAATTCACTCTCAAAAGATGTGATATCTCTCAGGAATGTACTAATGTTCACCAACTTTTCCAATCTTTTCCAACATTTTTCCAACCTTGAGAATAAGGTTGTTTTGGGGTTAAAAGGGTAACTGATGGCGGTTTCGACTTAACCGATGATGGTTAGGGGTAACCGGGAAAATCGGTCAAGGCGGGATTTCTAGGTTTACTAAACTAGGAGATTCTTGATTTCCTCGAGCATCTTGTGCCATTAACTGCGGATCAAACTGGAAGCCTCTTGTCAACATGCGGGAATTTGGTTGAGGGAATGTAGGCATTGATTTTTAGGGTTTGGGTAAGCCTTAGTTAGTTATGGCAACTTACTAAGAATAGGTCTTAGGGTGAGTTGGCTTGGTGAGGTGTCTAGGTGAGGTGTATGTGTGGATATTATTTAAATTAAGATATTTAAATAATAAATATGGTGAGGATAATGAATTATTTTAATTAAATTAATATTAGTGAGGTGAAGGGGGCCATGGCTAGGTGAATGTGATGAAGGGTGCTTATTTGTCAAGGGATCAAAGGGGAGTGTGACCTAATTTCATGGTGTCTAAAAAGGCAACCACTTGCCTTGGAGTCTGAGAAGAGGTGTTGGCATGCAAGGAAACAAAGGATAAGATGAAGGTAGTAGAAATTATTGCTCAGTATAACAAAATCCTCACCAACGTAAAAACCGTTGTGCAGCAAAGCTGAGGTTGCCTATGACAATTGCATTGATGATAGAGCCAAAGTGGCGAGCATCCCGGTCACCATACATGAGATAGAGCTTAAGGAGTTCTAGGAGAAGAACAAAGGAAATTGAGCTAAGCGAGACACGAATCTTGCCAAAGTGGAAAAGAAACAAGAGGTTATTAAGACATTGCGGGGCTCAATCAAGAACTGGTTGAAGGAGTTGTATCCCTAAATTACTTAGAGGATGGATGCACTCGAGGATTTGGGAAAGAAACTTGAGGAGATTTTGGAAACAATGAGCGCTAAGGGGGAGGAACTAAGTTTTGAAGAAGTGAGCACCCTGGTAGGGAACCTCTGTCAGCAGGCTAAGAGCGAGGTCGACACTTGGGGAAAGTTAGAAGTAGAATTAGGGAAGGATTTCCCTCTCCTCCTCTAGAAATAAAGTTCCCCATTCTTTCATTCTTTTCCCATTTCTTCATTCCTTTATTCTTCCATTCTAACCATTTGTAAGGATCCATCTTTCTTTATTCTTTTTGAAGAGTGTTTCGAGGATGGAGAATAGGCATAGTGTTGGGTGATGTTGGGCCTCTAAAATATTGGCTAAGTACAAGAAGGCATGTGGGCTCATAAGGCCTAGTTGGGGAAGGGCATGCAAGGTGAAGGCGCGAGGACAAGGTTTTAGAAGGGTTTTAGAAGAACCCATGGTGTGCGTGCAAGGCAGAGCAAGGGTTTTGGGACTTAGCCACATTTGACATTCCTGGTAGTAAATGGGAAAAGCATGACGTGATTATGCATGCAGAGTGGATAAGCTATCATCCTAGCTACTTGGTGCCCATGAAAGGAATATTCCTTATAATAGAAGGATCTAGAAAGACATCATTGCGAAGAGTGGAGAGCTCGGATCTGAAAGAGGCATGCTTCCTTGGAGGACCACCTTGGACACTTGGAAACCAATCCATAACTTCAGAAAGGCTTGGTGGTGGTTGCTGAGGCTATATATTCAAGCGCCTGGTAGAAGAAAAGGGGCGTTGGTGAGAAATAAGTAGAGAAGGGGATGGAGATGAGAGGTGAAGCTCTCTACGAAATATCATGGAGTGTTCTATGGGTTGGTTTAGAAGATTTGTAGGAGTAATGGAATATCAAGGGGATGGGCCTGTGTTTTTCTTTGTAATATGAGGGACCTAAGTCTAGTTCTGATGCATGACTCTAGTCTGCACTATTATATTGATCTGTGATGGCCTCAATGAATGTAATGTGATTATCAAACATGTTGAATATGAATATATGTGGTTCCTAGTTTATACTTATATCTATATGGATCTGTTCTGTGTATATTCTTTGTGAATGGATGTAAACCCTTGTGCATTTCCTTTCTATTATGGTCTAGATTTATATTCTATTAATGCTTTCCTTATCTGAATGGATGCATTAGCCTAGAAACTCGTCATAAGCTCTCAAGATGAATGCATGGTTCTTTTCCATTCTTCTACATTTAAGTATCTATCATAGATGATGCATTCTCACACAACTCACACAAAGGAGGGGCTCGGTGCCCGCATGTGCCTCGGGTGAGTGCCCAACACCCACTGGGTGATAGGCCAACGCACATGGGATTTTCTTGTTCTTTAAAGGGTACAAAAATGACTACATATAGCTACTTCCTCATCCAAAATGAAGAAGTCTCAACATTTCATTGAACTACTTACAATAGAGGAAGATCCTTCCAAAAATATTAACCCTTTCATGATCTCTGCTCATCTTCCCCCTTCTTTTACTTCAACTTCCACTATTATCCCTTACACAATAACTTCTCCATATCCTTCCTCTCACGATCCTTCTCATGGTGCTATTGTGGTTAGTTATCCATAACTAAAAGATTCATGGATCTAGAAGTTAATAATGAAGGTTGTAACTCATCCTTAATAGAAAGAACCCACCTCTCGAGCTATTTTTTTACAGGCAAGTAAAATTTTGAATAAGGTAATAACTCACCATGTTAGGTTTGTAGGCCATCTAGCAGCTTTAAGGACAAGGGATTACCTCCTCTAAATAAGTCCAGATTGAAGCAATCTCATGGTTGATTCCTTGCAAAAGATCCAAAACACTTTTGTAAATTTAGATGAGGAAACTAAGGCCTCTTCCCTATAGATGAAAGAGGAATTCGTCCAACAATATGGAAAAATAACCATTCCTCTGACATTGATCAATGACGTCAAATTGACTTTATAACAATTATTTAATAGTTACATCATAGTTGTAAGCTAAAGATCAAAGGGACACCAAATACAACATTTTAAAAACTATTTTATTTGGGATTTAGACGATGTAAATTCCAAGGTAAATGCATTACTTGATACAACTAAGGGAAATGCTTTGATGAATTTCTCTGAGCTTGTAATGATAGTGGAATTGATTTTCAAGTTTAGGAATAAAGATAATGAGGCATTATCCTTGTTAAAAATAGTAATTGCATAATTTGATGCATTATATAATAAAATAACTCAACTTTTTGGCTGAAGTTTGAATTCCTACAATTGTTGACCAATATGGAAATCTCTTATATGTAGCTCGGTTCTACAATATCCTTCAACAAACCATGCAAATATTTTTACAACAAATCAAGTCACAAAGGGAGGGAACATTGTGACACGTAATATAATATTGGATTCCTTAAAAAGGATAGAGAGAGCTCAATTAATAGATGAATTTAACAAGATAATGATCGGTGTATTAGTTTCCAAGATGTAGATTGTGACGTGTTGGTCCTTGAAATAGATGTCGAGTGGATAAGGTGCCAGCTTGGAAGACTTGGTGGTCAAGGAAAGAATATTCCACGCATGGAATATTCTTAGAAGACATCATTGTAGAAAGTGGAGAGCTTGGAGCAGAATAAGCATGCACCATTGAAGGACCACATGGACACTTGGCATCCGATCTACTCCTAAAAAAAGGCATGGTGGTGGGTGTTGGTGCTATAAAGAGAGATGCTTGGAAGCAAAGAAGACACAGAGGAAGACATAGATGGAAGACATATAATATGAGGAAAGTGAAGCTTTGCTATAGAAAATATTAGGAGGCCCTAGGAGTTGGGGTTCTCATTAGAGGACTGTAGGAATGTTATCATGTCTAAGGGATGGGTCTGTAAAAATTTTGTAATAAAGAAAGCATAGCTAGGACCTTTGATATATGGGTTAGATCCTGTCTTGATACATTTGGTTTGATACGACCCTTTTGAATGTAATGTGGTTGTTGAGACTATGATCAATATAAATATATGGCTTTGTTCTAAATATCTAGTTCAGGGGTGTAAACCCTAGTGTTATTTCCTTATATTTTATGATAGATATGTTCTTTGTATTTCATGCCATGATGTTTCTCTTGTTATTAAATGCTTGGGTATAAGGATATGATAGCTCATGTTGTGCTTTTACATGAATATTCACTTCTCTGTAACTAATCCTCTAATAATGGCAATATCTTCTCACAATGCTCACATAAAGAGGGCTCAACACCCACGCATGCCTTGGGTGAGTTCCAGCGCCCATTGGGTGATAGGTCGATGCACATGGGGTTAGAAGTTAGTAGATGGGTAAAAATGACTACATCTTGGTTCATTGCTAGGACCTCTTTTCAAAGTTGTTGTGAGAATGATGTGTGATGACAGAGTGCTTGACCTTGGACAATGTCGAGGCATGGTTTAAGAGCACGGAGGATGAGTTTTCTTAGAGATTTAGTACTGGACTGAGTTTGATGCACATAGATGGGTAGAAGAACACCTGTATCATGAGTTATATGAGACCTTCTTTTGTTGCTTTCTAGTAGAGTTGTATGAATGGCTTTCACATATGCATCTAGATCAAGCTAGTATTATAGATCTCACGTTTGGACCCAAGAGGAATATCAGAGGTTGTAGGATGTTGATCTGACTTGGACGCGTGTTATTGATCATTGGTGGAAGAGAGTGTTGACCAGTTATACCCTGGAATACACTATTTCTACGTATTCTTGTCTTGAGGTTGTTGAGTTTGAGTTCTTAAAGGAACCTAGAGGATCATTTTTTGTGTTATCCCTTTAGCCATAAATATCCTGCTCATTACACTAAGTTTGGAAGCATTTCCTATGGTGGCTAAAGCTCTTCTAAGCGTTGGGTGAGGAAGGTAGGGTGGAAGAAGATGGCAAAAATTATAGCTAAAAAAGAGAGAGAGGAGAGACGACTCAAGTATAATGAGGCTTGTGAAAAGGATTTGGCTAGAAAACGTGAGGTTATAGGAGTGATGGATCTATGGAGGCAGACGTTGCGGGAAGGAATTGAGGTTCATGCAGAGGACATGGAGCTGAGTAGTCTATGCTACCCCATCTTGGCAAGCACGAGAGAGAGACCCCTTCACTTCGATGAGAGTTTGTCACTTAGAGAAAGGAGAGCCATCGACATGCATCTAAATCCACATGGTGACCAACCCCTTGGTGCTTAGTTTTCCAAATCAAGAGATAAGTATTGCTAACCCAATTGGTATTGGTGGGAGTGACCGATCTGCACCTAGGAGATATAATTTCTCATTTGGTACATCTATGGTTGCACAATCATTTCCGTGTTTGGAGGAATATTGTATGGAATGATGTTTGGGAAAGTGTGAGTACACAAAGTTTGGGTATCACATTTGGAAGTGGCGCGAGACACACATATGGTAGTGGTGTAATATCACAAACTGTTGGCGTGCAATTCATGGGACATTGGGAATGCTAGGTGTGACCACTTCAGGCCCTTTACCGGCTACAGGAGGTGGATCTAGTGGTATAGGAGCTGGAGGACCTGGTGGATATGGAGGATCTAGTGGGTAAAGAGGGATAAGACTGGTGGATCTAGTGGATCTAGTGGTGGAGGTAACACCAGAGGAAATCAAGGTTCCAGATAAGGCAAAAGAGGACTTCAACCGCCTCAGCAAGTATTTTTTGAGATGTCTTTGCACTACAAACTACAAAGGTGTTGAGGATGTTGTACAGAGCATGTACACAAGTGTGAACTTCCATGACACATGAAGGGGATCACTACCCTAGAGTGAAAGGAAAGTCAGTTTGTAAAAAATTGCAAGGATGCATGCATAGTTAGTACCAAAAGTATGACCCCCATCAGATAGTGGTAGATTACACACATTTGTGAGAATGCTTTCTTGGCTGAATTTCATATCCTTGAGTTTGAACAGAAGATCATCACACATTGAAGGAGATCTAACAAGGAATGAGAGAGTGTGTGGGAGTATGATGCACATTTCAAAACTCTCTTATTAAAGCTATCATATGATATTCACCCCTCTTAGCATGCTCAGTGGTTTGTTGGAGGATTGATAACACCGTTTAGGAGAGCACTTTCACACAAGACTTTCACAGACCCACATGTGAGGCCTTGGAGGATTCCCTGCATACTGAGGCTATTGGAAGCATGGATACCAATGTTAGCCCCTTCCTTGAGGCTCATATTGTTTGTTGCAATGGCGAAGTAGCTGAGAGAAGCTATCTGTGAACTCGATGCATGAGACTCGCAGTGGTCTATGGTGCATGGATTGTGAGGTAGAGGGGCATACAAAGGATAATTTTCCCTAGAGATCGGTACGCGCCATGATGGTGGACTGTGAAATTTACCATGGAGATCATGATGCAAGTAGATGTCCCACTACTATAGCATGCAATCCGTAAGAATGTGTCTTGTTATTGCAAGATTTGCACTCTATTACCCATGACACTAAGGATTATAGATTGATTGACCAGATACATGACATCATTGATATTAGTGTGCACTAGACCAGCCTCGTGAATAATTTCAAGGCCAATAGTCATCACTACGAAGGGTGTGCAGATGAAGGGGTGCATGGAAGAGGTTTGTGAGGAGGATTTCGTGGTCATGGAAAATGCATGGAGGAGGAAGAAGTGAGTTCTCGCGTGGAACCTGTTACAATTGTGGGTCTACGAAGCACTATAAGTGTGAATTCCCTGGACCTATTACAATGCTCTTGGTGTGGAAAGAACATAAGTATGAGGAGTGTCAGAGATATTTGAACATATGAGCCAAAACACGAAAAGAAAAAGGCACCGGGATGGTAAGCGTGAGGAAGGCCGATTCACAATGGATGCCAAGGTGGCGCGCGGGTCAAAACTAGAGCTGTCTACTAGTTCTGACGTGAGTTGAGGCTGCCGTGCACTAGGGAAGTACCAAGGCAAAGACTGTTGGTTATTAGAGAAGAGGTGGTGCATGGAAAGTATCTGGACCCTACTCATTAGAAAGAAGTGTATTAAGAAACCATGGATGTGATTCAAAGCCTTAAGGAGAGATCCAGTGCTTGAAAGAGTAGTCAAGACAGTTAGAGCAAAGGAAGAATGTTGAGGCTCCATAGAAGGATTTGGATGAGGTTAGAGAAGTATGTAAGATGTTGAGGCAAGATAATATCATCATCTTTTTAGGAGAGTGGTTATGGGAGAAGGTACCACACAGAAGGAGGGTGAGAGGCAAGTTATGCATGCCAATATTCCTCCCCACAACCTTGATTATGACAAGGAGATTACCTTGAATGTTGTTGTAGATGGGTGGCTTCTAAGCAATATTTTGATTGACATAGGCACGGAAGTCAATGTTATCACTCTAGATGCATGACATCAAATGGGAAGGCCCCCATTACAACCATCTTCAAATGTGTTGTATATGGATAACAAGATAAAAGAAATGCCCATTGGTGTCTTGAAGGATGTTGTTATCACTATCTAAGGAAAAAAATTCATCTGGGATTTTGAAGTCTTGTGCTTGAGAAATGAGACAACTTTCAAAGCATTACTTGGGTGCCCCTGGTGTTATAAGAACAATGTTGACCTAAGGTTTAATAAGGGATACATAAGATTTGAGAACAAGGAAGAGTGGTCATCATCCCTTAACCGATGGAAGTCAGCACCCTATATTGAGCCCTTGGGAGAAGAAGTTCTTGATAGGATCTATGTGCACTCTATCAGGGACCCTGAGGTGATTCACCCTACAGAGGGAGTTATTCAATTTGAAGATGCTTAGTCCATGAGTGATACAACTAGTGTGGCATGTGATAATTGGGCGCACAAGACTTATGAGTTAATTGGGTGACAACTAAGAGGCTCTATGACAAGGGTAATGAAGGTGTGCTCAGTCAAGTGCACTGGGAGAGGGAAGAAGTTACCAAGTTATTCTAGAGGAGCCAACCTTGAGGATTTCTTATGAGAAATGGAGGCTTAGTGGAAAAATGAGGTCGAAAGAAGAGGAATGCTCAACTATAACTTTCTCGGGACCACTGTAGCGTTGGTGGATGACACATTGTGATAGCCTTCTAGAGTCACGAGATAAAAATCACGTTCTTTATTAGCTTCTCCCTGAAGCAATGCACCCACTTGCAATACGAGACTACATGGGAAGGAACCCACCTCATCTCACGTCCAAACATGTGAGAAAGCATGGATGGAAGGCGTAGAGGCCTTGCCACCTTCTTTATGGGTGCATAAGTTGTATTCCACCTTACAAGGTTGTACATGTGCATGGTATATTCACTTTGAGATGTGCCATCAGACATGAAATTGTAGAGAAGATGTTGACCTCCTTCAAGCTTTGAGTATCGGAGTACTAAACCATCGGTGGATAGGGCATTGCAGGTTGTCAAACACCTTACAATGGGAGATAGTGCCATGGTAGAAGATAGAATATTGGAGTTATTGGGTGAACCTAGTTTGGAACCATGCTTTGATGAGGAAGAGTCAGAAGAGATGCAGTTGAGCGCATGTGCATGGAGAAAGACAAGGGAAAGATGGTCTATGTGATAGATGGTGAAGAGATGGAGAGTTTTGATGTTAACCATATTGAAGGTATGCATAAAGTGATTGATAGTGTTGATGAGGAAACACATGCCTACCATGAACCCCTCAAAAAAATTAAGGTTAACATTGGTTGAAAAATGAACCTAAGGAGGCCACTATTGGAGATTATTGGTCAGAGAAGGAGGTCTCAAAGATCATTGATCTACTACATGAGTTTCATGACTTATTTTTTGAGTGGATGCCATGAGTTTAAAGGCATCCACCACTCCTTGGGAGAAATGAAAATCAAGTTAAAGGAGGGTGTGCACCCGATTTGGAAGAGGCCTTATTGAATGAATCTGGATCTTCGCGTCAAGGTTAAGGAAGAGATAGACAAAATGGTCACTTCGGGAATCATTGAAACTATGGAGGAATTAGAATGGGTAAGCCCCATGGTCATCAACATTAAAAAGGATGGAAGGATAAGGATCTGTGTTAACTACAGGGACTTAAATGTGGTATGTGTAATTGATCCTTTTCCAACCCTTTTACCGAAGAGATTCTAGAAGGAGTGGCGAGGCATGAGATCTATTCCTTCACAAATGGATTCTCAAGATACCATCAAGTTAGAATTACTAAAGAAGACCAAGAAAAGACAACTTTTGCCATTGAATGGGAAAGTTTTGCCTATATGGTCATGCCTTTTTATGCTGCTTGTGTTTTCGTGCATGATGGTCTAGGCATTTCAGGATTTTATCCATAAGTTTTTGCAAGTCTACTTTGATGACTGGACAATGTATGGACTAATGAAATACCATTGTGATAATTTGTGGTTGATTTTAAAAAGATGTCGATAGTTGTGCATATCCCTCAACATCAAGAAATGTCTCTTCGTTGCTCCATTTGGAACCTGTTGGGGCATATTATATGTAAGGAAGGTTTCTTGGTGGATCCTGCCAAAGTTGTTGTTATTGTGGGATTGGGGGAGCCTACAGTCAGAGTGCAGTGCACGGATTCCTTGGGCACACATGGTACTACCAGACGTTTATCAATGGGTATGCCAAGATCACCACACCATTGGAGGAGTTACTAAAACACAAAAGTGCATTTCACTGGGGAGAGGCACAACAGACAACATTTTACACTTTGAAGGATAGACTTGTCACTGCGCCCATACTATGATTTCCTTCTTGGGATAAACCTTTCCACATGCATGTTGATGCTTCAGGGATGGTAATTAGAGCAGTCTTAGCATAGCCTGGAGAAGGGATTGTTAACCACCCCTTGTGTTTTTCTAGTAGGAAGTTAACACCAACAGATCAAAACTATACCACTACTGAGGGTGAAGCACTATTAATGATCTATGCTACCTTTGCATAATTTTAGGAAGTATCTGCTAACAACACCCTTCATATTCTAGATGAACCACATGACATTGAAGTATTTTGTGAACAAGCCCATTTTACAAGGGCACATATGTTGGTGAGTCTTGTTGTTTCAGGAATTTGAGTTTACACTTGTGAAACAAGGAAAGAGTAACTCGAGGGCATGACCATTTGTCAAGAATAAATTCGGAGAGGACGTGCAAAGAATCGAGGATATAATGTTAGATGCACAACTTTTTAGACTACGACGCACGCCCTCTGAATTGGAAGATATTGATGTGTTTCTCAAAATGGGTGTGGTTCCAAAGGAATGAAAACTTTGGAAAGGAAACAATTAGCCATACGCGTTGCGCCCTACATACTAATAAGTGGAGACTTATACAAGTTAGGCTATGATGACGTTCGCATGCCGATGTGTGTTGGAACATGAGCACATTACAATTTTAGACTATGACACGTGCCCTCCGAATTAGATGATATTATTGTGTTTCTCAAAATGGGTGTGGTGCGGAAGGAACAAAAACTTTGGAAAGGAAACAGATTAGCCATACGTGTTACACCCTACATGCTAATTAGTGGAGACTTATACAAGTTAGGCTGTGATGAGGTTCTATGCTGATGTGTGTTGGAACATGAGCGCAATGCAATCATGGAAGAAGCACATGGTGGGATTGTGGGAGGGCAATATGTGGGGAATTCCACAATGCGGAAGATTTTACTCATGAGGATTTAGTGGGAAAGTATATACTAGGATTACATTGAGTTTTGCAAGGCTTGTGACCATTTCTAGTGCCTTGGCAAGCCAGGAAGAAGGGATGAAATGCCCTTGAGGTTGATAGTCAGTGCAAAACCATTTGAAAAATGGGAAATTGATTTTGTAGGACCAATTTCACCTACTGCGTGAAGGACTAGTTCATGCTATATCATCACTTGCACTAATTACTTAACAAGGTGGGCGGAGGCGGTGCCTACAAGGGATTGCACAATGACAATAACTACTAGATTCTATGAGAGAACATAATAAGTAGGTATGGATGTCCTTTGAGCTTGACTAGTGATAGGGGTACAAATTTTTGAATGAAACAATCAAGATTTTGTTGGCGAGTTCATGGTCACCCATCATAAAAATACCCCATATCACCCACAAGATGATGGAACTGTTGAGGCATTTAACTAGATATTAAACCACACACTGACCAAAATCTATGATGTGGGAAGACAAGATTGGGATGATAAGGTATCAGTCATTCTATGGGCATACAAGACAACCTATAAGAGATTAAACAAAGCCACACCATTTAAATTGGTTTTTGGTGCGGAGGCTATTTTACCGGTTGAATTTATGCTACCATTAATGCATATTGTGCACGTAAGAGGGTTGGGTAATGAATAATTAATTCAAGAGCGCATGGATAAGTTAATGCAACCTGGACAAAAGGTGATCACTTGATATATGGAGTTATAATACTAAAAAGGCACAACAAAAAGCATGTCATGATTGCCATATTAAAAACAAACAATTTGAGGTTGGGCAGATGGTCTTTCTTTATGACTCTAAATATCTGGGCCATCTAGAAACTGAAAATCCATTAGTCGAGGGTCGTATATCATCTTGTATATCCTTGATTCAGGTGCCTACCAGTTACAAGCGTTAGATGGTACACGGTTACCAGGCCATTTCAATGGGAGTAGGTTGAAGCCCTACTATAAATAAGTCTTCCTTGTGTTCATAAATAAGACAATATTGCCATTTAGCCTAGGATTTCCTTTTATGCATTTCATTTCCTGTGTTTCCCTTTCTCATTGCTTGTTCCTTTCTCTTTGTGTTGTTGTTTTACACACCTTGTGCACCGGTAGCCACTTATTATTTTCAAAAGGTTGTGTATGCACAGAGGACCATGCATCTATTTTTTTGTGGGGTGGAGTAATGTGAAGTAAAATGGAAGTTGGTAGTAGAAGTTGTGTTTTGGTGGCTGGATTAAAAGCGTGTAGTGTAGAAGAGTGCACGTAGAAAAGGTGGACATAAGGAATTTTGGTGTTAGGAAAGCTTTATAAAAACCATGTATAAAGGATGAGAAGCATGGGAACAACATGAGGTAGGTGAGGGAAAAATCAGGTTAAGGACAGAAGAAGTGCCTTTGGTGCTGCAACTTGCACGCATGAGGATCTTGATCGAGTAAGGATTTTGCGTGCGGAAGGTTGTAGAGTTTTTCGCACAAGATTGGGCGCGGGGTAAGAGTACTTAAGGTTGGCTTAGTGGAAAAATCCACCTTTATTGTAAAAGTACGTTGGTAGGTGGCATAACATTTATCACGGGAGAGAAGCAAAAGCTATAAGTAGAAGGTCGGGATACATTATTATTACCTTGAATTTGTGATAAAGAAGAGCTCTTGCGAACTAGGGCATCTCGCTTAAAAGATTTGTGCAAAGGAAAAATTGTGAGAATTTGAGTGCATGACTAGTGTGATTTGTGAACTAGAGTGGATAAAGTACATGGGCGTAGGGAGGAAGGTTTTAGAAGAGTACGTCATCTTGTGGAAGGATTATCTAGGTTAGGGTTCTACAGCTAGGACACATGAGAAAAGGGATATTTTGGGAAGGAAATCCCAAAATTTAAGTAGAGTGAGGAAGAGGAGCAAAGAAGAGTTTGTTTTTAGTAACCCGATAATAAGATGACACCAAATAAGGTAACTATCACACCAAATAAGGGAAAGGGCAAGGGGAAATAAACTTCTGCCACCAGTTTCAATGAGGCATGGTATGTGGAGAAGCAGTACCCAGATGACATGTTGCTCGAAAAGGAATGGGTATCCTATGTAAGGAAGATGGTAGCAGTGATTACAACCATCGCACATGTACCATGAAGAAGGAGATGGAATTAGAACTGGTTCACCTGATAGAAAAAGGACACTAGAAGGGATGTCAATCTACAGTGATGAAGTGAAGGTAAAATTGGAGAAGGTTGGGTTTCTACAACTTTATGAGTTTCCCTACTTTGGAAAACCTGAGCAACTATACCAATGGTTGATGTTGCACGTGCATGAGGACCACTTCTACTTTGCAGGCCGAAGGATGCACATAACCCCTCAACTAATCTCTAAGTTTACCGGCCTTGTCTACGAAGGGGAGCTGCTAGATGATGACTTGGAGGACAAGGAAGCCATTAAGGAGATAGTCCAGGCTTATGATTATAAAAAGGGCTCACACTATTTCAATATCTTGGATATCTCTGACCCAGTGATGAGGATGGTCATGTGCTTGGTATCTAAGCTGAATGGGCAAGAGAGGTGGACACAAATAAATGAGGCTTGGTTGAATATGTGCTCAAAGATTGAAGGAACCATATATAACATGTCCACCTTCATTTTAGAAGAAATCATTAGTGCCACGCACGAAGGAGAAAGATAATGTTTGGAAATTTCCTCCTCACCATCGTTCTTCTCAGAAATTGGAGTGCCCGATGGGCCAAAGAAGTTTGTATGGGAATATCCAGATGAAGATCCTTCCCCCACAAAGATATTTGAAAAATACACTTGTGACACCATGATGACCACCCACAAGGTGCGCCTGGAGAAATGGTACAAGAGGATGCGTGACGTGTTCGAGGTTGAATGGAGGATACCCGAACAATTACCAGTGCTAGTGCAAGGAGAGGTTGAGTTCGCTATTTACCAACACTTTTGCATTGGTAGATTCACATTGACAGATGGGACCAAGAGCCCATGGTGTAAACTACCTTTCTCTTTCACTATGTAATATTTCAAAGCAGGGGTCAATCACTTCAAGGAGGCCAAAATACTAAGGTTCGACCTCAACAAGGTGGACCAAGACCACCGCGAAGGTGTGCGTAAAGCTAGTATACCCAAATAAGCACACTTTTGTGGAGAAATATGTCTCTCATGAGGTGCGCATGACAAAACTTGTGATGCTACCAATTCGTTGGAAGGACCGCATTGAGGGTATACCTATGCATTAGACCTAAGTATGAGAAGGGCACCTACTTGGAGAGTGATGTCTCCATCCCAGAAGACCCCACCGGGAGGAAGAAGGTCATGCCAAGGAAGAGGGAAAGAGAAGAGGCACCAGAGAAGAAGGCACCAAGTGTGTAAACAACACAATCTATGGATGCACAGGAGTTAGGCATGAAACCGAGCACATATGCATGGAGGAAGAAGTCCCCCATTAAGGAAAAGGAAAAATCACCTGAGGAAGAGGTGTCAGAGCAAGAAGAGCCTCCTGCATAAGAAGAATCACCAAGGAAGGAGTCACTGCTGAAGAAGAAGAGAAGGAAGAGTCTCCTATACTAGAATCACTAGTTAGGAAGAGGTAGAAGGTAGTAGAGAAGGAAGACTCAGAAGAAACAAAGATCCGGAGGCCTATAGAGGTGAGAGAGATGATGACAAGCATGAAGAGGCTTAGGACCATCCTATGTATGATGTGCACAACTCCGAGGATGAGGGAAATGAAGAAAAGGATGGGGAAGAGGAAGGTGCTCAAGGAAAAGGGGAGAGTGAGGAAGTGAATACAAAGGATCAAAGGACCCCAAGCCTCACCAAGGAGCAGATAGAAGAGGCCGCAGAAAGGGAGGTGGTGGGCATAATATAGGATTTAGTGGAGTAGGAAATCAAGCGCAATGTTGATGAAATAATCAAAGAGATAGATGAGGAGAGTGTAGGAAAGGAGTATGGGAGCATGGACAGAGATCCCAACTTAGCGATAAGCTTTCTAAAGGCAGCACGCATAGGAGGAAAGATTGTGGTAGCGACGCATGAGTAGGGAATGAGTTATATAAATGATTCAAATAAGGTACTACATGCGCGCTTCCTAAAGTACCGTGTATGTCAATCAAAGAACACTTGACAAAAAGCACACATGAAGTTCACGCGGGGAAGTGAGTCATATTAAAAGGCATGAATGGATAGGGAGAACACGTGCATGGAACAAAATTTCAGCTTTTGGGACTCAGCTGTTTTCAATCATGAAGGTCTATTTTTAGAGATGGTGTGTAGAGAACACAAACGAGGCAGAGACGTGCACACCACACATTGGCTATTCTTGGAGGATCAGATACAAAGCACTTTGCATGGAAACAATTTGAAATAGATTTTCTACTATCGGTTAGTGGTAGTAGTCTATTATTAGTGCACTTGCATGTGTGGCTATTTTTGTAACGACGTGTGGCTAGTAATAACATGCGACCTATTTTGGAATAGATAAGCGGTGAAGGGAAAGTCCCCACCCTTATATATATGTAGTAAATTGTGTAATAGAGGGGATCAAGATATACGAGAGATATCTTTGTTAAATGCTACGCACATACTACTGATATTGTAATGAAGCTTCTGTAAAATTATTGCAGTTAATATAATGGAGGATATTGGTTGAATCTAAGTGTTAGTTCTGTATGTATCTGAATCTAGTATGTTTTTGATCTCATCATGGTTAGTACTTAATTTTGCTTTTCCTTAGAAATAGATCTAGTATGCTTTGCAGAATGATGTGTTAGTAATGGAACTATATATGTTAAATTCTTCATCATGCTAACACCCTACAACAACAACCCTAAAGAGGGACTTGGTACCTTTGTGCGCTTTGGGTGAGCACTCAGTTTAGGCTAAGTGATGTGCCAGCGCGTCTAGGGTCTTATTAGATTTGTATCACTGAATTCTAGGCTGCATCATTGGTTTCGTTGCTGGGACCTCTTTTTCAGTTGTTTTCAGGATGGTTCACGATGAAGACGTATCGGTTAACTCTAGCAAGTATTGAAGAGTGGATGCACGATCTGGATGAAGATTACACACGATGATTCAACACTGGATCTGAATTTAACACACACGTGTGGGTGGAACAAAATATGTATGACAAGTTTATATGAGAGATTTTTCACTATATTTTCGTCAAGTAGAATTGTACAGTGGTGATTGCTTATGTGTCTAAGTAGAATTGGAGGTATCATGCACTTGTCTAGATGTAGGAAGAATTCTAGGCCTGTATGATGTTGATCTAATTTAGACTTGAGCTGTGGATATGTGGTTCCATGGCGTCTTGATGCAGTTATATTTTGAAATAATCAATTTCCACTTATTCATGTCAGAGGTAGCTGAATTCCAGTTCTCACGACGTCAAGGGAGCTTACCTAAAAAAGCGTTGCCCACCGCGATCAAGATATTGATGCTAACTTTGAATCTGGAGAGTAAGTCAATGGCTAACTAAACTTCACACGCACGGGGCGGGAGTAGGATTGGTGAAAGATGGTAGACCTAGTGGTAGAAAGATAGAGAGAGGAAAGGAAACTTAAGTATAATGAGGTGCGCAAGAGGGAGATAGAGAAGCAACATACCATTGTAGAAAGTATGGCATTGAGGAGAGAGATGGCTCGTGAAGGATTTGAAGCTCACGTAGAAGACATGGAGACCAGAGCATTAGGAACTCCCCCATCTTGGAAAGTATGACAGGATCCCCTCTTAGCCTTATGTAAAAGCTGCCAACAGAGACCACCTAGGCCACGTGCACACATTTGAATTCACCTAGTAACCTTGCCCTTGCGTTTGGTTTTTCAGCATCTAGTACAACAAGTAGTCAACAAGCTAGTTCAAGTAGTGGGAGAGTAGGAGCGAGTCTTATAAGAGGCACAACAATGGCAACACAAATGAATTTTTGTTATACGGGAGTACCTTTTTGGGTGTATCATCAACACAAAATACAAGCATGCCAATTTTTGGATTAACTTCTGGGAGTAGTAACGCTTCACAGACTATCGGGGTTTAGTTCAGTTCTACTATTGGGACACAAGGAAGTACATCTTCCTCAGACCCCAGCTACAAGTTCAGGATTAGGAGGCATAGCTAGCTCTAGTTCAAGCGGATCTAGTGGTTCTGGAGGTAGGGGAAACACATGAGGTTCTAAATCAGGTGGGCAAGGTCCACACCAACCTTAGAATATTTACATGGAAATGTCTCTTCATCTTCTAGAATATATGGGCATAAAATATGCTACTGAACATGTGCATATGTATGAAATATTGTGGCGCACAAAAGGGATCACAACTTCTGAGGATAGGGCAAGCCAATTTTCCACTACATTACAAGGGCGTGCACACAACTGGTACAAATTTTTTGACCCTGATCAGACTTGCATAGATTATACAACTTTAAAGGATGCATTCCTTAAAGAGTTTCATATCCTTGAGTTTGAGTAGAAGAGTATAAGTGCGCTCAAGGATATTAAGCAAGGCACTACTGAAAGTGTTAGAGAGTATGATGCATGGTTTAAAACATTGTTATCAAAGCTTTCTTATGACATACATGCAAGCCAACATGCACAATGGTTCGTTGGGGGCTTGATTACCCCTTTTAGGAGGGCATTATCACATAAGACATACACTGATCCACGCGAAGCACTTGAAGCAACCTTGCACACTGAGGTAGTTGGAAGCATAGATATTAGGGTGAGCCCATTTTTAGAAGCACAAATAACAACAATGGAAAAATAGTTGGAGAAACTATTAGCAAATTCAACACATGAGACACGCACATGGATTTGGTGCATAGATTGTGAAGTAGAAGGTCACACAAAGGATAGTTTCCCTCACAAAACAATACGCTCATTGCTGATGGATTGTGAAATATGCCACCTAAACCATGATGCTAGCCACTACCCATTATTACAACGCATGATAAGGAAGAACGTTTCAAGCTACTATAAAATCTGAGGTCCACGACTCATGACACGAGAGGACTACCGACTGATTGGACAGATCCATGATGCTATAGATATTGGTGTATGACAGACAGGAGTTTCAGATAACTCTAAGGGCAAGAATGAGCATCAGGACCGGGAGCACAATCAGGTGTGCTATGATCGAAATGAGGGGTGTTTGAAGGCAGTCGTGGCAAAGGTCGAGGATACTGCGGTGGATTTAGAGGACAAGGCCATGTTGGTGGAAGCAGTGAGTTTCCTTGTGGAACATGCTATACATGTGGATCTCCTGACCACTATAGGCGCGAATGTCCTCAGAATATTACATGTTCTTTCTATAGAAATAACCATAGCTATGAAGAGTGCCCAAACTTATATGAGCATCTGAGTAAGCAACATAAACAAGAAAAAAAGGCACAGGATGGTTAGGATACATCACGCATTGTGGACAATTAATGGATGCCCAAGATGGGAGTAGAATCCAAGGCACTACAAGTGAAGATCATGACCCACGCTGAGGCAACACGTGCCAGGGAGGCATTACAACAGAAACCTACCATCACTAAAGATGAGGTTCTTCATGCATGGTACCCAGATCTTGCCTATTAGAAGGAGGTTTATCAGGATACCATGGAAGTTCTAAGGAATATTCAGGGTGAGATACAATACTTAAAAGAGAAAAATAAAACATTAGAGATGGTCCAAACTGATATAGATGACTTGAGAGAAGTGTGTAAAATGTTGCACCAGGAGAACATCATTCCATTGTTAGGGAGTTGGTTAAAAGGAACACTTCGCGCGTAAGTACTAAGACCGGATGACAGATCCTGCATGCAAATCTCCCTCCTCATAGCCTAGATTATGACAAGGAAATCACTTTGAATGCTGTTGTGGATGGGTGGTTGTTGAGTAATATACTGATTGATACAAGTGCGAAAGTCAATGTTCTTACCTTGGATGCATGGGTACAAATGGGGAGACCCCCATTGCAGCCATCCTCTAATGTATTATTCATGGCTAATCGGACTAAGGCCACTCCCATAGGAGTTTTAAAAGATGCATCCATTACCATACAAGGAGCCAAGTTCACTGGGACTTTGAAGTTTTAGCGTTGGCAGAATCAAATAGCTTCCCAACTCTATTAGGGCGTCCTTGGTGCTATGCAAATAATGTTGATCTTTGGTTCAACAAGGGCTATATCAGTTTTGAAAATAAAGAGGAAAGGGTCATTATCCCTTTAACAGATGGAAAGTCTACGTGCCTTATGTTGAGCCCTTAAGTGAAGAAGATTTGAATAGGATTTATGTACGTGCCATTCGAGATACAAAGATGATTGAACCAACCAAAGAATGACTAATTTAGTGGGAGGATGCACAATCTATTAGCGATACTACAAGTGTTTCTTGTGATAATTGGGCTCACAATACTTATGAGTTGATAGGGAGGGAAGTAAAGAGCATATTCCGTCAAGGCACAAAACCGCATTATGTCAGGAGGATAGGTAACAACTCGGTACCTTGTTACACAGGAGAAGGGGATCCCATGGTATTCCTATGCACCATGGAAGAAAAATGGATAGACCCACTGGAAAGAAGAAATATGCTAGCATATACACTACGTGGGACAACAACACGCTGGTGGGTGGTCCATAGGGATAATCTGGTCGAATGGAATGAAATTGGGATTGCTCTTACTACTAGGTTCTTTAGGAGCAATGCACCTACTCAAATATGTATTTATCATGGTAATCAACCTATTCAACACCACATTCAGAAGTGTGAGAGACTCTGGAAAGAAGGGCAGGAAGATTTACCACCTTCATTATGGGTGCACCAGTTTTATTCCACTTTATAAGGTTGTGCACGTGCTTCGTATGTATATGCAAAACTCCATAGAGAAACTGGAAATTGGAAGACTTTAATTGTAGGAATGACCTAGACATTTGACTTCTTCTCTACAAAACCTCCGTAGAAGAGGCATTGAAAGTTATCAAATGCTTAACTATGGGGGATAGTGCCAAGGTTGAGGAACTCCTTCAGGATTTTTTGGATAAAGAAGAATCAGGAGCGTGTCTTAATGATGAACCAGAGACCGGTGCAACGTTTCTCCAACACGCTTGCCTTGAGAAAGAGAAAGGAAAAATGGTCTACTTAGTGGATGATGAAGAAGTAGATAATTTGGATGTAAACCATTCAACATGAAGGTGTGAGGTATTGGATAGTGCGGATAAGACCACACATGCCTATCATGAACCCATGAAGACAAAGTGGGTGAATATTGGAACAAATACTGAGCCTAAGGAAGTCATAATTGGAGACTATTGGTTAGACTCTGAAGTGGAAAAAATTATAGAGTTACTAAGGGACTACCAAGACCTATTTCCTAGGGGGTACCATGAACTTAAAGGCATGCATGAATTGTTAGGGGAGATGAAGATAAAGCTTAAAGAGGGTGTGTGCCTAGTTAGAAAGAGGCCTTACAGAATGAACCCCAATTTGTGTGAAAAGGTCAAAGAGGAGATTGATAACATGTTTAAATATGGAATTATCAAGCCCTTTGATGAGTCATAATGGGTTAGTCCAATGGTGATCAATATCAAGAAGGATGGACGGATTCAAATATGCATGGACTACAGGGAGCTAAATGCTGCATGTGTAATGCAGATCCATTCCCTACACCATTTACTGAGGAAATACTCTTGGAAGGAGTTGTAGGGCGCAAAATCTATTCATTTATAGATGGGTTCTCTGGGTATCATCAGGTTGGGATTTCCTAGGAAGATCAAGAAAAGACTACATTTACTACTGAGTGGGGTAGCTTCACCTATCTTGTAATACCCTTTGATCGAAAAATGCGCTGCTTGTATTTTCGCACATAGTTGTCCAAGCATTCAAAGAATGTACTCACAACTTCTTACAAATATATTTAGACGATTATATGGTGTATGGATTAGTTAAGGAACACTATGAAAATCTGCGCTTAATGTTTAAACAAGTGTAGATAGTTGAGTATCTCTTCGAACATCAAGAAGTGTATATTTGTTACACCATTTAGGATAATTTTAGGACACATAATTTGCAAGGAGGGTTTGTTGGTTGATCAAAGCAAGGGTTGTAGTCATTATAGGCCTAAGGGAACCCACCCGGCTAAAGTGAGGTGCATAGATTTTTGGGTCATACAGGATATTACAGAAAATTTATCAAAGGCTATGCTAAAGTTTCTGCACTATTAGAAGAGTTACTAAAAGGAAAATGTACATTCTATTGTTGTGAATAGAAGAAACGTGCATTCAAGACATTGAAGGAGAAACTTATTACCATGCCCATTCTAAATTTTCCTTCATGGGAAAAACCATTTCATGTACATGTTGATGCCTCTGGCATGGCCATTAGCATGGTGTTGTCCCAACCTGGAGAAGGTATTGTAGATCATCCTATCTATTTTGCTAGTAGAAAGCTGACTCCTGCAAAACAAAATTACACAACTACAGAGTGTGAAGCTTTGTCAATGATCTATGCATTGCATAAATTCTGCCAGTACCTACTAGCTACACCATTCATCTTTTATATAGATCACATGGAATTGAAGTATTTGGTAAATAAACCTATTTTACAAGGGCACATATGTCGATGGGTGCTCTTATTTCAAGAATTTTATTTCATAGTTGTGGTAAAACTAGGAAAAGTAATTCTAGACCAGACCATTTATCAAGAATACAATTAGGAGAAGAAGCATAGGAAATTGAGGATACCATGCCAGATGCACAGTTATATAGGTTACAACACGCGCCATCAGAACTAGAGGACATTGTTGTCTTTCTATGCATAGGGATGACACCAGAAGGAATGAAATCCTTGGAGAAGAAACAACTTGCTATACACGCCACACCTTATATGTTAATTAGTGGTGACTTGTACAAATTGGGTCACGATGAGGTATTGCACCATTGTGTATTGGAACATGAGCGCATGGGCATTATGGAAGAAGCTCATGGTGGAATTGTAGGTGGCCATTATGCAGGTGATGCCATAGTGCACAAGATTCTACTTGCTGGATTATGGTGGGAGACCCTCTATAAAGACTGTAAGGAATTCTGCAAGGCATGTGATCATTGTCAATTTTTTGGAAGACCAGGTTAGTGAGATGAAATGCCTCTGAGACCTATTGCTAGTGCAAAACCATTTGAGAAATGGGCTATAGATTTTGTGGGTCCTATTTCACCAGTTGCGTGCAGAACTGGATCACACTACATTATAACTTGCATAAACTATATGAAAAGGTAGGCATAAGAAACACCTACAAAGGTCTCGCACAATGACTACAATAGCTCGTTTTCTATGGAAAAATATTATTACAAGGTATGGATGTCCTTTGAGTTTGACCAGTGATAGGGTACACATTTTCTTAATGAGACAATCATAATTTTATTAGATGAGTTCATGATTGCACACCATAAGACTACACCCTATCATCCTCAGGAAAATGGAACTGCTGAGGCTTTTAAAATTTTGGGCCACACATTGACAAAAATATGTGATGTTGGAAGAAAGGATTGGGATGATAAAGTATCTATAGTAATTTGGGCATATCAAACAACATATAAAAGATTGAACAAAGCCACACCATTTAGTTAGTGTTTGGTGCATAAGTTATTCTTCCTATGGAATTTATGCTACCTTCTTTGTGTATTGCATGCACGTTGGAGGTCTAGCTGATGAGCAAGCTTTAGAAGAATGGATTGAAAAGACAATTCAGCTAGATGAGTGATGAGCCATAACACGTTGGAGTCAGAAGCAAGAAAAGGCTAGGCAGAAAGCATGACATGACAGAAACATAAGGAAAAGAAGTTTGAGATTGGACAAATGGTACTTCTCTATGACTCTAAGTTTTTACGCCATCTAGGCAAACTTAAGGTACATTGGTTGGGGCCGTATGTTATCACTTACATCCTTGAAACATGTGCTTGCTAGTTAGAAGCACTTGATGGAACACGGCTACTTGGTTACTTCAATGGGAGTAGGTTGAAGCCCTACTATAAATAAGTCTTCTTGGTGTTTGTAATAAGGTAGTATTTCCATTTAGATTAGGTTTTCAATTATGTATTTCCTTAATGTGTTTCCTTCTTTATTGCTATGCTTTTTCAATTTAGTTGGTGTGTTGTGTAATAAGCACACTTGCACGCATGAAGCTAATTACTATATGAAGCATGTTTATGCATAGAGGAATGCACATACTTTTAGTGTGGGGTGGATTGTTGGTATCTAGGTATAAAATCATGGGAATTGAAAGGTGAAAGGAATAAGTTGCTATGAGTGCTCTTCAAGTTAAAGGATTGCTTCTAAAAAGTAATCAAATATGGAGATGAATGAAGGAACAATATACCATGAGGTAAGCAGAGACCATAACAACTACCAAGTAGAAAGTGTAGTGATGAGGTACTTAGGTGCAAGGAAGTGCACTGAAGATAAGTCTGTGACTAGAGGGTAGGAAGGCGCGCTAGAAGGTTATAGCTGGGGTGCGAAGATGTAACATGTGAAAAGGATGGAATTGGTCAATTAATGAGAGGATATTTGGTAGGTGAAGGAGAAATGAATGCATCAAAAAGTTGAAAATCTATATAAGGGTGGGATGTGAATTCATTTTTACAATTGCAATTAAGAGTATTTGACAAAGAGCTAAGTGTGAAGAGCCGAGTGATTGAATTGAGGTGCGAGAGGTGTGTAACTAGTTGTGACGAAGAGATCTGTGCGCAGAAAGAGCTTACATCCCTGGTGAAGGGTTTGAGTGAAGCAAGGTGATAGAGAAGAGATAGGGCACGTGAGTTCACCTAGGGCATGCTAATTCAAGCTAGGGTTTGATTCAGTACATTAAAAATTCAAGAGGCGAGTATCTATAAAGGATTACAAGGTAGAAATGACACCCAAGAAAGTAGTTGTAGTAGGAGTGAAGGGAAAGAAGAAGGTGGTCAAAGAAGAAGAGGAGATGGCTCCTGAAAGTAATTTTTCTGAAATGCAATATCCAGAGGGGGTTATCATAGGCTAGGAGTGGGATTCTCACATAAGAAGAAGCAAGGTGAGTGAGTACAATCACCATACCGCAAAGAATAAGAAGGATCTTGATGCCTTGTTGAACACAAAGACAAATAAATGCATGGTGGAAGACATGCCGGTGTATGATGATCGTTGGTGAGAAGCTCTTGAAGAAGATTGGAGTTTACCAACTATATGAGCTCCCTTACTTGAGAAATATGAGCCCTTGTATCAGTGGCTCATGAGCAGAGTGCACAAAGATTTTTCTACTTTGTAGGATGCAGAGCCAGAATTTCAGTTGCGCTCATCTCCATGGTAACAAGATTGAAGGGCACATGAGAAGATTTGCGAGATGATTTAACAAACAAGGCCACAATATTGGAGACTAGAAAGGAGTTGGGGTACACAAAGGGTCCACACGGCATGGACATTGATAAATTGAAGAAATATCCAATTGTGCAAGCAACTACACATCTCATTACAAAGCTAAATGACTAGGAAAGGTGGTCACAAGTGAACACCATGTGGTTCACATTGCCAAAAAGATGTCTAAAGGGGTATTCTACAACATTTCATGCTATATTGTAGAAACTATCATTGAGTAAGCACGTACATGAGGACGAAAGATAAAATTTGGAGCTATTCTATTATCACTGGTGTTCATGGAGATCAGAGTACTGATGGACCAAAAGAGAAGATATGGGAGTATCCCATGGAGCACAAGTCACCTACAGAATGCTTCAAAAATTACTTGTGTGAAGGATCCATGACAGAACATGTCAAGAAAAAGGCTGAGAAGTGGTACAATAGGCTTCACGTGGCCTTTGAAGAAGAATGGCGCATCCCCAAGGACTTACCTTTGGTGGTTGGGACAGTAGTGCGATTCGTTGTATACCAACACTTTGGATAGCAGATTCACCATGAAGGATGCAGCATAGAGCCCTTGGTGTAAGTTACCATATGCCTTCACAAAGAAGGTACTTCCGTGCATCAAGTACACAAGTTCTCGAGATGTGAAGCACCTAACGTTCAATGTGAACAAGGTAGATTGTGACTACCACACGCTAAGAAAAAAATATGTGTATCTAGGATGGGGTGCATATATTGAAAGGCTCATATCAGATGTATTGAGCATTAAACCAGTAAGTTTAATGTGGGAGATGTTGGAGCAGCATTGGTGTACCTCCAACTGAAGCCCAAGTTGGAGAATAAAAAGTATGTGGAAGATGAGTTTGCACTTCTAGAACCACCGAGGGGCAAGCATACAATGGAGAACATCCCAGTGCCTAAGCCCATAGAGCCAATTGAGGTAGAGGATGAGAAGGATAAGCGTGAAGATAATGGTGGTTTGGAGCATAGAGGTAGAAGACATCCCATGAATAAGGATGAAGATGAGCACACCACTACACCACCTCAGCCACAAGAGGGGAATGATAAGGACTTGGATGTAATCCAAGGAGAGCACATGTTTAAGAGGGTGTTAGGAGAACAAGGAACCAAGGTGCTACTCCATAAACAATGCGCAAATCACCCAGACTCTCTCCATAGAAGGAGACAACCACAAAAAGGAGAAGGAAACTGAAGTTGAATGAGGAGGTGGAAGAGTCAGAGGAAAGCGCACCTAATTCTCCTACACCTCCAGAGAACATAGAAGAACAAAAAGATGAGGAATTGAAGGAAGGAGAAGAGGAGGAAAAGGGAATAGATGAGACAACTATAGAGACTGCTCAGACATGGAGACACAAGTCCCAAATCTGGAGGCTCAAGTTCCTAAGTAGCCTAGGTCTAGAAGAACAAGTGGTGAGCACATTCCACTAGCCATGGGTTATGTGGAGGACATAGGTAAAATTGTCTACACCCATTTCAGAGCACACTAACATAAAAAGAATTATATGGCTGGGAACTAATGGATGAAGATATGGCTACAAAGTGCGCACTAAGAAGCAATTGTCATGGTCCATGCACACACATGGATGAGCCATATTTTGATGTGTGTGAGGAGTCGTGCATATCAAGGAGGTTGAAGAAGACACCTCAGGCTAGACACATGACAATAAAGCCTATTGTCATGTCAGATGAATAGGTAAGAAATGCATTGGTGAAAGTCTCAACAGAGGTGGTGAGGTGGAATATGGACAAGGCTGCCACAATTAGGGCACTCAGGGAAGAGATTAAAACTAAGGATGGAGAAATAGCATTCTGATGCGGGGAGAGACCTAGCATAGAAATAAGTGATAATTTTATAAGGGCTAGGCCATACTTGGAGCCAAAGGTACCAAAGACATTTCCTTCGGCAATACACTATGTAGGTACATTAGTGAACCTAGTGCTTGAAGATGAACCTTTGCGCATGCCAACACCAAAGGATCTAGCACAAGAGGAAGAATGAGAGAAGGCTTTAGTGATATGGAAGATTGCATTCTATGAAGGATTGCTGCAAGAAGAACTAAAGAAAGAAAAACCAGGCCTTGAACATCTCAGTATAGCTCGAGAGGCACTCATCAATATAAAAATCCTAGAGGAGAACAATGAGGTCCAGAAAGTGATTAAGGACGAAACATTAGGCCCCACAGAAAGATTATCAATGGTTAAAAAAAAGTGTGAGGCCCTCGAAAGCAAGACAAGAACCACACAAGAATTATATGGAGGAGCTTGGGAAAGCTCATTGTGTAGAATATGGACTTCTTTAGAGGGAATGATGGCCTCAATGTCTAACATTGTGTTGGTCTTGCGAAAATGAAAAAGGGGAGATTGCGAAAGATGAACTAGATTCCATTGTTGTGGACATTCCAGAAAGAGTAGAGGAAGCACTCACTGAGTGGCAGACCTTGGAGGATGAAATAAAATAGGAATATCCTGAATTAGTTGTTTAGATTGAAGAAGAGACTGTAGAGTAAAAACATTCTTCCATTATTTCCATTCTTCTATTCTTTACTTTAGTTTTGGAGATGACCATTGTCGGGGTGACAATGAAATTAGTGTGGGGTAATGTTGATCAAAGAACACTTGAAAAAAAATCACACAAGAAGTCTGTGCACAGGGGGAAGTGATTCATATTCAAAGGCATGAATGGATAGGGAGAACGTGCGCACAAACAAAAAAATTTCAGCTTTCGGGACTTAGCCATTTTTGCTCATGAAGGTCTATTTTTAGAGATGGTGTGTAGAGCACACAAACGAGGTAGAGACATGCATGCCACACATTGGCTATTCTTGGAGGATCAGATACGAAGCACTTTGTATGGACATAAGCGGAAATAGATTTGCTACTGTCAGTTAGTTGGTAGTAGTCTATTATTAGCGCACTTACATGTGTGGCTATTTTTGTAATGGCGCGTGGCTAGTAATAGCATGTGACCTATTTTTGGAATAGATAAGTGGTGAAGGGAAAGTCCCCACCCTTATATATATGTAGTAAACTGTGTAATAGAGGGGGATCGAGATATATAGAGATATGTTGTTAAATATGCTACGTGCATACTACTGATATTGTAATGAAGCTTCTGTAAACTTATTGCAATTAATATAATGGAGGATATTGGCTGAATCTAAGTGTTAGTTCTATGTGTATCTGAATCTAGTATGTTTTTGATCTCATCATGGTTATTACTTAATTCTTCTTTTCCTTAGATATAGATCTGGTATGCTCTATAGAATGATGTGTTAGTAATGGAACTATATATGTAAAGTCTTCATCATGCTAACACCCTACAACAACTAGCCTAAAGAGGACTGGTACCTTTGTGCGCTTTGAGTGAGCACTCGGTATACGTTGAGTGATGTGTTAGTGCGTCTAGGGTCTTATTATATTTGTATCATTGAATTCTAGGTGCATCAATGCATACAAACCAAATCCTTGCATGGTATTCATTCAAAGAAGAATGTGCATACCAACGAACAAGGAAGATGCTATCTTGGGATTTTGAGTCCTATGTCAATGAGCCCAAGTTTGAGGGTAAGAGGGTGCTGATGAAAATACCAGAGACCAAGGTATTGAACCCCCTAATAAACACTCAACAATTATCCGATGAGAAAGTTTGCAACACCCTCAACAAGGTATCGGTTTAGGTTGAGGCAAGAATATTCGGAAGGAATGACAGGTAAGGTTCCTAGAGGAAGAACTAGAGAAGAATAAGGAGGAACTCATTGAGAAGAGAAAGAATCTAAAGCAAGAAGAGCTGATCAACACACAATTAAGGTGTAAACTAAGGGAGGAGAAGGAAAAGGTGCACGAGGTGTACAAGAAGATTGAAATGATCATGGATGCCATCACTTTGAAACACCCATACCTAGCACCACCTGAGTAGAAATATGAGTCAACCTTGCAATTCTTGGAAGACTTAACCCACATCCTTACCATGGAGAGGTGGTCGCTCACTCTAGAATCAGTAGAAGAGGCATTGGCGTGCTAGAAGGAGGAAGAGAAGTAGAAGATCGGGGAGACAAAGTGACACAATATTTTGAGCTCCTTTCCATTGTGCATGACCACTTTGTGTGGATGGATGAGGCTATGTATGATAACTTCACTTATAGAGAGAGGGTAACAAACACTAGTTACTACACATGAGGCGGGTTTGAAGGAATACTAAGAGAAGAATAAAAGAAACATGGTGGAGAGGGATAAGATCCTAGCTGAGGTAGAAAAGAATATGGAAGCGATCGAAACCTTACGAGGATCGATTAAAAATTGGCTTAAGGAACTGTATCCCTAGATCACCCGCATAATGGGCACGCTAGATGACCTTAGTAAGTAACTAGAAGGGATTACTGTATACACTGAATGCTAAGGGTGATGAACTAAGTTTTGAGGAGGTAAGTGCTCTAGTGGGTGACCTACTTCAATAGGTGCAGGGTGAGGTGGATGCCTAGGAAAAGATCGAGGTGACAATAAGGAATGAGCTCCCACTCCACTTGCATAGTAGCAAGATATTTGATTCTTTCATTTCTTCTATTCTTAATTCTTCCATTCTTTACTTCTTCATTTATTTATTTTGGGTTCCACCATTTGTTATTCTTTAAAGGAGCAGTATGTTTCGAGGATGGAGAACAAGCTTAGTGTGGGGTGATATTGGGCCTCGAAATATTGACTAAGTGCCAAAGGGTGCGTGAGAACGTGAGACCAATAGGAAATAGGAACGCAGGAGAAGTGTGCGGGACAAGGGTTCAAGAAGGGTTTAGGAGAAACCAGGGCACACACGCAAGGCAATACATAGGGTCTAAGGACTTATCCATATTTAGTGTTATGGAGGAACTTGAGGAAAACGTGACCTAACTAGGCATGCCGAGTGGATAAGGTGCCACCTGGAAGACTTGATGGTCAAGGAAAGAATATTCCATGAATGGAATATTCTTAGAAGACATCATTACGAAAGTGGAGAGCTCAAAGCAGAATAAACATGCACCATTGAAGGACCACATGGAAACTTGGAATGCCATCTACTCTTGAGAAAAGGCACGATGGTAGGTGATGACACTATAAAGAGAGATGCCGGAAGAAAAGGAGACACACCGAGGAAGACATATAGTATGACGAAAGTGAATATATGCATAAAATATTAGGAGGCCCTAGGAGTTGGGGTTCTCATTAGAGGATTGTAGGAATGTTATCATGTCTAAGGGATGGGTCTATAAAAATTTTGTAATAAAGAAAGCATATCTAAGACCTTTGATATATGGGTTAGATCCCTATCTTGATACATTTGGTCTGATACGACCCTTTTGAATGTAATGTGGTTGTTGAGACTATGATCAATATAAATATATGGCTTTGTTATGAATATCTAGTTCAGGGGTGAAAAACCTAGTGTTATTTCCTTATATTTTAGGATATATATGTTATTTGTAATTCATGCCATGATGTTTCTCTTCTTATTAAATTCTTGGGTATAAGGATATGATAGCTCATGTTGTGATTTTGCATGAATATTCACTTCTCTGTAACTAATCCTCTAACAATGGAAAGATCTTCTCACAATGCTCACATAAAGGAGGGGCTCGACACCCACGTGTGCCTCGGTGAGTGCCCACTGGGTGATAGGTTGACACGCATGGGGTTAGAAGTTAGTAGATGGGTAAAAATGACTACATGATGACAGTTTGTGTGCCTCCCATAATAGATGCCAACTAAATCAACCAAGATTATCGATTGTACGAAGTGCTAAATACAGATCCTCTTCTTATCTTCTTATCTTCTCATCGTTATTCCAATAAGTTCCATATACTATATTTTTAAATGTGCCAATTTTGTAATATATATTAAATTAATGACGATGGAGATTTCTCTCTTTCTATTTTTTAGAATTTTCATGGTTATTTTATTTTAATGGAGATTTATCTCTTTCCCTCATGGATGATTGATGTATGACTTACTTAAAGCTCACAAAGTTATTGTGGTTTTCATGGGTAAAACAAGGTGATATAATGGTAACTAGATAAAGAAAAAGGGATCGGGGAGTTAATGGGGAGAAACAATAATGTTCATCATTTTAGCCCTGTAATTATATATAAAATCTAAATAACATGAACTCGTCATGGTTTGTTTTCATTCTTGGATACCCAATTTTTCAAAATATTTCCATGTAATTTCAGAAACCTTAACACAAACAATTGTTCATAACACTTCATGTATCTATTATACTAAATCCATAAAACCCAGGAACCCTTGAAGGAAGAAAACATTCACCCCAAGATTTCCATTGTAGAAATGAATTTAACAACCGAAACAAATATTGTTTAGTAACACTACAAAACAACATTCATCCAATAACCATTTTGATATAATTCTCTAGAAATTGGTTCTTTGTATTTAATTGATCTAATGGACACAAAATTACAACAAAAATAGTGTATAATTCTTGATTCTTTCTCTATATTCATTTTGAAATACCATGCTTAAACATAGAAAATTGGTTTTGTGTATTCATTTAACAAGGGTTAAAGGAAATATGCACATATACTTCATAGAGAGTTGAAACGAGATACACATGGTTTTATGGTCCCTAACCTACAATCCAAAGGGCAGATGTTTCATAACTAGAAATGAATGCCACTTTGAATTTCTTAGTTGGGATGGTTGTGATTCATGATTTATGGGGAGGATCAAGATCTATTTTCCACCCCTTTGTTTCTTATAACTTATTTCTATAAATATAAAATCTTTCAAACATTCCCAAAATGAGGTCTTCACCTATCTCGCATAGTAGAGGAAGGTTATTTCTTGTTTAGAAATAATGAAATCAAATGCATTAGATATAACTTTATTTTTATTGATCATTTTGGGAAATTTATTGATGTAATCTTCCAAATGAATGAAGTTTTGTACATAAAAATAATCAACATCCCTTAGAGGCTCTAACTCGCCCTCCAATATGTTGTGTTGAAGAATTTCTATCATCTTATTTGTATCTAAAGATCATAGGGTTTGTATATATTGTAGGATAATCAACTGTCAAATTTTGAATATATGTCATCCACATACTTCCCCACTTTCTCCCTCATGGAACTTACTTATGCATCCATTCAAGGTTTCAATCCTCAACTTGATAGCCCCTCTATACTATACTCATATTATATCCATCTACAATTTGAGGAGACTATCCCTTCATTCTTGACCACTTCATCTCCTAATTGTGTCATGGCCTCAAACTTGGGCAACAATCCATTTTATTATTTAATATCTATATGATATTTATCAATAAAATATTTACTTCCATCAAATTTCTCAAACATTTGATTGTAACACTCAAATATTTCCTTGATGACCTTACTTCCCTTTATTATTAGCTCATTCTTCAACATTTTAGTTACCACCCCTCTACATCTTAGATCCTCAATATCTTTCATAAATTTTGAGGTGAAGGGCATGATTATGTCTTGATCAACTAGTGGATTCTGTACCTTGTTTTCCACATAGGCTTCTAAAATATAAACCTTATCTCCGACATGATTCTTGGTCTCTTTATCCTCATCAAACATTTTGAAAGATACCACCCACTTTGTCATGGTAACATCTTGAATTAGGTCCTCAACGGTTGGATTTTCTAGTGGGAGTTTATTGATTTTATAATCGAAGGGTAAAATTCATCCCTTAAAGCATCAATTTTGGGTGTGGCTACCGCATAAACCTTTCTCCTTAAGACCCCATCACTATTCTCGACAAGATTCCTTATTTTTTTTAGTTGGACTAGATAGATTCAAATAGATGATGATTTGAAGGATAACTTCCTCTACTTGTACCTTCACCTTTATATTTCATGGGAGCGCTACTCCCACCAAATTTTAGCCTAAACACTACCTTCCCCCTTTCCTTTCTATTGGGAAAAACTTGGCCCTATAATTTACTCTTGAGGTGTAAAGAGATTAAGACTAGAGTCATCAACTTGTGTTATTACTTGATTAGTAGACTTAAAACAATGTACTTGAGCTCTTCCTTCTCTTTCCCTTGATTCTATTACCTATTCCTATTTTATAGTTGAATATGGTTAAGTATTTGTATCTGTCACTTTTGTGATCTCAACCTCTTCTTTGCTAGATGGAGAAGGATCCTTAGTTATCTCAACTTATGGTCACTCTTTATGTTGAGTTTCATATTTTGTAAATTTATTATTAGTAACAACATTTACCACTTGCTCAAAATTTAGGTGATTAGGTTCGAAGAAAATTAATTCCTAAATCTTAATTTATGAGACTTATTTAGCATGTGTTTGCTTAACTTCACTTACGGTAACTCCTTCTTCAATGGTTTTCTCCACATCACCACCTTCGACGTTATTTATGGAAGATGCTTCTTGGGATGCTTGTGTATTCCTTGATTTGGGTCACCTATAAAATGAATTAGTTGATATGAAACATGAAAAGAAATTCTACACATAATAATTTTCTTACGTTGTCATTCAAAAAATGAGGGGAAATCATGGGTTATTTATTGAATAAAGTGTTGGAAAACACAAACACTAAGAAGGGAGAGTTGAATGAGTGCTTCTCATAAATTTTAACTCTCTTCAAAACTCATTAAACCATTCAATATTTATCGAATTAAACATGAGGGACTAATGACATTTAAACATGAGTAATTAGTAAGAAAACACACATGAACAAAATACTTAATGTGGGAAACACTTAAAGGGATAAAACCCCATTGATATCAATGCAATGGTGTGAAATTTTTTCCTATAAATAATACAAGCATTTCATTTGTCGACCACGATTCAAATTCAAGCACCCACTCCAAAATATATCCAAGCTTCTACTTGACCTTTATCAAGCTCCTACTTGTATGTAAGCTCCAACTCCAAAAACTTTAGTAAAGATCCTACTTGACATTATGCAAGATACAACATACAAGGAAGTTTCAAATACCTTTTACTATGAAACAAATTATACTTTAATAAGATATTATAATCACCTTACTCTAGTTGTCTAAAAAAAAATTATGATCTCTTATTCAACTCCTATAACTTCTCTTTTCACCCTCCTTTACCCACCTTGATTCAACTCTCTTATCTTCACTTCATACTCCTATAGGAACATAATTCAAAGGCATATTTCATATATAAATTTTTCATGTCTCTCTCCTTGTATGAAACCCTCAAACATATACTCTTTCATGCATACATATTGCTCTAAAAGTTACTGATCACGAAGTCTTCCCACATGTTCCTTGATTCACCTTGATTTTCATGTCTTCATACTACCTAAACAACATTTTAATCAACAACAATTATTCATACATAATTATATATATATATATATATATATATATATAGAGAGAGAGAGAGAGAGAGAGAGAGAGAGAGAGAGAGAGAGAGAGAGAGAGAGAGAGAGATACTATTTCACCTCTTACATTTCAACTTCAAAAACTCTTCACCTACTTTGTGTTCAACTCATACAAATAAGAGATAAATGACATCATAAATAATCGTCATTATGCAATCATTACATCTGATTTAGTGTTAGAGTGAGTACAAACATTACATAAACTAAAAAATATGTTCGATTACCTATGAGAAACTCGTATAACCCTCTTATCCTCCATGCACTCGAATACTTATGAAAACATTCCATTTTGACATCTATAGTCCTCTCGATTTGTAATAGTCAAACTTGTTTGGCTTCATCTTTAGCGAGGATTCTTTATCTTGTAGAAAATGAGGACTAAATAAAAAGTTTTGTGATAATTCAAGCACATTAAAAATACCTCCTTGTTTCTATATAAATCTTTGAAATGTTTTTAATATTTACATTCACTTCAAATCTCCATTAGTGGTTGCATGCACACCTAGATGTATGAATGTTACAACAAATTCTTCAACTTGGTGAAGCAACACACCTTCAACTTCATTTAATCTACCAAAATTAGGGTGGAAGATACTTCAAAAGTTATAAAATAATACCAAGGACTTGGATTATCACTAACATCTTCATTTAATTCATGAAATTCTTATTAGATCGAGCTCTCTCACGCATTTGTATACTCGGAAAACAAGTACTAATAAAGTGAGTTGGTACGCGCAATAAAAATAATTTTAATCACTTTAAAGTCACCTTTATTTAAATCCAAGATCCTTAATAAACTAATCACATCAAAATAATGCATCGTTTCAAATGTTATAACTTGAATAACCTTACTTTTCTAAGACAGATCGATCGAGTTTCAGGACACCAAAACCGTCTTGTAAAATAGGCTTCCAACACACAAAATTCCACTTTGATTATGAACCAATGCTTGAAAAAATTCACATGGGACCTGTAATTCAACTTAAAGTACTCAATTTCATAGGTTATTAGGAAGAAATCACGTTTTCATGATCATTTCTTAGAGCTACATGACTTTCCTAATGACGTACTTTTAAGCCTAATTTCATCATTTGAACTAGGACCTTAAGACACTTTATCACATCAAAAAAATTTGATTCAAAAATTCATATTTTAATCATAACAACCTTTCAAGTTTGTATTAGGCCTCCAAAACAAGCATTCACATCATGTCTCTCTCAACCACCATGACTAGTTTTTAATTCCTTACTCCTTTAGTTGTAGGAAAACTAAATTGACATGGTTCATCAAACTTTTTACTGCACTCACCTATTTATTTTCATAAGAAATTGAGGCACCTCTCAATATTTCTCCCATACCAAAATTTCTTACATAAATATTTCTATATAATGTTTTACAAGACAATTCTTGCAAAGTAAAGTTATTTGAGCACCTTACCAGTTGACCTAAAGCAAGAAAATATAACCAAACTGAAGCACATGGAGTTCTCTATATTCCCAAACCATAAATTTAGCTTTCCCTATTCATTTCATTACAAAAAATTTAGGTTTTATCCATCACTCTAAATGGAGGGTTTTGTGAGGGTTTGGAGAAATTTGACTTCTTAAAGTTTGTTCATAAATGATGGGAACCCATTATTCCTCATTCTACTCACAAACTGAGCTAGGTTCTATTCCCCAACTTTTCTGAAAATATTGGGTCAACATGCACATGTTTAACATATTAATAAGTACTTAAAAACTGACCCACGACTGGAAATGGCCATTTTGTAGAGCTTAATAGCACTAAACACCTCATAACTCAAAATATCTTCTTCATTTTACCCTATAATTTAGTCTAGAACACTAAAGACAACCTTATCTACATGCATCAAGGATTATTTACTCATAAATAGACATGTAACTTCTTGACCACTATGATTTGGTCATGTTTTTATGACATTTCTTACGTAACATACCCTCAAAAACCTTAATCATACCTCAACTAGATAAAGGATGATCGGAACATCTTCCACATACTCTCTAATATGACACAACACTCAAATCCTGATTGTTCTACCTATCTTGAGCTATATTTTCTTCCTCAACCCATCCAATCATGTACTAGGTCCTTGAACTAGGCCTAAATGAACTTGTTCCAACTCATAGTTCACAATCCCGCCATGTTGTTTATCATGTACACCCTTAAAAATGTCCTCTTTATGTTCTCAAAGCCTTGACCATGTTTATTTAGTTTTCTCATGCCTTCAAACCATCATTCCAGTCATCTTTTGACTAGGTCTAAGGATTAGGCCTACCTAACTAAGTTAGCTACACTAGTTTAACTCATTCAATCTTATATTCATCTTGTTGAGTGTGGTTCCTCATCACATACCTACTAAACCTCTTATGAAATTATACTAACATGATCTTACATCGCCTTTATGTCTCTATCAGTCACTAGCTATTTAAGAAGCTAAGTCTCAATCAACTGTTCTCATGCCATGCCTGGTCATGACTTGTCATACTCATTCCAAGCATTCTATTTCTCTCCTTAATTTTTCTTTATCATTAGTATTCCTTTTACATGAATGAAAACTTAACATTCACATGCCAACAATCTTCCCCTTTGTCATTGATGGAAAACATGTTGGTTCTTATCCCCCTTTTAGCATTAATGAAAAATTGCATGGCTTTATCTCGTGGTATTATTCTTCATCAAATTGTTTGAACCCCTTTTTGGTTGGAAACATCAACCAAACTCATCACTCCAAGCTCACTACATTGTTTCTTTTTTCTTGTCCCTGGTTTTGTCTTCTTCATGTATTGAGATCACTAATGTTCCCCTAAGAAGATAAATTTAATGAATATACACATGTTGACAATTGTTATTTGAGTAATATCATCCTTCTAACTTAAAAATATGTCCAGATAGGCTTATGAAACTTAAGACTAGGTGAATCTTCATATGTACTAGTTACGAAGCACATTTTGGTCTTAGGTCCCTAAAACATCGTTGAAACGACTTTTTTCAATCTTTTTCATGCTCTAGAACATTATACAATGCATGAAACACTCCTTTTGTAACCTCGGGGTTATACTATCTCCATCTACCCGCATAGACCAACATAAACCTTCATGAATAACATATGTTCCATGTAGAAGGATCAATCATAGTACCTCTCTCAAGTAGATTTTCACTTCTCTTTGCTTTTATTGCTTGTCGATTCAAATTATTGAGTTAAGAATATTCTCCCCCTTGAAGTAGCCATGCATTCATTAATCCTTCTACCAATCTAGACTTATCAACATCAAAAACACCATATTTAAGGTCATAAAACCTCCCCATGCTTTGAGTGGTCTTCTCATACTTGTAGGTCCATATTTCAAAGTTCTTACAATCATCGCACCATGAAATAATGCAATATTTGTTCACATTTCACTACAAAATTTTATAGCATCTCTTGTTAAGAATGGGGTCCCTTCTCAAACTTATACATTAACATACATCATTATAATCCCTCGAAATCAAGCTATTTCATTTGTTATATGCTCTTACAAAACTTTAATCTTTGCAAGAATGAAATCAAAGTTGTATAAAACTTTCACATGCTCTTGCACAACCTTCATGAAGCTTTATCGTGAATGAAACCATCGCTATAATCATGTGTGATCATGTAAATCATGTTGTTATATTTCATACAATTATTTTTCATTCATGAAATTGATATGAAACAAACACTTTCTTCACTTTCTCTTCCCTTTTCTCTAAACTACCCTCATAATGTTTCTTAAGCAATACCAATGGTGGTTTCATGTTTAGAGGAACCTAGGACTACCTAGAAAAAAACCAATCATAATTTTAAGTACCCTTTATACTCCCTATGGTGTAGACACAATTTGGGTTTTCAACTCCTTTGTTGGATTCTTTTCTATTAAGCTCTTCCTTCTCTTAGTTTAAGATCCTAAGAGCCCTTGGCTTTAATTTTTCCACTCTATGTTTGAATTGGGAGTTTCATGATAAGACTATAATAAATTTGGAGTACTCATCTAACTAATTCATCAATGTGAAAAGTTTTTATATGCCCTCTTTTACAAAAATTTCTCCAAATCCAACTTACTAAAAAAATTAGGTCTTCAATCCTTCTCTATAGGCTTGCAGATGCTCTCTCACAAATTGTAGCTTATCTATAGTGATTTAACCCTTGGAATAAGATATTTCCTTTAAAGGAGGGTGTATAGATGTTTATTATAAAGTTCAATTCTAGGTTTTATGTTTTGATCCGTCAAAATATTGTTTGACATCAAAACCTAAGAGGGTTTCTTAACAACCTATGTAGCAATATTTTTCGATAACTTGATTAAACCTCTTTTCCTATAATTTTAACTTCTCCTTTGGATTTGAATTTCCCTAACAAGGTTTATTAACTTGAAAGTGAATTTTGAACAATCCACCTACCTTGAACTCAAGATGCTCTCACTCTAATGGTATTGAGGCAAACTAAGTATCCAGTGTATTAAAGTTTTCCAAATTGTTTTCTAATCCAACAACAAATGTTTAACCTCTTACTTACCACAATATCCTAGTATGACTGTAAGTCCAAAAAAATACTTGCACTTCTAACACTTGACTCGTGATTATACCGAGAGTATGGTATGCCCTATGCTTCAAAGAGTGTTTAAACACAATAAAGCTTCTTCTTCACCGCAATGATTTTCGTAGATTTCCCAGAGTCTAGAATTCCTTATCATACCATTCACAATAGAAAAACTTCAAGATTATCCTCCCATACTTGTTCAAATTATCTTTTAACTTGATCATGCCAAAGAGACGATCTACAACAGATTTATTTTAACTTTTGTAGACTATGTAAACACTCAGAATTCAATATTAGCTTTATCCATGCCTTGAATCCTCATACCTTCTTGAGTTACCTACAAAGCACTTTGGCTACTTGATCATATTAACATAAATTGAATACACCACTTTATTTTTGACTGTATTGCATTCAAAATATCCCCACAAGACCAAAATAGAGCCTTCTCCCATCCTCTCTAAGCATTAATATTAAGATCATATTGAAACCATCTCATGATGACCTTACATCTCATTTGCATTGATTCCAAGAAACTCAAGAATATTTGAATGAATTCATAAACTTAAAGAGAAGTGTAGATAAAATTCTTTGAGACAATTCATCTTCCATATTTTGTATCAAAGATCTTATAAACTAACCATTGTTTGATTAATCTTCACTTGATCTTTCTCATGGTGGCGAATCCATGATTTTCTTCTTCAATGGCCCTAATGGAATTAAAGATCATATAGCTTCAAGGTTTTATCTTGAATTCGAAAAACAAGCATGGTTCATCTCATATACTTGCTCTATCATAACTAAAGGAAAAGTTTCTTCACGGCTTGTAAATTAGGATTTTATTTTTTATTCTTGGATTTTTAAATACCTTCTAATGTTTTGCTTGAGTTGGGATATCCCATGACTATTTTTGACTTCCTCTTTCCATCATTTGCAAATACCATCTATTTGTCATACCTTGTCTCTTTAGACCTAGATTTAGGTTCGTTGACCTTGTATTTTTACTTCACATCCTTCTTACCTTGCCCTTTGGATGCATTAAGTCAGATGTTGTCCCTAGGATGTTTATTTTGATGATAAGGTCTTGCAAAATGTCACCGTCCATAAAAATTGTAACATATAACACCAATTATTCTTCTAGATTGATGTGGACTAAGATTCCAGCCATAATTGGCAGCTTTATGATCATGACACTTCCTAGCAAAGTTTCCAACCTTATTGTAATTATATCATACTATCTTGTTCATACCTCTTAAGCCTTATTCTCTCCAAAACTTATTGGATGACTTGTATAGGAAGTACTTGAGAAATGTGACCCTTCTCTTGATAGTTGAAGCATACTCCGTTCCTTTCTCTCTCATCTCGTGTTATCCCTCCATGGATGGTCAACTTTGACATGCTTCTTACACTCCTTATATCCGTTTCTAAAATTATGATAAGAAAAGTAATAGCCATTTAAGGTTCTTTCATACATGGATGAATTTGGTTGCGATTGAGTTTGGCCTTTTTGATTTTGTATGCTTGGACTCCTTTATGGTTGTTTATCTCGCTTAAACTTGCCTTATCACATGTTGCTCTTTGAATATCCAAGATTCCATCTAGAACTTCTAAGATCTTGACTCAATAATCTTAAACTTCCTTTTTAACTGATTCAACTAATTTACCCATGTTTGTGCGTCAAGTATCTCCTCCAACCTAGAAAACATGCTCTAAGAGTCCCCTGGCTTGGATACCAATTATTAGAAAACACAAGTACTGAGAGGGGATGGGTGAATCAATTCTTCTCAAAAATTTGGACACTCTTCATAAACTCATTAAGTTATTCAATATTTATCACAATTAAACATGAAGGACTAATGAAATTCAAACATGAGAAAGTATTAAGTAAACACACATGAAGACAATATTTAATGTGGTAAACCATTAAAGGGAGAAAAACCCACTAATATCAATACTAGTGTGGAAAATTTATCCTATAAAGATTACAAGGATTTTTTTGTGTGAAACCACTCAACTAGAAGTACCCACTCAAAAATCTAGCCAAGCTTCTAGTTTACGTTTATCAAGCTCCTACTTGCATGGAAGCTCCAACTCCCAAAACTTCAGTCAAGATCCTACTTGACCACGTGCAAGCTATAACATACAAGGAAGCTTAAACTCCATTTTTTCTAAGAAACAACTTAGAACTTTACAAGATGTTTTGATCACCTTCTTATAGTTTTCTCACACAAAAAATTATGATCTCTTATTCAACTTCTCTATCTTCTCTTTTCATCCTCCTTCACTCACCCATATTCAATTGTCTTCTCTTCACTTCATATTGGTGCAAGGATATACTTCAATGTCCTGTTGCATATAAAAAAATTCATGCCTCTCTACTTGGACGACACCTTCAAACACCTACTCTTCATACATACATATTTCTACAAACATTGCAGATCATGAAGTCTTCTCACATGCTCCTTGATTTACGTCATTTTTCATTTCGTCATACAACCTCAACAACATAGGACCATCAAGAACAATTATTCATACCAAAAAATGTATATCTATATTTAAGATAAACACCTATTACACTTCAACTTCAAAAACTGTTCACCTACTTGGTGTTCAACTCATACAAGAAGGAGATAGATGACATCATAAACAATCATCATTATGCATTCATAACATCCGATTTAGTGTTAGAGTGAGTACAAATGTTACATAAACTAAATAATCTCTTCACATACCTGTGAGAAACTTTATAACTCTCCTATCCTCCCTACACATGTGAAAATTATGAGAAGACTCCATTTTGAGGGGTCTTTAGTCTTCGATTTCAGAATAATCAAACTTGTTGGTCTTCATCTTTGGTGAAGATTCTTTATCTTGTAGAAAATGAGGACTCAATGATAATTTTTTTCAGCATGAAATAATGTTACACAAAACTCCTTATTTCTCTATAACTCCTTAAAAATTCTTACAACATTCCATTCACTTAAAATCTCCATTAGATCTTGCATGCACACCTAGATGTTTGGAATTTACAACATAGTCTTCAACATGGTGAAGAAAAACACTTTAAGGTTCATCTCATGTAAAAAAATCAGGATAGAAGATACTTCAAGAGTTTTAGAAAAATACCAATGAATTTGAGTAGCACTATCATCTTCATGTTATCAATGCAATGTAGATTAGATAAAGGTATCTCAAGGTTTTACATAATCAAAAAAATAGTCGTGACAAATTGAGTTGTTACGTGCACTAAAACACTTGTTCATGGAACCAAATTCACCTTTCTAGAAATATAAGATCCTTACTTAACTCATCACATAATTTTTTTACATAATTTCAAATATCATAAATTGAGTAACCTTTATTTTATGAGATAGATAAGACCGAGTTTCAGAAATTTAAAACTCGGTCTTATATAATAGACTTATAAAACAACAAATTTCACTTTCATGATGAATTATGGGTTGGAAAATTTAACATAGGACCTGTAGTTCAATTTCAATTACTCACTTGTATAGGTTATGACGAGAAAAACATGTTTTTGTGCTCATTTCTTAGAGCTAGTTAATTGTCCTAATGAGGCGGGTTTATGTTTGATTTGATCATTTGAAATAGAACCTTAAAACACTTCATCATATCAAAATATGTGCTTCAACAAGTCACATTGGACCTCTAACAACCTTCCATGTTCATATTGGGCCTCCACAACAAGCATTCACATCAGGTCTCTCTCAAACACCATGACTAGTTTTTGCTTCTTTACTCCTTTAGTATTAGGCCAACTAAATTAACACGGTTCATTAAAATTTTTCTTATAATTACCTATTTATTTTCATGAGCATTTGGGGCACCTCCCAAGATTTCTCCCACACAAAACATTCTAACATGAATATTTCTATATAAGATTGTACAAGAAATTTATTGCAAAATAGTGCTATTTGAGCACCTTACCAGGTGACATGAAGCAATAAAAACCACCAAAATGAAGCACAAGTAGTTATATACATGCCAAATGCATCAAATTAACCTTCCAAGTTCATTTTATGACCAAACACTTGACTTTTACTCCATCACTCTAAAGTGAGGGTTCGAATAAATTTGACTTCTTAAAGTTTGTTCATAAATAATATATCATCCTCATTATACTTACAAATGGGGTTAATTCCATGCCCCATATTTGATGAAAATATTGGGTCACCATGCACATGTTTAACGTACTAATGAGTACTTCAAAACTGACCCACGATCTCGAATGACCATTTTGCATAGCTTGATAGCACTATAAAACCTCATAACTAAAAAATATTCTTCATTTTGACCTAAAATTTTGTCCAAATCACTAGAAAAAACTTATCTAGATTCCTCAAGGTTCATTTCCTCATAAATAGATTTTTACGTTCTTGACCACCATGATTTGTTCATGCTTTTCGACTTGTCTTCAAGAAAATACCCTCAAACATCCTTGATCATGACTCAACCATCTAAAGGATGGTTTGGAAAATATTACGAGATATTATCTAATATTCCATGACACTCAAATCATGCTTTTTATTCACTTATTAAGTTATCTTTTCTTCATACACCCATCTAAGTATACACACTAGGTCCTTAAATTTTTCCTAAATGAGCTTGTTCTAACTCATAGTTCATAAGCCTACACTTGTTATTCATCATGTATACCCTTAAAAATTTCCTCTTCATGTTTTCCAAGCCTTGACCATGTTTATTTAGTTTTCTCATTCCTTCAATCCATTAACCCAAGTCATCCTCGACTAGGTCTCTTGAACTGAGCTAGTCACACTAGTTAAAATCATGCACCCTTGTATTCAACATGTTTATTGCACTTCCTCATCAAATACTTGCTAAAATTTTTATGACATCATCCTTACATGTTATCACACCAACATTATGCCTTTGTGAGTTACTAACTACTAAATAATTTATGTCTCAATCAGGTGTTCTCATGCCATGCCTTTTCCTAACTTGTCACACTACCTCCAAGCTTCCTCTTGCTATCCTTCATCCCGATTTTTCATTAATGTTACTTTTACATCAATGTTAACTCAAAATTCATATGCCAAAATAAATTGGGTAGTAAACTTATGATTTTAATCTAAACCTACACACAAACACACTTAGAGAAAGGTTATTTGTGTATTTTTGTAGGGGACCTACCTCTGTTATATCCGACCATTTAAGGATATAAAAGAAATTTTATTGAAATAAAAATGACAAAATAATCGATGCAAATTAAAATTATACATAACTCATTCACGGAGCCAATCACAATTGCAATTCACTAAAAATACACAGAGATCATAATCTAATTGCGATTCAACCGACACTGTGTTGAAATTCCATTGAAATAGTGTTGTAACAAGTTGCACATATCCTTTGCGATCCACAATCACCTCTCTAAGACTTCCAAAACTGAAATATGTGAGCAAATAATTAAATACATAATATAGACTTAAGTTCACAAAGAGTCGGGGGTGCATAAGAGTTCTTTAAGAGAATGAAATGATGGTGGCGAGTGGTGTTTTGTAGTTTTTCATGTACATAGGGGAACATTACACATATGGGTGAAATGTACATATATGAGTGAGATGATAAGGGTCGATAGTTGGGTATGAAAATGGGTAATTGAGATGGAAAAAATTAAATGTGAGTGGGCGAGGGTTAGTAAATGAGTGATGAGTTGGATTTTATCATGATTTATTGGGGTTTCATATATTTTATTCTCTTTTTGGGATTATTTTAATTTTTGGGATTATTATGTCTTATGATTTTTGTATTTGTAATAAGAGAACTTATGTGCAAGGTACATTTTCTAGTGTCTATATTTTCCTCTTTTTAGGATGTGTGTTGAAGTTGGTAGAATGTAACATAAAATGATGCGAGGATATGGGGGTCATCTAACCCTATGATAGTGGTCAACGTAGTTGTGGTCTTATATGGTTAACTGGATAGAAAAGAACCTAGAAATATGATCGATGGGACACTTAAGCTAGAGTCTTTGAAGGGATTGATAGGTTGATTTAACAAGGTAGAGACTATTAAAACAATTAAATAAGATGATTTGATGATTGAGTCTCATAATATTAGACATGAAGGGTTTTGATATGATATCCCCCTTAAAGTGATATTTTTGGAGCCATAGGTTTCCCAATGTAATATGTAATGAAAAGAGGTTGTAGAAGATAATATAAAATGAACCTTAAGAAAGGCCGGATGAGTGGGATCTAAGAAAATTTTTACCCTGACCATGTGTAGATGAAAACTCGATGATGTGTATGTACAAAAGTGGAGGAAATTTTTAGGATGTGAGAAAGGTGAGTGGAAATCTTGATTGATTCATGGGAAAAAGGTAGATTTTAGTTAACAACAAGTTGGGTGAAATAGGTGATTTGGGGTGATGGGAAAGTGATATGGATGACCTGACTAGAAAAGTAAGATCAATAATAGGAAGAACATTTTTGAGGGAATAGGAAGGTGAGTTGTGATTTTGAATCACCTGAGCGGAGGGAGGTGAGTGGTGAGTCGGAGGGACTTAAAACTAAGTAGGAAAGGGAAAACTGGTCACAAGTGTGACTTAAAAGGTGAATGGTGGGCATGTGGCAATGGAGTGATCTAGGGATGGAGGAGTGAGTAGAGAGGGTTATGAGTGAGCATGGTTTCAAATGGGCTTGTGAAAAGTGCAACTCACTAGGTGGGATGGTGGGTAGGTTAGGGCCGGGGATGAATCATGATGAGGAAGTGACGAGAGACAATTAAATGAGTCATGAATATGACTTGACATGGTGGGAGCATCAAGACCTAATTAATAGTGTGACTCGGTGGGTTGGGAAGGGAGTGGTCAGGTTAGGCAGAGGAAAATCTTAGTGGTGGGGTAGTGAAGAACTAAGAAGTGAGTCACTAGTGTGACTCTCTAAGGTAAGGTGAGGCAAAGAGCGGGTTAGGATGAGTGTTGGGATGGGTTTGGGAGAGGAGTAACCTAGGGTAAGGTGGGTTTGTTTTGAACTAGGTTAAGGGGGTTGGGAAAAGTGTTGGGATTAGTTTGGGAAGAAGAATCGGGCATGTTTTAAATCCATACTAGATGAAGAGAAGTAGAGTTTACGGAGCTTTGAATGTGGTATTTAAGACAAATTAAATTCCCCTTATTCTGTTTAGGGACTATAGGAGTGAGAGTCATGATGTAGAGGAGAAAGTGGTAGATTAGGTATATAAATGGATTGGATTGGAATATGTTGATGATGAGTGAAGTAATGAATAAAAATAGAAGCCATAGAATGGTGGTGTGTTGAGGATGTGAGTTTGGAGATGAAGAAAAAGGAGATATTTTGAGTGTGGTAAATGTGTGAAAATATTAAGAGAATGAGGAAATGAAAATAAATCAATGGGAGAAGATAAATTGATGTGAAGTATGGTTCTAGTGATGATTTCATGTGTATGAAGAGTGGATAGCATATTGATGTTTAAAAGAAGTATGAGATCAAAGGTTGTGTTATTTTTATGAATTCTTGTAATGAGATGATAGTTGCATGGAATAGAAATGGGTATGTAAGAGTGGATTCCAAATAAATGAGATTGTGTGAGAAAAATAAAGTGATACAAAATTTTAATTGGATGTAAAGGAGGATTTTGAGAAAAAAGTGTTAGAACAAATTTTTTTATGGTCATGATAGATTATGTGAATGAATAAGGAGGAAATAGTAATAATAAAGGTCTTCAATGAGGGTGATGGAGACAAAAAGATAAGTATATAAGACTACTCCAAAAGAGGTGAAGCAATAATAGAAAGTGTAGGTGACTTGTGAGGAAGATATGGAAGAATAAGTGGATATAAATGATGGGTAACATATGAAAGAGGAGTGTGAATGAAGGAAATACATGTCATAGGCTGCAAATTTGGTTCCGCAAGCAAGAATGATGATTTAATGAGTGATGATGAAGAAATTAAGATGCACATGGAAGCGGTATATAAGATAGGTGAAGCGACAAGTGGAATCACAAGTGATAAAGAGTGCAATGTAGGTTTATTAATGGGTTATATGCGTAATGGGATGTATATGATCAAAGCGAGTGATGACTTAGATGATGTGGTTGGAAATATAGAAGTGCATGATGATATAAATGGTGGAAATCTATGTTTATGTGGTGATAATGTGAAGGACTATAAAGAGTATAAGGATGAGACCATGTCCATAGTGGAAGCACATGAAAATGGAGAAGGGGAAGGGGCTGATGTAAATGATGAGTCACAACAGGCAAATGATCTTGTGGAGGTCATGGTGGAAACATATGATGATATGGATAGGAAAATATTTGATGTAGATGATGAGACACTAGGTGCACATGGTGATTGGGAGGTAGTGGAAAATGACAAGTTGAATGATGTAGACATCACGCATCAAGAAGAAGTGATAATAGTAGTATTATGGGAAGTGATTAGATAGGTATTAGTAAGTGAATTCAGAGGAGATGGAGGCTCAACAAGAATTTTATACTTTTCAAGAAGGTCTTGAATGAGGTTAAAAAGTTGAGGACATAAATCGGTGGAATGACCGTTAACACAATGATATGCAAATGTTTCATGGGAGGAATGCCACAATGGTGGGGGTGGTTTGTGAGGGAGAGTGATGAGATGGTCATACAAAAAGTTGTGGAGCATAGAAAAAAGTGACTCAATAAAAGGATTAAATTTGTGAGGGGCTTTGATGAAGTTATCAGCCCTAAGAGAACACAATGAATGAGAATTTGTAGTGTAGAAGGCGATGAGAGGTGAGGAGGATGCAATTGGATAATTTATGGAAATGGTAGTTTTATGGTTGAGTAGGTGAGGGAGAAACTTAAATACATGATAAGGAGTAAGAGTATTGTATATATGCAAGGAAATGATATTCAAATCATAACGCTAAGCACAACTCACTACAATGGTTCCTATGGCTAGTAGCCCTTCCACATCCTATTTCTAGTTTTTTTGAAAATGTAGGAAGTTTCATAACGAACTACGAGCCATTCTAGATACCCTTTATCCCTTGTAACGTCTCTAAGAAGTTGGAGTTTAAAACTCCAAGAAAAAATGACCTTTTCCAACTCTTTCATAGTCCAAATTAGGCCTCTTAAGCACTTTATGCACTCTATTAAATAAATCCATACATATACGAATAATACCTTCCTAAAACCTTTGGAATATGTTAGTGAACATTTAAATACAAATCATTGCCAAGTTTCATCAATTTTAACTAGTGGAAACTGATTCTAGGTATCTTTTATTCTTAAAACCCTAGTTGAGGGTTTACATTGCCCTATCACAACTCGAGAAGGGAAATTTTGAGTTGCGTGTTTCTTCAAATTATAAAAAACTATGAAGGTTTGTTAGGGTCTTTGACACTTAAATACAACTTTTTCATTCACTAAAGTCTCCCTTTTGATCAAGTTCTTACTCTGAAATAAGGTTTCTAATTTGAATTTGTATGCAAAATAACATTCTACATGGTATTCCAAGCTCAATCAATAAATATAGAGATGAATGAACACTAAGAATAAATAATAATAAGGAAATACCATTCTTACCAACAATGTATATCCTTCTTAGACTATATTCATTAGTTTTAGTGATCGAGAATCACTCATGCACATATTTTAGACTCTAAAATGTAATTTTTAAGAAACGTCGTCCTTCAAAATTATTATAACATCTACTATCTTTTCTCTCTAGAATTCATCTATCCAAAAATAAGTTATAACATAATATATACTCCTCCAACCGAATTTGGATTCCCTAAAGAACTTTCAAAAATATGTTTAAGAATTAAATATCACGCAAAGAACCAAATTTGTAATGGTTTGTTAAGAACATGGGGTTTAGTCATGTATTACATCATTCTAGTCCCTTTGAGGTCCTATTTCAAACACCCCTAGCATATTGTATCCTTCTTAGATCATTTAGCCACTAAACAAGCCTAAAAGCATTCAAAAATTCAAATATGCATTTTGGCGGGAAAAGACAAAATTTGAATTTTCAAATGGCTAAACGCAAAAAAATACTATGGAATGAATCCTAAGAATATTTTAAAGACCATAAGACCTCTAAAATAATATTCAAGACAAAATTGTGATGAAAAATAAAAATTTAAAGATTTGAAGAGATGCTCTTGCATCATACTCCCAAGGGAAAATAAAATGGACTCAGGGGTTAATGCCTATGAGTTATTCTAAAGTTGTCCCATGTTGTTTGATATCATTCTCTAACATCCATGTAGCATGTTAAAAAGCTTGATACTTCCACTAACCAAGTATTGTTAGTATTGTTTTCATGTAGTCTTCTTGAGCTCGTTCTTGTCCAAAATGCACTCTATCTCCTCTATTATGAGTTGTAGAAACCAATCCACCAAATAGTTACCTATTGTAGCTACTTCCTTTTATGTTTTTCAACCTTATCACCTTATTTATATAGGTATATGTCTGCAACATTGAAAATTTCTGATATTCCAACTCCACTAGGTAGTTCTTTCTCAAATGCATTACTAGAAAACTTCTCTAATACGCAACAAGGACCTATTTTCTTCATCTTCAACTTATTGTATTCACCCTTTGGGAATAATTTCTTCCTAAGGTGAGTTATGAATAATTCACCAACTTGAATATTGACTTCCCTTCACTTCAAATCTACTTTCTTTTTATATTTCTCCACACTAGCTTCAAACTTTTTCTCACTTGTTGATTAAATTCTTACATTGTTCTTCTGATTTTTTCACTGTCTGCACATATTTTCTCTATTTTTACTGATGTCTCTTAGCTCAAATGCTCACCTCATATACATACCATATACTAATTATAAAGGAATTATGCCAAAAATCTTGTTTAATGAGTCATTATAAGAAATTACTTCATGGGGTGGTACAAGAACCAACATTTTGGGATTGTCCTTGGATAGAAACCTCAATAGGTTCCCACAATACCTATTAACCACCTCAGGTTTAGCATCAGTCTGAGGATGGTAAGATGAGATAAAACTTAGATTAGTTCCTATTTTCCTTCACAATTTCCTCTAAAAGTGTCCTAGGAACTTAGTGTCTCTATCAGATACTATACTCAATGGAAGTGAAGAAGTCTTACAACCTCCTTAAATAATAGGTCTGCTACATGAGTGGCATCACTGGTTGTTTTAAAAGGAATGAAATGTGCCATTTTTGAGAACGTATCCACCACTACATCAATAGAATTGAAACCCCATTATGTTCTAGGTAGCCCCATCACAAAATCCATGATGATGGAATACCAAGACCTATTTTGGATTGGTATGGGTTCGTATAAACCTGAATTTGTACTTATTCCTTTTGGCATTTGACAATTTATACACATTTCAATAAAGATTCTTACTTATGTTTGCATCCTAGGCCAAAAAGAGTACCTAGTGAGCTATTATAATGTTTTATCAAGCCCAAAATGACTGTCATGCTCCCACAATGCTTCTCCTTATTGATATTCTCCCTCATAGAGCTCTTAGGCACATAAAGTTGTACTCCCTTAAAGAGTAACCCATCTTGAATGAGGTAATATAACCATAGTTCTATGTTCCTCAATGTTTTTGCTTACACGATTCCATGAAATCACATCTTCCTCATACATCTCCTTGAGTGATTCAATCCTAACACTCTCAAGTTGAATTTCATGCACCAATATGAATCTATTACTTAAGACATTTTTCACTTTATTACTCTACCCTTTCTTATGTTTCATGGTGAAGGTAAAATCTTGTAAGTAATCTACCCATTTCATGTGCCTTTAATTGAGCTTAGGTTTATTGTTAATTAAATAAAGTGCATGATCGTTTATATGGATGATGATAAATTTAGGAATTAAGTAGTGCCTCCATTTATTCAAATCTTGAACCATTGCATAAAACTCTAAGTCATATGAAGAGTACTATTTCTTGGCATCATTGATATTTTCACTAAAATAGGCTATAGGTCTATTTTACTCACTCAAAACTGCCCCTATGGCAACCCCACTTTCATCACACTCCACTTAGAAGACCTTATTGAAGTCTGGTAGTGCTAGAATAGGTTTATCTATAACACTTTGCTTTTTGTACTAGAAATTATTCTCAGCTTTCTTTTTCCATACAAATTTCTTCTTGTCTCCTCTAATGGTGTCAATGATTGGAGCACAAATTTCACTAAAGTTTCTAATAAATTTTCTATAGAAACTTGCAAGACCATGGAAACTCCTTACCTCTCCAACTTTTCTATGTGTTGTCCACTCCAAAATTTCGTCCACTTTTTTCTTGTCCATCTTTAACATGCCTTGAGTAACCACAAACCCCAAGTAAAGAAAGTTTGTCTTAATCAAGTCATATTTCTTGATATTGATCAAAAATATTTTCTCTTACAATGTCCTCATAACTATATGTAAATGAGGCATTCTTACTATGACTATAAATTAGTATGTCATCTAAGTAAACCACAACAAAATTACCTATAAAAGGTTTGAGAACTTCATTCACGAGTCTCATGAAAGTGCTTGGTGCATTTGAGAGACCAAATGACATAACAAGCCATTCATACAATCCTTCATTGGTCTTGAAGGATGTCTTCCACTCATCATGTTGTGTGACCACGATTTTATAGTATCCACTCTTTTTGTCAATATTTTAAATGTAGTTTTCTCTACATAAACAATACATTAAGTCCTCCATTCTAGGAAGTGGAAACCTATATTTGATTGTGATCTTGTTTATAGCTCTAGATTCAGTACACATTCTCTAATCACCTTCTTACGTTGGCAACAACAACGTTAGGACTACACATGAGATGAAACTCTCCTTGATCAATCATTTATCTAATAATTATTGTACTCATTTATTGATTTCTTCATTATCTTTAGGAGTCATCCTATATGTTGCTTTATTAAACAAAAATTATCCTCACCCAATATATATAATGGTTGATATCTAGAGCTTATTGGCTAAAAATTACTAGGTAGTTCATCCACTACAATGTCTACATACTCCTTTAGCCACTCTTGCACTTCTTGTGGCAGCTCATCTACCTTAGTATTTGTTACAATTGTCCTTAGTTTAACCACCAATGAAAAGCCAACTTATTTTTCTTTCATTTCTTTAAAGAATTCTTTTCTCTAATTACCATCATGCTTGAACCAACCTATTTTTCTCTAATATCCTCCCTCATAGGCAGAAAGGTATGACTAACCCCACATCTTTCCAAGACATATACATTCCTTCTCCCATCATGAGTTATCTTTCTATCATATTGCCAAGGCCTACCAAGAAGCACATGGCACACATCCATGGGGATGACATCACAAAGGACTTTATCCTTGTACCTACCAATTTGAAATTCAACCCAACATTTCTCACTAACCAATACTTGTTGTCCCTTGTTCAACCATAAACCTTATAAGGAGTAGGGTGAGGTAACTTCTTCAATCCTATCTTGTTCACCATTTCAATAGAAACTATATTATCTGTACTTCCTAAATCTATTACCATCTTACAACACTTACCTTGGAATTTTTAGGAGGTATTGAGCGGTGACATTATTTGTGGCGGATCCTTCTCTTTAGGTGTCTTAATCAACACTCTTATCATTAATAATGATTCTCCCACTTTAGGTTCTTCTACAAGTGAAGGACAACACACACTTTCCTCATCAACCCCTTGAGCATACTGATTTCTTCCTTCAATCCTTAGACTTAATGATGGTTGTTCCTCTGGGCACTCCCATGATCTATGGCCTACAAATTTGTTGCATTTATAACACCTACCTATGAAACCACTTGATCCTCTTCCTCTTTCTCCATATCCATCTATGAAATAAGGCCTTCTTCATTTGTAACCTCCTCTTGTGTTAGATGGTTGATCTTGTGAAACACTTGACTCTCATTAGCTTCTTTGTGAATTTCCTCTTCCACATTTTGACCTCCACCCTTAAATCACTGCCTCTACCTCTATTTTGTTGATTTTGTGTCATACTCAATTTGTCTTCTTCCTTTAAGGCCAGTTGAGATAATTATTCAAGTGTATAAGGATTAGAAAGATTAAATTCATCCTGTAATTTGTACCTTAAACCATTAAGGTACCTAGCCACTTTATCAGTATCATCCCCCATGTGACCTAGCCTAATACATAACTTGTAAAACTCCTCAGTATACTCCTTGACTCCCATCTCTTTCTGTCTTAAATTTTGAAGTTTACTATACAAGTTTTTCATATAATAAAGAGGAAATAAGTTACCTTTTGATTTGACAAATAGTATGTCCCAAGATTTAATCTTGGCCTTCCCTTTCTACCTCCTTTCATCTTGTATTTAATACCACCATAGGTATGCTTCACCTTTCATCTTGGTCTAAAAACTTCACATGTTGCTCTTCGAAACATCTTCAAAGTCAAAATAATTATCAAGCTTCCATATCCAATCAATAAGCTCTCCACCATTTAAACTACAAACATATAATGGAAGTTTCATCTTAGGATTTTATCCTTTCCTTTCACTTCTTTCAAAAACCTCTCAAACCTTTGTTATCCATTTTCCATCTCCTATTCATCTTTTATCTCTCACCTTTGAAATTATTCTTCCTCTTGATCACTCAAATCTCCTGTAACCACTCCTCTTCTTTGGTTAGCTTTAACTACTACGATTCTTACATAAAATTTAACCCGAGGTTCCTAAATTATTATAGAAATACATCTCTCGTTTGTAAGGATACCATCTCTCTTGCCACATTCCTCCATGGTGGCATCTTGTCTTTCTTAGCCAACTATTTGCAACTTCTATCTCTTGTGATGAATATCACTTCCTGTAAATTCCTCAAGTGTATTAACCTTCTTGTGATGCAAAAATGTTGTAGATATGCAAGTCAAGAATATTTAAATCACAAATATAAGAAAAACTCACTACAATGGTTCCTATGGCTAGTATCCCTTCAACACACTTTTTCTAGTTTCGTGGAAAATGTAGGAAATTTCATAAAAAAACATGATCCATTTTGATACCCTTTATCCATTTTTAGGTCTCTAAGAAGTTAGGGTTTCTAACTCCAAGACAAAAATACCAAATTTCCAACTTTGTCACAAAGTCTAAATTAGACCTCTTTAGCCCTTGATGCACTTTATTTAATAAAATCATACAAACAAGTATAATACCTTCCTAAAAGATTTTGAATCCGTTAAAGGACATTGAAATAAAAACATTACCATGTTTCATCAATTTTTATAGTTTTAAACTTATTATAGGAATTTTTTATTCTTACAACCCTAGTTGAAGGTTTGCGTTGCCACTGTTAAAAGAAGGGAAAATTGTCGTTTTTGTGAGATTATTCGATTTTCAACAAACTTTGATGGTTTAATAAGTCTGTGACACTAATTTTTTTTTTTGATTCACTAACTTATCCCTTTTGATCAATTTCTTACTTTGAGACAAGGTTTCCAATCTAACTGTGTGTGCAAAATAGCCTACTACATGGTATTTCAAGAAGAAATATCAATGATAAAGATGAATGCACACTAAGAATCAATAATAATGGGGAAATAATATTCTTACCAACAATGTAAATCCTTCTTAAACTATATTCATTAGTTTTTAGTGTTAAAAAAATCAAGCACAAATTCTAGAATACAAAATGTAACTATTTTAAGAAACTTTAGGATTCAAACTTCTAGGAGAATGTATTATCTTTTCTCCTTTGAATTTATCTATCCAAAAATAATTTACAGCATAATATATAATCCTCAAAATGAATTTGGAGTCCCTTAAGCACTTTCAATAACATGTTTAAGCATTAAATACAACACTAAGAACCACATTTGGAATGATATATTAAGAAATTATGGTCTAGTCATGTATTACATCCTTCTAGTCCCTTTTAGGACCTATTTTAAACACCCCTAGCATATTTTCTCCTAATAACATCCTTTAGCCACCTAAACGATCATAAAAAGATTCAAAAATTTAAATATGCATTTTGGAAGGAAATGACAAAATTTGAATTTTCAAATGACTAGACCCAAGCCAACACTATGAAATGAACCCTAAGAACACATTAAAGACCATAATACCCTATAAACTAATATTGAAGCCTAAACTTTAATGACAATCCAAAATTTCAAGATTTGGAGAGATGCCCTACATCAGCGACCAAGATGGATATCCTTGAGAAGTTGGGCCATGTGCACAACCTTGTTAAAGGTGCGTAGTTGATGAATTTGCAAGTGTTGGGAAATGTGGGGGACACAAATTTTTGTAAAGAGGTCAACGATATCAAATTATGGGAGTAGATGTAGAGGTAGTGAACAAGTGCATTCCAACAGTGCTTAAATCAAGAATAGTATCGTTATGGGATTTTTAAAGAATGTGAAGGTCAACTAGTGTTTATTTAAGTGCAAGATGAATGGAGAAGTGGGATAAGAATGCAACAACAAGTTGTTTGAATATGTAAATTATATATTGTGGGAGGAAGGAATGCCAGTCAAATTCTTTGCGGTGATTGAATGTGGAAGGTGTATATGAGGAGTGAATCATCATATTAAATAAGGCGATATACGAAGAGGAAGAGATGCAAGAGGTTTTGGTGGCCCTTGGTACCATTAAATTTTTAAAATGTGGGAAGTTTTACATTTGGTGGATAAGGGTGGTGTGGTACTATGGGTTGAATAGGTTCATTGTAAATGGTATGATAAGTTGGTGTGGATGGAAGTCCCCCAAGTGTTGGAACTTAAGCTTGACAACACAATCAATGATATGTTTGAAGAGTAAGTTGGGGTGAGAATGAACATTGGAGTGAATAGAATCCATGGAGAATGATATTCACACGTACGACTAGGAATTTGAAATATGAGTGTAAAAAGTGAGCAAGAAAATATGACTGAAAAATCATAGGGCAATCGCAATTGCGACTCAGTCTCAGAAAATATGAGTTGAAGAACAAAAAATATAAATGAATTAGCTATGGATTTGGAAGGTTATAGACCAGTATCAATTGTGACTATACTTGGGCAAAATGTGGGATAAATAAATGTAGCGTGATTGCGATTATGACTAAGCCCGGGAAAGAAGTGTGGGAGAATGTTGTTAAGAATAGAAATAGTTACATATGCGATTGAGAGACAATGGAAATTGAGATGATGTGATTTTGATGATTAACATAATGTGATTTTGTTTGTCTTGTAGGTTGAATATGGACTTGATTAGTTAGGATATCTCTCTAACTACAAATGTTATCCGAATGATTACTACTCAACATAAATATAGTCATGGACATTACCCTTGATCAATAACGATGAGGCCATTACCACATAAACATTGGCTTTAGCTTATAGGTGAAACTAGTTAGTCGGGGTGGTCCATTGACCCTTTTCACCGGGGATTCCTCTCAATGTACTAGTTACTTTGGTGTTTCGTGGTACTCCTCACAATGAGTTTTAGGGATTATGCGTAAGTACTTCCCACAATTATGTGGAATGGTATTTACCCTTATTGGAACCTATATTTAATTTTTATTCATTCCCAATTATTACCCTTACGAATAAACAAGTATTTTTTATATTTTTTTATAGAAATACAATTATAGAAACAGTCACACTTTCAACTACACAACAACGAGTTGTTATATTGTTTTGGATGAAAAATAACAACATAGTCCTAGAATTCAACTATTATGTGACTGAATTTTCTAATTTTTTTATAGATCTACAACACCAAGTGTTAGATTTACAATAGAAAGGTTAGGATAAACAAAATAAAATTAAAGGGACTGATAAAACCCTTAAAAAGACATTATTCGATTTAGAAAAGAGAGAAATTTACTAACCAAAATGGTCTCACCATGGTCGCCAAAATATATGGCAATATTTGGCTTACTTAGAAGATGGATTAGTTGATATGAAATCTCCAAATCAATTTTACTAAAAATAATGGGCTAATGATGCCATTGGAAAATTGAGGGACAATCATGGATTGTTTATTGAATAAAGTGTGTAGAAAACTTCATGGTCGAATGTAAACCCACACACAAAGACAATAAGTGAAATGTTATTGTTTTTAGTGGTTAGGTACCTACCTCAGTTATATTGCTAACCATTTAAAGAGATAAAAGACATTTTATTGAAGTAAAAATGACAAAAAAATGCATGTAAATGAAAATTATACCTTACTCGGTGGTAGGCCAATCACTTTTGCGATTCGTGGAAAATCACATGGAGATTACAAACCAATCAAAGTTATGATTGGAACTTGTGTTGAAATTGCACTATATTGTTGCTACAACAAGTTGTGCATATCCTTTTAAAATATGTGATCAAAGAATTAAAAAAACAAACATGGAATTAAGTGAAAAGATATTCGGGGGTGGCTAAGAGTTTCCAAGAGAATGAAATGATGAGGGTGAGTGGTGTTTTATAATTTTCAAGGTGCATAGAAGAATGGGACACATATGGATTCAACCTGCATATATGGGTGAGATGATAAGGGTTTGTAGTACATTGGGTATGTAAATGGGTACGTGAGATTGAAAAAATGTAATTTGATTATCATATTTTTGGGGTTCTATATTTTATAGTTACTTTATTAGGATAATTTGATTTTTTTGTATTTTGTAATAAGACACCTTATGCACAAGGTGCATTTTCTAGTGTCTATATCCTTATATCCCTCCTTTTCCCCAACTAATGTATCTTGTGTGGTCCCATGAGAAGGTAATCTCTAAGATCCTTGTCTAGCCCATGTAACAACTCGGTGAATGCTTATTTAATTGATGGGTATGGTATTTCATGTTTTTCTTCTTCCTAAGCTTCGTGTCCCTTAATTTTCTAAGTTGGTACATCAATAGGGGACTATTGAACAATTCCACTTGCATGTACCTCATGTTACACATGTGGTGAGGTGGTGAGTAATACCTATGGTACTTGGGAGCTTACAACATGTACTTAACCTTATAGAGATGTTGTATGAGATGGTGCACCTATGAATGCTTCCATTATAGGTGTTTTCAAATTATTTCTTTTGGTATATACAAAATGCAAGGTCAAAAGTTCCTCTTCCTCTTCCTCATGAAAAGTTTCCAATGTTGGACATGTCTATACTTTCCTTGGGGCTATAATCCCTCTTATTTGTTTTCCTTTACTGGATGACCCATTTGAGAAAGATGTTGACACATTAACCCTGGGTGGTTTCTTAGAGTGGTATGGCTGTCAAAATTTAGGCATACCTTTGCATAGTTTTTCTTAATAACTCCTCTTCTATATGTGTTAATTTTGACATAGGGGTCCTTGTTTTACCGATTACAACACTAAGATCCTCACCGCCTCAAAAGTTGGCCCTCTCATTGAGATTGCAAATTTTTTTCATTTCATGGTATTTAGGCAAGTAGTTCCCATGAAAAAGTATAAATTTGGTCATAGATCCCAATAATTAAACACGCAAAGTAAAAATTCATTCATACCGATAATAACACAAAGTATATACAAGCCCACACATATAGGCTTTTACATCCCTAGAATTTAGGAAACTTCCTCAACTAAATATCGTACTATTTATCTATATATACGAGTTAGTATAACTCACTCAACAAAACACCTACATGATTTATTATTATAAATCACTCACAAATAATAATGAAACCATAATGTGACCACTAAATTAATTATTTCCTAACATTCCCCTCTTAGTGCGAACATGGGGAAAACATTGAACCTGTACCTACACCTGCTTTCACGATCATGTGATTTTCCTTTGGATTATCATAAACCAAAAGATGGCTTTCCATAGGTTAACCAAAAACCAAGAGTAAGGTGGGTTTCCAATGGTTGACCACAAACCACAAAGGGGTAAAGATTTTCAAATGGTTTACCTACAACCATATCGCAATGTGCTAGGTACATCCATCAACTCTCATCACATTTCACCGTACGGAATAACATAGGAAAATCTATTGAATTATGTTGCTCACAAACTCAAAATTGGAAATGGAACATTAGATCATGTTCCCCCCTCAATGTGAATTTTCTACTTATTAAAAACAAGAACACTGGAAACTGCACTCTGAATGACATAGTGGAAAACACACTGCACAAACCGAAAACAAACTACACACACATGTCACCAAACATTCATGCGGCCCCATCATTGATGACTAACCAAAGGTCGTTGATAGACCTCCAACCTCCATTTACCTCCATCATTTGATGTCATGCTACTAGTTCAGCTTGATTTGGCTTTGAGGTTCAATTACAACTCGGACATCGCGTTCCAGCGATAATGTGTCCGTGAGGTAATTTTTATTTTATTTTTTGGACTTTTACAATGACACAAAATTTGACATTTATGATGACTTCTTCAATTGACTGACAATTATTTTGATTTTCATGATATGACAACCACATGAATTTCACAATAACAATACATCTTTTTATAATGACTCGAATCAACATTGAAATTTTAAGTATAACGACAAAGACTCCTTTATTTTTAACACTTGTAACGATATGCACTATTTAACCACCCAATAACAAAATGACTCTATACTTTAACAACAAAACTATAATTAAAGACAATTATACTATAATCACCTAAACCTGAAAAGACCATAAATAACTCAATGTAATCTAAAAAATTCTACCTAAATAAATGAAATCTAAACCACCTAATAAAAGATAAATACCACGAATTTAAACCTATAACTCTAAAATAGACTCGCGACACTTTGAACTATCTAAAGAAAAAACTTATACAATAACAAGGTTATAGAACCAGAAATTTCCTTTATTCTGTCGATAGCACAGACCTTTTGTTGAATGCAACACCACATATTATGAGATAAAATAGTTTATGAGATGGGTGAAGTCTCCAAGTCGCAGTGATCTCCATACAAGTTTAAATGGTGCTAACTTGTTAAATACTACAATACTACAACTGCTAGACTCTCGATGTAAGGCGAATAATAAGGCGTGTTTGAAGATAATCCACAGGTTTGGCTATGAATATTTGAGTGGATTTATGAATTGTAGTCAACATACCTTTCAAACTATTTGATGCATCTGAATAACGACTCTAAATAAGGTCGATGCCAAGTAAAAAAATTGATTCCTCTATCTTCTTTAACAAATCTAATTAAGACTGATGCCAAGTAAAAACGTTGATTCCTCTGTCTTCATCAAAGCACAAATAGTAAGTGAACGTTGAGATTCTCGAAACAAGAGATAAAAAAAATCCAATGCATGTAATGGCAGATGTGGACATGTAAGAAGCATGCGTACGTTAAATAAAGTCGTGTTTAAACTAATTTCTTTGGTCGTTGACAACACTATACAAACATATGTAGATGCAGATGAAGAATCATTACAATGTGACGTGTATGTAGATCCTTGGTCTGAAGCTCGTGTAATATGAAGATTAAAGCAAAGAAAGGTAATGAAAATACCACTTGAGGCAGTCAAATAATAAATGTTATTAGATGAAATAATATGCAAAATCAATGTTGTAGTGTACCATGTTAGATGAACCAAATATACATTAGATGTCAGAAATTTCTTGCTTGTGGAAGGGATTATTGGACACAACCACAATTGATTAGATTCTGACCAATAAACTCATGAATCATCTTAAACAACAAGGTTACTACACAAGAATCTCATTTTGACATCTCAATATGATACCAAATAAACACACAATACAAACTTCATTCGTGCTTATAATAAGACAATATATACAAGCCCATATATATAGGATTTTACATCCCTAGAATTTAGGAAACTTCCTCAACTAAATATCCCACTATTTTCCTATATATGTGAGTTGTTATAACTCACTCAACAATACACCTACATGATTTATTATTATAAATCACTCACAAATAAATATGAATCCATAATGTGAGCACTAAATTAATTATTTCCTAAAGGGGGAATTATATCCTTCATGACCCCACTTTCCCGTATTCTCTCAAAACTAATATGTTCTACAAGGTTAAGTCAAGTCCCTTCCTGCTTAGCCAAATCAAGGATATCTTATTGAAATATGAATTTCTACTATGTAATGAGGTGCTCTATATCAATTTCTAGTAAACACATGGGATAGGCTATGAGGCTATAGTTTTTCTCATATCTATCTTAAACACCAAATATTTCCCCTCCTCAAGTCCTAGAGTAAAACAAAAATTCTATAGTCCACCAATTTTGTGAGGGTCATCATAGAATAGTCCCTTAATATGATCTCTTTCTCATCCCTACAATCCATCCAATAGTCCTCATAATGAGGCTCATATTAATAGGAATTCCCAAAATCTCCATGTAATATCCATCTGATGTCATAATTGGGCCTAGGAGAGAGTTTCGTATATTGATTATGTCCTTATATTCTTCAAAGAGTCTAGTCTTAACCAAATTAGGGCATATATAAATTCTAACATTGATTGGGTACTTGATATTTTCCCGTGTTACCTGTAATAATTTTGTGCACTCCCAAAACTTCCTTGATATTTCCAAAAGTTACCACTTGTCGGCTAGGTACCTTGACATCATGTAAAGGGCATCATAAAATCCACTTATCCTATTATAAGTCAATGTTTTGAATTAGATAAAGTAACATTAATACCTAGTGATTACTTTCTTTACTTGTGAGGATATTTTTTTATTTTCCCACTTAGGTTTGAATAGGTGTATTTGGGGAGAAAATAAAGTACCATGTACCAACCTAAAAATGTAGATGTAATTATCTCCAATCAACTATGGGTACACATCATGAGGTCATGTAATTTCCAAAATATATTTCTTTATCGAGTCCTAGGAATGACGTATCACAAGAAATGTTATACACCGAGATAAGAAGACATGTAAATTTCCATTTTTCTAGTAGCGCCTTGTTCAATTTGTATTGTTATTTTGAGTAACTATTGGTGGATATAATCACTCTTGATTTATCCCCAATGGATGTGTATTTTTCCAATAAGGATAATTTGAATGTATTTAAACATCTAATCACTATAATGGTATGTAGATTATTTTCCCATGACCCTATTCAATAATGTAATAATGTCCCCAATTTCTTCCTCAAAATCATTTCTACTTAACATTTTCTAATTATGATGGTACGGATCCTTCCTTGGATTTTCAAGCCAATTATTATTCAATATTTTGGAGCATTTGGAAATGTTTTCATTCTAGTATTACTATGCGATTTCAAGAGAAATGTATGCCACTTAAGATGAGTTAGGAGACCTAACAACTTGTCAAAAGTCTCAATGGTTAGGGTCAATTCCATAGCATTTCTTCCATCCCTAACCTCTATGGTTGTTGGGTTGTATTTTTATACACACACCCAAGCCAATTAGATGGGGAAATGCATCCGCTAAGGTGAGTACATTCCAATCAATTTTCCTCATGGTTTCATTCCTATCCAAGTCATAGGTAAGGTGAGAGGTGGTTTGGACACTAGCTAATTGAATCTTCATATTTGCAACATGAAGGTATGAAAAAACTACTTAAAGGGGATATTTACAATAGTTTATATGTATTTAAACCTTCTAATACATTCTTAGTCTATGCCCATTCACGAGAAGAGTTATTCAGTCTCCATCAATTGGAAATAGTTGCACAGAGCCATTATCAAACACTTTTTCAATCTGGTATGGTCCCAACCATCTTGTCCTCAACTTGCCTTTGAACTACTGATACTTTGAGTCAAAGAGTAAGACCCAATCTCCCTCATTAAAATTCTTATATTTGATATGAGCATCATGCCACACTTTCCTTTGATGTTGAAGAATCTTATTTTGTTTTTGTGCCTCCATCTGCATTTCATCCAGCTCATTCAGGTGTATTACCCTCTCATGTTGTGCTTTGTCCAAATCAATGCCAACTTCCATTGTTGTCCTCCAAGTCTATAATTCAAATTCTATGGTTAACCGTGGCTTATTACACGTTGGTTTTCAAATAGGACTTTTTAGAAGAACAACAGTCAGGGGACAAGAAGTCCCTCCTCTTTAATGGGAGAGGTTCCCTTATTCTGAAACAAACTTATTTACAAAAGTACAGAACATTATTTTATGGTCGAACTTGGATATTACGAAAGTGTTCTTTTACAAGGATTATCAGTTACACAAGGGCTGAAGAAAGGGAATTAGAAGACAGGCAGAATAGCAACATTCGGAATTATAGATGGCAGAATAATTCTTCGTGTATGCGAAGCTTCGAAGGATTTAAGACAAGATCATTTGCGTTGGTTGAATGAGATTAAATTTAAGGACACAAAGTTCCATAAATAACCTTCTTCAGATTTGTTAATCAAGGACACAAAGTTCCTTCTTGGTTGTACAAGATCACTTTGTATTTTGCAAAACCCCAACAAAGATGCAATCGAGAGAGACTAAACGAGTTAGGAACAAAATGATCTTCACAATATTAAAGGAGAACACAGAGACAACAAGAATCAGATAGACAAAGAATGGAAAGCCCTTTTGTATTGATTTCTTTAAGATCTATTTACACTTTCAGCAAATATCCAAGTTCTTCCTCCTCTGTAAAATGGCGTGGAAAGGCCATTATATAGATTACAAATCCGTTACTCCTCGTAACCGTTTCTTTTAACTAAAGAATAGTTAAGGACCGCCAATTGCAATGCCTTAACTAATTACAAGGAATACGAAAAGAAAGGGAAGAAGAGAAAAGAAAGGAGAAGGAGACAGGTGTCCAGTTCTGAGAAGGACCCACTGTCTTCAGAAACCGCCGCTTGAGTTTTCTTCCACGTCTCAGCCACGTCTTTGCCACGAGGGACACACCAGACGTTTCATCTTGAAGATGTCAATGGATATCCTTGAAAACTGATGTAACCGACGTCTTGAAAGTTTCGTCCTTCGTAACTGCTTCTTGAAATTTGATCTTCGGATTGATAGCATCAGAGCCGCAACTTAAATTTATTTTTTGAAAAACAGCATATTCGGGTCGAGCGGGAAAAACTAAGTGTGAATGACACTTGGTACGCTTGGGACAGGTGAGACGCGAATGCGCGAAACACGCGGCTCGGCCGGTTCGGGCGAAACAGGGAGAAGACGCACAAATGTATTTGGGACAAATGGGACGAAAATGCGCGAAGGACGCGGTTCGGGTGTTTCGGCTGAAATTGGAACAGCGGGCCCGTTTGGACTTGGGACATTCGGGACAAAATGTTCCGAAGTACGCGACTCGATCGGCTCGGCCGAAATAGGGAAAGCTCGCACTTTTTTAAATGGGGCAGTTGGGACAAAATTGCGCGAAGGACGCGATCCGGGCGAACCGGCCGGAAATGGAACAGAGCAATTTGGAACTCGGGACAGAATCGGGTGAATCGGCCGAAAATGGAACAACAGTCCGTTCTAACTTGGGACATTCGGGACGAAAAGTTCCGGAGTACGCGGTTCGGCCGGTTCGGGCGAAAATGGAACGACTCGCACTTTTTACTTGGGACATTCGGGACAGGAAAGTGCGAAGTACGCGGGAAGGATGATTCGGCCGAAATGGAACAGTTTGCATTTTTGGCTTTGGGGCACTTGGGACAAAAACTTCCGACAGGCCCGAAAATGGGACAAATTCAGAGGTTTCGGCCGATCGGAGAACAGAAGACACTTTCGTACTTGGGACAGATGGGACAAAAAGTTCCGACAGGCCCGAAAATCACACAAAACGACCCAGAACACAGATTTTTCGATTTCACGACTTAGGCACCTCAGAGAAAAACACTTAAGACTCAAAATTTTGAAATTTTACTCTTATCAGAGCGGGGAATTTTGAGTGGACAACATTACCATACACTAGTTCATATGGGGAGAAAATAGTAGTGGTCTTCCAGGTTGTATTGTAAGCCCAAACCACTTCGGGAGTTTTGGTACCCAATTTTTCTATCCGCATTGACCACTTTGGTCAAAATGTTCTCAAGTTCTCTATTGGTGACTTCCACTTGCCCATTGGATTGGGGGTGGTATGGTGACAATTTTGGTGCTTGATTTGGTAGATTTCAAAAAAGCCTCAATCATGTTAGACACAAATTGAGGTCCTTGATCAGATACAATTACTCTAGGGGTGCCAAATCTTAGCATTATATGATTGTATAGAAAGTCAGCAACAACATCCTCATTGGCAGATGTCAGTGCTTGAACCTCAGCCCATTTCATGACGTATTCAGTGCACACCATCATGTATTCTTTCCTAAATGATGGAGGATCAAAAGGTCCAATGAAATTAATTCCCCATTTCTCAAATGGTCCTAAGACCAGCTAAGGGTTGAGAGGCATCTCCATTGATAGTGTGGGCTTCCCCATTATTTGATATGCATCACACTGCCACACATACTTCTTGACAAACTTGTGAAGAGAGGGCCAATAATACCCAGCTCCAAGGAACTCATGAATTGTCCTCTTCACTAAGTAATGTCCTCCTCCAAGACCATCATCACAAGCTCACAATATGTCATATACTTCATCCTCACGAATGCACATGCAAAGAACCATATCAGGACAACATTTGAATAAAATTCCATTACACCATTTTTATGTTGCACTATTCTTAACTAATCTTCATCGCTCTTTATTAGTAAAATAGGAAGGAAACTTCCCTGTAGTTAGATAATTTGCAAGATCAACAAACCATGGCAGTTGAATTGATATAACAAACAAGTGTTCATCTAGAAAATTATCTTGACTGCTTCTTCATCACCTGAAACATTTAATCTGGAAATAAAATTAGAAACAACATTAGCTTTTCCTGGCTTATCAATAATGGTCAAATTAAATTCTTATAACAAGAGTAACCATCGAATAATCCGGCCCCCAAAAATGGTTTATTCATCAAATATCTTATGGTTGAGTGGTCAGTGTAAACAAATATTTTGTACCCAGTGATGTAATGTCTAAATTTATTCAGGGAGTAAACAACAACTAAAAATTCCTTTTCCATAGTGGTGTAGTTTCTCTCTGTAGGGGTTAGATTCTTGTTGATAAAATAAATGGCATACATATGATCTTCTTCATCTTTCTGTCCAAGAACATCTCCCATGGTTGTATTGGATGCATCAGTGTGAATATGGAAAGGTTGCCCCCAATCGGGTCCTCTCAAGACTAGAGCGGTGGTTAGCTTCTCTTTGATAAACTGAATTCCTATTGACATTGAGGAGACCATTCAAAAACACAATCTTTTGTCAGCAAAGAAAACATAGGTGCAAAAATTTTACTAAAGTCCTTGATGAATCACCTATAATACCCTACATGTCCAAGGAAACTCTTGATGTCAGTCTGATTTGTTGGTGTAGGCAGCTAAGTGATTACTGCAATATTTTTGGGGTTGACCTGTATTCCTTTGGCAGAAATATGATGACCTAAGACAATTCCCTGGTCAACCATAATCAGACATTTTTCATGACTCAGGGAGAGTTGATGTTGCTCACATCTACTTAATACTTTTTCAAGATTATTCAGAGATTCATCAAAAGTGGAGCCGTGGACAGTGAAGTCGTCCATGTAGACTTCAACACAATCATTTGTAAGATCTGCAAAAATGGCCAAAACTGCTCTCTAGAAAGTAGCAGGTGCATTAAAAATCCCAAATGGTAAGACTCTATATGAAAATGTACCCTAGGGACAAGTGAAGGTGGTTTTATCCTGGTCAACAGGTGCAATACTTATTTGGTTATACCCACTAAACCCATCCAAGAAGGAGAAATATTTCTTACATGTGAGATTGTCCAGAACCTGATCAATAAAGGGTAGGGGAAAGTAGTCTTTCTTGGTGGATTTATTAAGTTCCCTATAGTCAACAAAAATTCTCCATTTACCATTTTTATTGGGAACTATAACTAATGGTGATACCCACTGACTATCAGATATGGGATAAATGAAACCTACCTTCAACAATTTTTCTATCTCATTTTTTACTATGTCTCTGAGTGCTGGATTAATTCTTCATTGCGACTGTCTTATGGGTTTAACATCCTCAGTGTATATATGATGAGTGCAGATGTTTGGATGAATTCCCTTCATATAAGTATAATCCCAAGCGAAAGCTTGGGAATGTTTCCTCAAAATTGCTAAAACCCTAGCCTCTTGGCTGGCCTCTAAGTTATTACCAATGGTCATCTCTTTTCCTATGTCAACAATCACTTGCTTATTATCTTTTAAAATAGTGAGCTCTGCATCGAAATTAAATAATTCAAGAGACAGACATGAGGCTGAAGCATGTGTAAAATAGTTACATTGTCAAGAGACATAATCTTGGTTAAAGGAAAATAGAAATCAATGACTGTACATTCTGCATTATAAGCATAGATTTCTTTACAATCTTCATTGGAAATGTCACTTACCAAGGTAATAATATCTGATGTGTTCAGAATAGATGGTTCTGTAGCCTTAGTTCTAATTTCAGTAGCCTCAATGCTGATTTCCGTAGCCTCAATGGTAATTTCTGTAGCCATAGTATCCTCTTCATCAGACATTGTATATGCCTCAATAATTTCTGTAATGTGATTTTTCACTGCAATGGTAGCCAGATAAGAAGGAATTAGAGAGTTAGTATCTGAATAATCTACCCATACATGTTCACAATCATACACATAGGGCTAGGCAGGAGGATATAATGAAATATTATTTGATTTTTGACCATTTAAAATGGTCATTTTCCCGACCTACAGTCAATATATGCAACAACAATAGCCAACCAGGTTGTTCCTAGGATGACTGGATATCCCAACTTTCGAGCTTTAGGTTGTAATATCATAAAATTGACGGGATACTCCCATGATTTAATTGTGACAATTATATCTTCAATCACACCATCTAACACAAAATAGATTGATTTGTTAATTAAAGAACGGTATTGGTAGGTTGCAATCCTGTTAAGGACAACAAATTGAACATATTTATTGTTATAACATTGATGGAAACACCGAGATCCACCAAAATGTTACATATTGACTAACCATTTATAAAAATAATAATGTCTGGACTCCTAGGATCCCCATATTTTGGTGAAATAAGTTTGTTAGCAACAAGATCAACTAAATTACCTTCCACCTTGACTATTTTTGGGTATTTCTTCTTCCTTCATGGTGTCTTTATACACTCATTTCTAATGGTATGGTTTAATTTAGGAATGTCCCTTATCGCTCTCAAAAGTGGGACCTCTATGTTCATATTTTTGAACTTGTGAACTAGTGTTGTCTCTTCTACAGTTCGAGTCTCCTATAATTGTTCTGGAAAAGGAGCTGTATGAACATTATTATCCTTTCCTTGACCATTCCTAGTGTCTTGTGTTTGTGGAACATGTTCAGTTTCATCATTTTCCTCAGGTGTCTCTTCTTTCTCACTTTCTATAGGTATTTCTATGATAACAATAGGAGGATGATTCAATGTTTTTCCAAACCTTAGTCGCAAATTATTGATAGTATTAATCTGCATTGTATCACTAGGTCATGCTTCATTAATTGAAGTTGTCGAATGATTTTTAGGGTTCACTACAGGTGTGATGGAAGTTGTGTTTTTCTACTTGCTTGTGTTGTAAATATTTTTGTGGTGGGGCCATTAAAGCTTGCTATGGTTGTTGGAACCTCCTCTATTGATTAGAATTCTATTGAGGTACCCATTGTTGGTTTTGATTAGAATTTTGTTGAGGTACCCATTTTTGGTTTTGCCATGGATTTGTATTAGCTGGTGATGGCCAACCCTACTGATTGTAGCAATTCATCCATGGTGATGGATGTGGGTAAGCCATCCAATTTGGTGGTTTCCACTCAGGTTGTCCCCAAGTAGGTTGAGGAGTCTGACAGGCCATGACATCCTCTAGGGAGTTTAAGTAGGTCGATGAGCATACACAACCTGATTATTTAGCTATTGAAAAAAGTTTACCTCTGCATCAGTTTGAGAGACAACATCCAATCTTGATTTCAACTGTGGTAAGAAAGTGCAATGCTTAGTATCGTGATCAGTGACATCACGATCAAACACATGTCTATGACATCCAAAGGACACTCTCTCAAGGGATGTCTTTTCCTACATTTAGGGCAATATATATCTAGAGGTTATTTTATAGCACTGGTTTTGGATTTAAGCCCATCTATGGTTGATTTTAATTGTGACAAAAGGTTTGATTCCATATTATCCATTTCCTAGAGAAGTTATGAGGTATCTAGGAAATCTTTGATGTTGTTCTTTTCCTTATACCTCCTTGTGTTCTAGAGTAACTTCTGCAAAGCTCGGTGATTTTTTCCATACTAAGTTTGTGCACATCACCTCCTCCCATAAGATGGAGGGAATCCTTGGTTTCCTCATCAATTCCTTTAAGGAAAATTATCTTTGTGATTTTTGCATGTAACTCATAACCACTCCTTTGATGGAGAAAGAGAAATCTATCCAGATAATCCTCTAGATTTTCATCTTCTTTTTGCTTTATCTGGAAGAATTCTTCCTTCCTATCCCTTCCCCTATAGTAGTCTTGATATTTATCCAGAAAATTTGTCTCCATGGCCTCCCAAGAATGAATGGAGTTAGGAAACAATCCCATGAACCACCTCATAGCAGAGTCCTTGAGAGTGGAAGGAAATAGTTTGAGTTTCTAATTGTATGTTCTATAGTCATATGTCTGGCAAAGAACTTTAAATTCAAACAAGAACTGATTAGGGTCTTTTGTAGACATGCCTCAAAAGATAGGGAGGATGGATGGTGAGATATTTTTCATAGGTGCATCCTCATCTTCATCTAAGACAATGGGATAGGTAAAGGTTATTCCCAAGGGTCGGTTCTCATTATTCCTGTTGTCTCCCATTTCTGAATGTTGTTCGGTTCTAAATAGGATGAAGTAGAATGTTTAGAAGGGATCCTAGGCATTGGATTAGATTCAGTGTCACTTTCAGTTTTCCTACATGTATTTGGTTTGGAGATATTCTATGGATATTGCGTGGTATAAATATCCCTTGATCGTCCTGTGGCCTATGCATCAAGGTTGGTTATGTAAACAAGGCCTAGGACTTTGACTGGTTACATATATTAACTCCATTAACACCCATAACATGTAAAGTGAATAAATTTGGCATATTGTGCTTATGGTGTCCTTAGAAATGGTGCCAAAAATGATGGGTCGTTGTGTTCTCCAATCATTTAACTAACAAGTTTTTCTGCTAGTGTCATTATAAACTAGGGCTGTGTGTCCAAGGCTATATGCAATGAAGTCTGTCGGCAACCGATTATGCGGATTGGGTCTTTCTTGGGGGTTTTTCCTATTGGATCTTTCTTCGTTTCCTACTAATCTATGAAATCTTAATGCTAAGCTATAGAAATGAAATTCTTTGTAATGAAATGCATCTACGAAAATACTTTACTAGAGTTATAATGCACACACTAAATTAATATATTGAATTCAAATAACACACACTTTGAATTGAATTTATAGAATTAAAACAACACACTCAAAATTGAAATTGCATAAAAGGAAACATAAATTCTGAATGGAAATTGTGATAAAGGAAATAAACATACTAAATGGAAATTGCAGTAGAGGAATTGAGAAAATAATGACTTATCAGAAAACCACATTCATGCACAAATGTAAACAACCTCTAGTCACCTCGGTCGAGTGGGCCCTTGCTCTCCCTTGGGACAAAGGTGATCTTAACAACAAGAGGTGCTCAGAATGATCTCCACTTATATTGATTCAAAGAAGTTCTATGACATATTCAGTGCATCTGAAAAGTAAACACTAACTAATACAAACTATATTGCAGATTATCAATATTATCTAACTACTATATTTTTCTTCAAGGAGATGTCTATATATAGACATAGTCGGTTACATATCATGCCAAAATGATAGGCACCAAGTTCTGCCACTAACAATATTCGATTAAAGTTCATAAAATCCTATAGAACTTGCTAGAAACAAGACCCATGTTTATAGGCATGTTAATGGAAAAAGTCTCTCCATAACTGCATACCGACTTCAGACTCAAATCCTTGACTACACACCAAAACTGGTAGTAAATTCTCATTATTATCCTGCACACGTTTACCACATTTCACTCACAAAGGCAATTAGTAGGAAGTTATATGGTTAATGGGTTGCATGAACAAAGATAAGGAAAATGCATTAAACTCACTAAGATATAACCATATAAAGCATCCCCATGCACTAGTGAATCATGTGTAAATGAAAAATTATCAATCATATGAATGACATAAATAAGCCAAATAATGTACTCATCAACGGGATCATAAACTATTTATAATGATAATTAAAACTCTTACTCGTGCAAATGCAATCATAACTATTTCTCACACTAGAAATAACAACCATGTCATCTTTAAAGCTCTAAAACCAATGTTTACACAATTTATATGCTCAAATATCATTTATCGCTTGTTTATGGGATTTTGAGTGATCTTTAGTTTCAAAAATTATAGGTCAAGTGAAAATTTATGTGAATTTCATCCCTAAATTACTCCTTGAACATGCTTTCATTAATAGAGGCATTTTCCTCCATGGTTTCTTCGTTCATGGTAGTTGATCTTTTACTTTCAACTTTGAATTTTGTCCTTATACATGGATTGATGGGCCACTTGAAATTTCACTTAGAATAAATGTCAATTGTTTATTTTCTCAGTCTTATAAACATCTTATGTGGAGTTTTTACATGAATTTCATTTTCTTAGTCACCTTTTCAAGCATCGGGCGATGTAGATAATTTCTGATTTACAATAAATAAAAACTATAAAATGAAAGGCTATTTATCTTTCTAAGAGTTATGGGACACGCCACATGTCCACTTTGTTAGGTTGTAGGAATGACAATGTAGTTTATATAACATTGAAGCACCCATACAATTGTAAACTACAAAAATAGTGAATCTACTTTCTTCATTTAGTGATGCCGATCATGACATTTGTCCCCCTTTGCGGGTTCGAGGATAAAATTGCAATTTACATCTTTATAACAACTATGAACTTGCAAACATCAAAATTACAAATATTAATTTCTTCACCATATTGTTGGTAGTGTGCCATGTGTTTCCCTAACGGTTTGGGCACCAAATTTCAATTTCTATAATTGTAACAACTCCAAATTTTCCAATTTTTATACTATAGAGCTACATGGTTTCTACACTGTTCTTACATTCAAGAAATGTTGGCTATTGTGCCACGAGGTGGAACTACAACTTGTAGTTTTGCAACAAATTTAACTTTTCCATACAAGTAAGCGGGTGAAGGAATATTCATTGAATATTCCTTTTGTGGGGTATAGAATTACATTTACAATTCACATTCTTTTGAAAAAGTTTAATTTTTTTAAGGACTGTATTCCCCGATACATCAAATGTTACTTTGCAATACCGATTTCAATTATAAAATTTCTTTCCTTAATTACAATATGGGAGTGAACATTTTCTAGCTTTTAAGGATAGTAACGGACCCATTTTCCTACAAACCACGTCACTTTTGTAAATTTTAAGCGAGTGTATTTTTAGATAAATTACCTTTATGAACTATACTATCTTTCCATATCTAACAAGTGTTTTCTAGAAAACCACATCAGCTTTGTATATTTTAAGTGAGTTTACCTCTAATCTTATCATCTTTGTATATTATCTTTGCTAATCACTATCTTTCATCTTCTTGAGACCATGCATTCCAAGCCTTATCATAGTGATTGCATCACTCGATGGCTCATGGTCATGACGGAGTTTGACCTAGAGTTCATCTCTCAGAAATCAATCAAGGTCCAAGCCATCACAGATCAATTAGCTGACACCCCTCTTCTTGATAATCATCTCCCTCATGATCATTTTCTTGATGAGCCCATCTTCCACTTAGATCATGAGTTTTCTCCTCTCAAAATGACATTTTTTTGAAGATTCTAAGTGTCGGAAGGGGGAGGAAATGGCATCATTATCATTCCTCCTTGGGATACTATAATTTGTATTTCCTATAAGCTGAATTTTGAATGCAAAAACAATATGTCTAAGTGTGAAGCCCTCATATTAGGTCTTCAAACAACTATCTTACTTGGTGTCTAAATCATTTATATCTATAGGGATTCCCAGCTCATCATTAATCAATTCAAAGGCATCTATCATTGTAAAAATGAGATCCCTAAAAATTATAAGGATATTTAAGACTTCCTTCTTAAAGAATTTAATTTATAAAACTTTCAAAATGTCCCTCGGTCATCTAATAATTTTTCAAACACTATGGATTTCCTCATGTATCTTATCCCTTGGATTATTGAGGAATCTAAACTCTCTGTTATTGTTCGGTGCATTCACAAACCAACTCACCCTAGCAAGCTCTCTAGTACCAATATTTTCAATCTAATTATTTTGATCTTTAGTATTCTCAAATCTTTCACGATCTTTCTCAATCAATCATTCCCTCTAACCCATCCATGAATGGTAGCTGGTAAGAGGTCCTTTCTTTAATGTAATAACTAATATGTCATCATTGGCAGAATCCTTTATAAGCGTGGCTTCAAGGGCATCTTTCTTTGTCGCCTTAAGTATCATCAATCCAATCAAGCTATCAAGAAATCCACAACGGTATCTATTGTGGAAATTTTAGTGGTTTGGTTGTCAGCAAGCATGCCCTTCATATGGGTTATTATTATCCCTCTCTCTCAATCAATACTTCTGTGATTACGTTAAGAAATGCATTAAATTCTAGCGAAAGCATTCCAATCTTATCTCGCATTCCTAGCCCGGTCTTACAACCGGATTATGATCTTTTGCCTTTCTCACAATGGGGGCTTGACCTCATTGGCCTCACCAATTTGAATTCTTATAAATGCCATCATTCTATCATCACCGCTACTAAGTAATTCACCAAATGGGTGGAAGAAATTCCACTCGCATCAACTAAATCGAATCAAATTGTTAATTTAATATATCAACATATCATTTGTCACTTCGACATTCCTCATAAAATCATCACGAGATAATGGAAAGTCATTAAAAACAAATATCTCAAGAAGATTTATGAATCTTTCAATATTAATATTAGCTTCTATTCTCCATATTATCCTCAAGCTAACAAACAAGCGAAACAAATAACAAAGCTCTTCGCAACATTCTTACCACAAATATTGATAAATCAGTGGTGTAATTGGTATTTTCATATCCATTTTTCCCTTTAGGCCTATCAAACTATATCCACACATCTACGGGCTCTACTCTTCTCTCTCTCATGTATGGCTCTAAATCCATTCTTCCTCTAGAAGTTCAAATCACATCTTTGTGCATAAATCTTCGCGACATTGTCTCGATGAAGATTATCACCTAGAGCATCTAGCACAACTTGAATTGTTAGACGAGCACCACCTTTTTGCTCTAAAAATCATCATGTCTATTAAGAGGAATCAAACATGCTTATAATTAATTTTGCAAGGAACATGACATTAATATCAACAACCTTAATATCAACAACCTTGTCCTAAAAGAAAATCAAAATGTCACTACTCTAGAAAAGAGCCAATGTGGAAAGTTTTCTCCCAATTGGATTGGACCTTATATTATCACACATAAGTATGGGTCTAGAGCCTATCATTTGGTTTCTATTGATGGTAAACAAGAAACAAAATCTCCTAATGCATTGCACTTCATGAATTTGTATTGTTAACATATCACCAATGTGAACTTATTCATTTTAGTTGTCATACATCCATCATTAGCCTTTTCCATATTTCATTGTAATGATTTGGAATTATGTGGTCTTTCATCACTTTCCTATTTATGACCTTGAATATGGGCACCATAACTCTGCTCATGGAATATTTCTTAAGAACAAGTTCCTCTTTCTATGTTGGGAACTTCATAATCATTACATCCACCTCCTTCTTATGTACCTATTGGAACCACGCTAAGGGTCCACAAGTGTCACTTGTACATTCTTCATCCCCTACTATGCAGTCTACCTAGCTATCTCCAACCTGTTTAATAAAAAGTCAAAATTCCCATATATTTATCTTAAAAGTTATCTTACACAAAGAAAATCGGCTGCTCCTCGTAGGATAATTATTTGTAAAGGAAAGATTCAAAATCATAGACTCGATCCTTCAAAGGACAACTATCATGTATATTCTATCGTTCCATTTATAACAAAAATATCAAATATCCAAAAGTTAAAATATAAATATATACCACTCCCTCAAAAGATGGATGCCATATCATATCCCGACATTGATGGCTTCCCATATTGATCATCCTTCTATCTACTAAAAAGAAAAGTATAAATTTCAAAAGCAAGCATCCCAAGAAAACTTCTTGCATTTAGATTTCTCATCCATAGCAAAATTCCCACATTAATCGGTTTGCACCATGTTTCTCGAGCTTGGGCATAGACATAGGGATAATCACCTAAGGAGAACATACTTCTCACGTGAAAGTTACATATAAACCCTTTTTTGTATCAACATTAGGTCCATAATTCCACCTTCTTATTTCACTTGATTCTTAGACGTTTCTAGGAAGTCGACAAAATAGATAGGGTAATGGGCATAGGAGGAATACCTATTGAATATGGTTGAAGGTTGTTGCACACCTATGACTTCGAATCCACAACTGATCGTGAGAACTTCCTTTTAACTTGGAGGAACTACCTCAAATTGAACACAAGACCACTAAATAAAAGTTAAACAATATGTGCAAAGTGAACTCGCCTAGTGTGTGCTAGATCTAGGAAGTGTGATATTTCCTAGATGGTCATCGATCCACTTGTTTAAAATAATTTAATGTCTGCTAATATAGTAAATCCTACTATAGTTAAAATGATTTAGGTATCTCATTCAAAACACAATAAGAAATATCTAATCTAACAGGCTAGGTTAAATTAAGATCCAAAGGTCAAGCAACCGGTTCTGGGTCTCTGTAGGTCTGACAAAGGTCTTAGGTAGGTCATAGGTGATTAAGGGTGATGCAAGGATAGGTAAGTAGGTTACTATTCTAGGTTTGTATTGGTAGATATAGAGACCGATGCGATTAAGGGTGACCGACGTCGATTTGGGAGAACCGGTGCGATTCTTATGGGGTACCTGGGAATGTCATAGGATGAGCTTTAGATCTCCTTATGATCGCACAAAGGACTAGGTTGGTCGAAATGAGGTATTAAGTTATTTGGATGGGATTTGGTAAGGTTTTAGTAGAGATATGGAGGGGTGAGTATTAAAGGAGGTCAGTGGGTGGCTAGGAGAACAAAAGGATGAAAATATAATGATGAAATAAGTGAACCAGAGGAGTAAAATGTTCTACTTACTTGGGATTTGGTTCGAACGTCTTTGAGTGAGGAATGAAGGTGTTGATAAGAGGTTAAATGTTGTGGAGGATCACCAAACATTGGGGAGCTCTTACATAGGCTACATATGCTCTCCTTTTTGCCTAGTTAGATCAAATATGTGTTGGGGTAAGTCTTTGGATGGTTCTTTGGGTGAATGCTAGATGTGTGTGCAAGAGAAAGTACTCGATCTCCCTCTTTGCATGCGTGCTCTAAGATGAAACTTTTTCTCCAAAGATGTGATATCTCTTAGGAATCGCTTGACCTTGAATTAAGGTTTTTAGGGGTTAAAAGGTAATCAACGGTGGTTAAGGGTAACCGACGTCGATTAGGGTGGGATTTCCTAGGTTTACTAAACTAGGCGAGATCATCTTGATTTTCTCGGATCTCATTTTGTTGGTTCCACGGATTAGGATGGAAGATTATTTCAAGCATGCGGGAATGTGGTTAGAGGGAATGTAGGCATTGATTTTTAGGGTTTGGGTAGATCTTAGTTAGTTATGGCAACTTAATAAGAATAGGTCTTAGGGTGAGGTGGTTGGATGAGGTGTCTCAGGTGAGGTGGACGTGTGGGTATTATCCAATTAGGATATTTAAATAATAAATATTGGGAGGATAATGAATTAATTAAATTAATATTAGAGTGGGGTGAAGGGGGCCATGGTTAAGTGAATGTGATGAAGGTGTTTATTTTTCGAGAGACCAAAGGAGAGTGTGACCTAATTTTGGTGTCTACATTTTGCCCCTTTTTGTTGCGTAGCTTGTATTGGTAAACGATGCTAAAAAAATAAGATGTGGTTGCCCCATGTGTGGGTGAAGGTGATCCCCCTCAAATGAGGAGGCGATGAGGCGAAGGAAGAATCGATGAGTGGGTTGATAAAAGGGTGGATGTGAGGAAGATGAAGATCGCAATGGGGGAACAAAAAGGAAAAAGGCAAAGGGTCTATTTGGGTAATCTAGGTACTGGATTAGGGTAAAAGTAGTAAATGATCAAACACACGCACACATATAAACCGCATCATGCTATCAAAGTTGAAGAGAAGGCAAACTCTACATTGTCTAAGGTTGATAGGTTTATCTCAACAAGGTTGAAGTGATTCCAGTATCAAGGTATAGGATATGGCCAGAAACACGATGCGAGTCGGAGTGCAAGAACGTGTAGGTATGTTTTGGTACACCAAAGGTTGGGTTAGGATAAATGGTCATGATAAGAGGCAAGGTAAGGTCAGTAGGTCAATCAACACATGTAACAATGCCGTAAGGTATAGAAAACACATGGGGTCAAAGGTCAATAGAAATAGTCCAGGTCCAAATATCTAGGTCACGACATGAGTAGGGCCGAGGTATGGGAAAAATAAGGAGTCCTTGAATGGGGACGAGGTGAGGGGTTGAAGGGTAAGGTCAAGGAGGTCAAGTGGTGTGGTCTAGTGATGGTGAGTGGAAGATAAAAAGGGGTTTAGGGAAAAAAATAATTGTAGGGGGTAGGGTAAAATAGGGTGAAATTGTGGGCAATGTGGAAAAGTAGGTGATTGATGCCAGTCAAGGGTAAACAATGCTGGTATAGGCTAACCGACAATGGTAAGGTAGGGGCCTGGGGACCGATGTTGGTCAAGGGGAAACCGTCATTTGGTCGAGTCGGGTGGTTATAAAAATAAAAAGTCCACGTTTTTAAAATTCATTTGTGATTTGAAAATTAGAGAAAATGACAAGAGAGAAGGAGAGAAGAAGAAAACAACCAAGGGCATCTCAAGGTTGAGGTGGCAAGCCACGTAGGTGACGAGTGTGGATTGATTGGTGGGGTCATGAGAGTGGGGCGTTGGATTTGATTGATTGGAGATTTAGAGGACTTTCGGTGATGGCGGAGGCAGGAGAAGGATCGGGAGGACCGGTCTGCAATGGCACGAGGTGCCACCACGATGATGGCAAAGTGGGATGAGGTAGGATCTAAAGCCTCTAGTTGTGTGGTTTGATTAAATTAGGAATAAATGTGGGGGAGAAATGGGGTTTGGGGAAAAACATTTAAATTTAAATTGGGAAAGAAAATGGGTGAAATGGGAAGGGGAGGGTAGAAGATAGGTAAAAGGGGGTAGGAAGGGATGTGAGGGTTATGGGTAGGAATGGGTGGGGAGGGTGAGAAATGTGGAGAGAAAAGGTGTTTTGGGGTTGCGGTGGTCACTGCAATAGTGACCAACATTGGTTCCACTGTGGTGACATTAATGGGTGTTGAATGGTATCGGTCCCAAGGAAGGTGACCGATGCCGGTCATAGTGAGACTGTGGTCAGTCAAGGTCAGATTGGGATCGGTCAATGTTGACCAGAAAGTGGCCCGTATGGGGATAATCAAGGTCAGCGTAGTGGGTAAGGAGAGATAGGAAAGGGTGAATTTAGATAGGTAAGGGTAGGGATAAATAGGTAAAGTGGCAAGGTAGGGGTTTGGGTGCTGAAAAGTAGGTTAGGTCAAAATGTGTGGTTAGAGGAAAAGTTAAATAGATGAAGGCTTGGGGTATGGGTAGATAGGTTCGGTAGAATTTGGGGTCAAAGGTAATGATAAAAGTTATAGGTATGGGTAAGTTTGTAATAATGTGATCGTTTTGTTGGATGCAGGTGAGAGATCAGTTATGCATGCGAGACAGGTGCCACCCCTACTGCGTGACAGTTCACGGCACAATGACCCCGAGAAGTTACAGCATGTAGAGAGGAGGTGGGCCGATTGGGGTCAGAAGCTACCGACATGTAGTCCGGCAGCCCGAGTTCATGGTCACTCTCATCGATAGATGGGATTCGCGACCAACATGTTCCACCTACTGACGGGTGAGATTACATCACCCTGGAGGATGTGTTCAAGATCCTGCGGCTACCCATATTGGGTACATAGGTCTATTTGATCACCTCCGAGGCATCTGAGGAGCTACTGCTGATGGTGTTTAGAGAGGGGATGGCCGAGTTGACATTCCATAGTGCCAACTTGAGCTATGGAGAGATGTACCTAGCCTGTCCAGGAGGAGACGAGGCTAGTAGTTCTATTGATGGAGGTAGTGTGTTGCTTTACATTGCCAAATGTAGAGGGTGGGTGGTTTCCCAATCTTTGATGGGGGTATTACATGATATGATGACAAAGAGTACCCATTCTTGGGTGCCAACATTCTTGGTGTAGTTATATAGGGAGTTATGGGCCTATGGGTGGTCGCATTGAGTTCGGTTCTATCTTTGTACCTTTTTACTTCATTCTTTGGGCATATGAGCACATTGTCTATGTGTGTCCAAAGTGGTTATTCCCTAGGTGATGCCTTTCGCGGTGTTTTATATGAGTGGGGTACAAGTGATGGGTGCCTTCTATTAGAGAGCGGAGATCGAGACGCAGGGCTACACATGATGTAGCATACTTGGGTGACTATTGGAGGGATCATGACAGGGGTGGACATCATTTGGAGGCCATATGTGGGCTTCCCATCATATAGACATATGCATGATGAGCTAGTTGGCCTTGACCACCGAGATGGATAGAGAGGCGCTGTGTCGGGGAGCACGAGAGATGATCCCGATTGACGAGGTGGTTAGGTGGTAGTTTGGGCTGCTACATGACATACCTCCACCCTTCCCATAGTATAGGAGAGATGACATGGATAGGAACTTACCTCTACCACAACCCAAGTGCCACAGGCCCACAGGAGGAGGAGCGGGTAGTAGATCAACGGATTGATGATCTTTGGGGTTACAAATAGATAGAGGCGGTGGTGGGTGGCATAGTTGTGAGTAGTACCACCGAGACCAGGGCAGCCCAATCTAGCTGCCATTGTAGTACAAAGTGAAACCCTATAAGGGTAGGTGGCGACCCTGATTACCCAGTTGGGTATGGTGCAGGGACAACTAACCGATTCGAGAGGAAGAAGTGGCCGAGTTACATGTACAGGTGGCTAGTCTTCAGCCCAGATGGCCCAGGGTGGGGATGGAGATGGAGATGGGGATGATGGTTGGGTGGCTTCCCTACAGGCATAGGTGACAGGTTGTAGGGCTAGTTGGCCATGACACAAGCACACATTGGGGCTTTCTGAGACCTAGATTCAAGCACGTGGGCGAGGGCCAATGGTACCACGCAGAGGCACTGGCATAGGGTCCCAGTTCATAGGAAGGGGTGGGACAAGGTCCCACGAGATAGGTACAGGTCAGAGGCCAATGGGGCCACTGCAGACGAGTGCCCCCCCGAGGTGCGAGAGGTGAGAGACGAGGCCCGGTATTTCCATGACCGATTGACACTAACCAAGTATAGATTGTTTATCATATGCCGAGTACTGGGCATAACAGGCCTCTAGCGAGAGGACTAGGTCATGTACCCATAACGTGGAGAGCACAGGGGGCTAGTGAGCCCTAAGACATGGTCAGGGTGAGGCCACTAGTTCACGAAGGCTAGTACTTAGTTGATGCACCAACATGGACCCAACCACCACCTATGATGGGTGGAGAGATGTTAGCAGGTCACTAGATAGGGGCCGAGGAGGTAGAGGGGACAAGTGATATAGACATGGAGGAGGTCCGCCGAGTGGAAGCCTGATATATGGCTCCCGATTTTGACATTGTTTTGATTTTTGATATATACGCCTGCGTGTCAAGATATTTTATATTGGTTTATTGTATATGATACCGGCCGCATGTCGATGACATTTTGTATTAGGTATTGACACGCATGCCGACGATTTTAAGAGATATAAATGATTGGTTATCTATGTATATTTATAGAGACACATGTTTATTTATATGATGACATGGATGAGATTCGATGATTTTTAGGTGTTATATGGGAATATTAATTTTGTCATGATATGGTCATAAACTAGGTGATCTAGGCATGGTGGAGTCGAGGTTGGTTTAGGTATGGATCGAGTTAGGTCATAGGCATGATGGAGTCGGGTTGGTTTAGGCATGGATTGAGTCAGGTCATAGGCATGGCGGAGTCGAGTCATAGGCATGGATTAAGTCAGGTCATAGGCATGGTAGAGTCGAGTTGTTTTAGGCATGGATCGAGTCGGGTAATAGGTATGGATTGAGTCAAGTCATAGGCATGGCGGAGTCGGGTTGTTTTAGGCATGGTTGAGTTAGGTTTGGTTTACGTTGTGATTTGTTAATTTGTTTAATGAATGATAATATGGGTTATGTTTTAAGATCATATATAATACATGTATGATGATGATAGATAAATGGTAGTTATAACAAATGTATGGTGTGATGATGATAAAAACGTTAAGTAACTTGTTGTGTGTGTGGTTTAAGTTCCAATTTTTGATATAAAAAGGAAACTAAATAGGGTAAAATGTGATGTAGGAATATGAAAGATGAATTGGCTAGGGTAAAGAGTGGTGAGCTAACCTCCAAGGGCCCCATGCCCTCAGTGCTTGCCTACATAGTCCCGGAGAAAAGGGACCTCAAAGCCGATGTAGTTCTCCCATAAGTTAGGGAAGAATATGAGGAGGTATGAAAATGGGTTAGTAGGTTGTAGGCATGATTTCGGTGTAGGTCCGTTAGGTGTGGGTGAGTTGTGAGTAACTTGGTATAGGTGATTTTGATTGTGGTAGAAGAAGAAAAACTACCCAAAGGTAAGCATCGAGGACCAAGTCCTTTATAGGGTAATCAATTTGTAATAAAGAAGATTAAAAGAGAAGAGGGGGTAAGAAAGCCACCTGATTGTCTAGGATCATAACCGGTGGACCATACTTAAGTTAGGGTAGTAAACATAAGGCCCTTGAGACTTTGCATAAGTGATTATTCTAAAGGTGACCAAGTAATATGATAATAATGGTATAGCTCTGATACCAAATGATAATAATGGTATAGCTTAGATACCAAATGATAGAATAGAATAATATTGCAATGACCAAAGAGGGACGGAAGCCTCACAAATATTATTGATCATGAAATCAGATTACATAACAATGCAAGAGCTATAATATTTATAGATATTAGACAGCCTCATATGGATAGACATGACACCCTAGCAAGCACCAACTACGAGATGATAAGACCCATCTCACATGCACATGTAATTACTACTAATACCAATATTGAATGTTATCCAACATAACAATATTGAATGCAAGTCACTAGACTAGAGTGCACATGTTGCACATTATTAAATAAAAGACAATGCAATAAATATGCCTATGCTAAATTATGCTAACATTCCCCCCCTTAATTTTGCATAGTTTCCAATGAAGTGGAGAGGAACTCTCTGAACAGTGTGAATTTGTCACGTGCAAGTGACTTAGTGAAAACATCTGCCTTCTGCTCATTTGTAGGAAGGAGAAGCGGAGATGTATGTTGTGCTTCAAGACATGCTCACGTATGAAATGAACTGTACTTCAATATGCTTGGTTCTCTCATGAAATACTGGATTGCGAACAAGCTTCAAAACTCCTTCATTATCAACATATACTGGAGTAGATTTCTGTTGTGGTAGACCAATTCCTTCCAGTATTCGGCGTAGCCATATTGCTTCACAAATAGCTTCACCTGTAGCTCGATAATCTACTTCTGTAGAAGAGTGGGAAACAAAGTTCTATTTCTTGCTTCCCCATGATATCGGTCCAGATCCCATAAAGAAGACGAAGCCTAATGTTGACTTCCTATCATCCATGTTTCCTGCATGATCTGAATCTGAATATCCGGTCAAGAAGAAGTTGTTGTTCTTCTTGTACTCTAGACCAAGGTCAACTGTACCCTTTAGATATCTTAGTATTCTCTTTGCTACTTTCTAATGACATATTTTCGGTTCTTGCATGAAGCGTGATAAATAGCTGACTGCAAAGCTGATATCTAGTCTAGTATATGTCAGGTAAATGAGACTCCCGATCAACTACCGATAGAGAGTTGCATTCACCGGTGGTGATGGATCGGAACGAGATAACTGAAGTCTCGCTTCCATAGGTGTAGCAATAGGAGTGCAGTCCATCATCCTGAATTTCTCGAGCGTTGTCTTGGTGTATTTCAACTGTGACACAAAGATATGATTCTCTTTTTGCCATACTTCCAACCCAAGACAATAGTGCATGAGCCCGAGATCTGTCATGTCGAACGATCGATTAAAATCCTTCTTTGTTGCATCGATCATCTTCACAGAACTACCTGTAATGACTAGATCGTCGACATAAACAACCACAATGACAATCTCCCCCTTTTTTGAGGTAGATATTGGGGTCATAAGGATTCCTTTCGAATCCATGACTTATGAGATGCTCATCAATTTTGATGTACCATGCCTGGGGTGCCTGTTTTAGGCCATATAGAGATTTTATGAGTCTACATACCATCATCTCTTTTCCTGGTATTACATAACCCTCTGGCTGAGTCATATAGACTTCTTCTTGCAAATCTCCATTAAGAAAGACACTTTTCACATCCATTTGGTGGAATTTCCAACCAAATTGTGCAGCTAGAGCAAAGATCATCCTGATTGTCTTGATCTTGGCTGTGGGAGCAAATGTCTCCTCATAATCAATGCCTTCTTGTTGTGCATACCCCTTTGCTACAAGCCTTGCTTTATACTTGTCAATAGTCCCATCTGATTTGTACTTAGTCTTGAATATCCATCTGCATCCAATGGGTTTCTTCCCTGGTGGAAGGTCAACAAGTTGCCATGTGTTGTTCTTCATCACTGACTGATACTCTGAATCCATGGCATCTTTCCAAGCTTTTGATTGTAGGGCTTCCTGAACTATAGATGGCTCAACTGTTTCAACAACTCTGCTCATTAGGGCATAATTGACCTCTTCACGAGCTTGACTGCGAGTTCTAGGTCCAGGATTGGACGATGTGCTAGGTGCTTCATCCAAATTTGCATCTCTTATTAATTGAGTATACCATTTAGGTAACTTCTTAGCTGTTCCATTGGCTTGTGGTGGATCCAAGTTTTCACCATCATCCAATTCATCACTGTCATCTTCAGTGGGAACATCAAATTCTGTCTTCACAAGAGGTGTATTCTGCATGTTTGTTGAGTTGTTGAGTGGAGCATCTGCTTGTTTCTTCTCAAAGAACTCAACATCCCTACTTGTGTATACTTTCTTTGCTTTCAGATCCCATAATCTGTACCCAAGTGCTTCTTCACTGTATCCAATGAATATCAGTTTCTCAGCTTTCATATCCAACTTGTTCCTATTCTTCTTGGGTATGTGCATGCTAGCTTTACACCCAAATACTCTTAGGTGTGCAATTGATGGTTTTTGATTTGACCATGCTTCTTGAGGTGTCACTCCTTCAAGAGCTACTATGGGCACTCTGTTCAACAAATAGACTGTAGTTCTTGCAACTTCTGCCCAAAATGTCTTTGTTAAACCTGATTCGTCAATCATACATAGCACCATTTCCATGATAGTACGATTCCTTCTCTCAACTATACCATTCTACTGTGGTGTGTGAGTAGGAGGCATTTGTCTACGAATCCCATGAGCTTCGGGTAAGTCTTAAACTCATTGCTTGTGAATTCCCCCTCGATCTCGAGTGGAGAGTTTTGATCTTGCGACCAACTTCATTCTCAACAAGTGCTTTGAACTTCGAAATGTCTCAAAGGCTTGACTCTTGTTTCTTAGACAATATATCCACATCTTTCTTGAGTAGTCATCAACACAAAGCATGAAGTATTGACATCCGTAATGACTTGGTTGCATGGGCCCGCAAAGATCGGTGTGCACTAAATCAAGCTTTCCTTAGCTCTATATGTGTTCTTACGGAAGGGTACTGTGTTGCTTTCTAGCTAGACAATTGTGACACTTGTCGTGTTGTTGTGCTTGAGTGTAGGCAATCCTTTCACCATGTTTCCCTTTTGAAGTGTTTGGAGATAGCCAAAACTGATGTGACCATATCTGCGATGCCATAGTTCTGCAGATTGTGTGTCTTTGGCCACTAAAGCTTGATCATCCTTATGGACAAAATCAAGTTGGAACATGCGTCCCACATTGGAGGCTCTTGCTACAATCTTGGAACCTCTTGACTTATCTCTTATCAAGCACACTTTTTCTCCATTATTATTGTCAAAATCTAACTTCAAGTTGTGATCAAGGAGTTGACTAACTGATAGCAAATTCTTGGTTAACCCAGGTACATATAATACATCTGTGATTTTGCAGTCATGCTTTCCAAGAGGTAGTGAAATGTTTCCAATCCCCTTGACACTGTATGATGAGTCATCACCTAATGACACATGGTTCTTGTTAGGTGAGTCACGTAGTGTGTAGAACCAATCCTTGCGTCTAGTCATGTGTCGAATTGCACCCGAGTCAACATACTAGATATCTTGTGTGGACTTGGTTTCTTCATCAAATTGAAGAATACATGTGATGTCCTTCATCTGAATCATCCTCATGTTCGAAAATGTACCCTTGTTGTTTGGGTTTTCTTTGCCAATTACCATTTTTCTGCCCTTGATTGTTGTTGTTGTTGGACTTCCCTTTATTTGAATTATTGTTACCCTGTTGGTTATTGGGTTTTGAATTACTTGATGAACCCTTTTTATAGGAATTGTACCAACAATCTTTGATGTCATGTCCCCCTCTATTACAAATGGGACACTTCTTGGTGTTGTCTCGTTGACTTTGGTTTTGTTGGGACTTCTTGTGATTGGACTGAAATTTCCCTTTCCTTTATGATTGGAAGATAGTGCTTGCTCATCTTCATGATCTTTGTTGTTCATTGCCTCTTCTTATTGGAGTAGATTGACCAACTTCTCAAAGGTGACTGTGTGTTCACTCATATTGATAGTTGTCACAAAGATTCTATAGGAAGGAGGAAGTGCTCGCAACACAATTGGTATGAGGTCTTCATCACTTATCTCTTTTCCTAATGCCAATAGAGATGCCCTCAAAGTAGCAACTCGTCTCAAAAAAACTTCCACCTTCTCATTGTGCTTGAACTTGAGAGTATGTAGTTGTGATAGTAGGTTGAGGATGACATTCTTGTTCTTTGCCTCATAGACTATGCTCAACTTATCCCATGCATCCTTAGCCGATGTGGCATCTCTAATGTGGGGTTGCACATCATCTGTTACACCAAACAAGATAATCAACTTGGCCTTTGATTTTGATTCTTCTTTGCACGCAGATGTGCTCAACTTATCCCATGCATCCTTAGCCATGTGGCATCTCTAATGTGGGGTTGCACATGTTACACTAAACAAGATGATCAACTTGGCCTTTTGATTGGCCCTGTCAAATTGAACTTGTTGTCTTCCATCATCAAGTGATCTTGTTGTTTTTCCATCTACAACTGTCCATAGGTCTTCAAACTCAAGTAACACCTTGATCTTCGGTTTCCATGCAGCATAGTTGTCTCCTCTAAGCAGTTGTGAATCTGGCAAGAAGAACTTTGGTGCTTGTGCACCCATTTCTGCAATCTAAATTTCTGAAACTCTGAATTTCGACAAAGGGTAAGGCTCTTATCACTCCAGGTTTATGGTCTCCCTCTCAATATACCATCAGGCCGATATACCAAACCTTTCTATATACGCTCCCTTCCGATATACCCATCGGTACGTGGAAGAAGATCACCCTTTCAATATACCCGTCAGTACGGAAAGAGGTGTTAACGCACGTGAAAGAATTTAGTACGTGGTACGTAGACAGTACGAAGAGGGGTTTGTGCAAGCACAAATGGATGGGAGGGCTCAAATGTGTGTGTATTGTGTCCTTATTACTCCCGTCGATTTTATAGGGTCGATGCCCAGACGAAATTTAGGCAGCTATGTTAGGCGTTAAGTGTAGTAGTAGTCACGACAGCATCACCTGTAAGCGCTTCCCAGAGGCACCGTATATACCGAACGCTGCTATGAGATCAAAGATCTCGTGTGATAGAACCAAACATAAAATAAAAAATTTATACTTTTTTTTTTTTCACTTTATGCACCAAGATTAGTACAAAATGCTCCAAAATTACATCAAAATGAAGTTTTTGTGTCCCCCTTCTTTACAAAAAAATGGTCTAGAATCACAAAATACACAATTTAGGCCAAAATATTTTTTTACCCCCAATAGGTGTTTTTCCGCTAAATTTAGCGGTGGCTCTAAATGTGTTTGGTGAGCTTCTAAATTTGGAAATCTCCCAAAATTTAGTAATTTCTCCAAATTTTCTAAAAAAATAATTTAATAAAAAATATGGAGAGAGTGGGAATTGAACCGCTGACCTGTTTGTTCCTAAGATCCAAAAAAATAATCTGAATATTGTTTTCACCTTTTCTCACAAACCGTGATCTAGGTTTTTCTCAAATTTTGACAGAAGTATCATAAAATATTTTTCTTAAAACCCACAAAATTTTAGAAGAATTGAAATCTTAGTTTTTGAGATCTTACCAATTTACCAGCTAGATCTGATTTTTTTCAAAAAAAATGATCCAACTTGTATAGACTTTTTGTCATATGTAGAGGCCGAATCTAAAGATGATGTAAACTGAAAAGTTGTGTGTATCCTTCTTATCTTTCCAAAAAAAAACAACACATCAATCGACATTGTATGAAAAAGTTATGTCCTTTTTTCTAAGAGCTATCTGCTGGAATTTTGTTGATGGGACTGCTTCAACCTTTGCTCCCGAATTCTTCACACCTCCACTTTCAGATCTGATTTTTTTTTTTTTTTAGATCTGATATTTTTTTTTCACTTTTTTTTAGATCTGCAATGTTTTTTTCAAGATCTTTCTCCTTTTTTTAAGATCTCTCTCACAAATTTTTTTTTTTTTTCAAGATCTTTTTTTTTAAAGATCTCCAAATCTGAAATATTCCGCCAATATGTTGGATCAATTGGCTATGCCAATGACTAATCAAAAAAAAAAATTACCTTCCAAATAAGTGGATAGGTCAAATTTTAGTTGAGGGATGCTTGGAAGGAATGGAGGCTGCGGGATGCTTCAATGGCTCTCCTTTGATGTAGATCTTCTTCTCCAATGGATCCTCTCCAATAGTGCTCCTCTTCAACCTTGCTTGGATAGACAATGCAATAAAATGCAATAAATATGCCTATGCTAAATTATGATAACATAATCACATGCTCACTAAGTGTCATAATTCCAAGAGGTCCCTTGAGGAGATAGAAAATGAGAGGGAAAATGGTGAAAGGGATGAATGGTGGGTAAGTTTTATATGGTACAAGGTAGCATGCTCTTTGGGCAAGAGATCCGAGGGCACGATGGGCAAGTACATGACTAAAAGGTGTCTGCTTTTGGTGATATTGGAGATAAACCGATTGATGCGGGAAGTTTATATGGGATAAGGAAATTAACTCCTTGAGATCTTCGTGAAGATGATTGATGCGGGAAGCTTTAGATACTCTCTTACTCCCCCTTTTTTTGGAAAGAGCTTTATATAGCTTGTCCTTCTTGAGGAGCAGTCTATTTATAGTAGTGATTGTAGAGAGGAAGATGTCCCTTTGAGGGAGTCATCTTTTTAGTGGAAGTTTGACTCAAGGAGTGTTGATCCCATGTGAAAGCTTTTAAGTCATGGACAAGACCAAGGTGAAGAATAGGATTACATTTTGAAAGAAGGGTGAAACGACAATGGGATCTCATCTAAAAGCATACGAAAAGTATCCATGAGAATCATGCTATGTGAAACGTCATGGTACACATATTGAAGAGAAGAGAAAAAGTGATGGGTATGCACATGACTCTTGTTTAATTGTTGGTGATGGTATAAGAAATGAATAATGCTCAAGGGATGAGCATGGAAAGAGGAAAAAGGTGAGGTAGGACTAAAATTCAACAGTAGAATGGTCGAAGATGCAAGGAATTAAGGGGCTCAGGTTCAAGTTTACCATTGAGTGAAGATAATCGATAAACACCTGATCCATAAGTATGGGTCACGATGTATGGTCCAAGCCAATTAGGAGCAAATTTACCCCATTGAATTTTTTCTACTTTAGTTACATGTTGATTTTCTTTCAGGACAAGGTCACCGACTTGGAAGGTTCGTTCATGAACACGTTTGTCATAGGCATGTTTGATACGTTTTCGGTAAATTTGAAGGTGGTCAAGAGCATGAAGACGAGGTTCGTCTAATATCTCAAGTTGTGCTAAACAGTCTTGATGGAAGTCATCGTCATTGAGCATGTCATGTAGAGAAATGTGGAGTGAAGGAATATAAACATTGAGAGGTAGAACAACCTCTATGTCGTAGACCAGAGAGAAAAGGTGTGGCGGCGGTGGAAGTGAGAATACTAGTGCGGTATGCCCACAGGGCAAAAGGAATGTGCGTATGCTAGTCCTTCCCAGTATCATTAACCACCTTCATGAGAATTTTGTTCAAAGTTTTATTAGTGGATTCAACTTGGTCATTGGTTTGTGTGTAATAAGGTGACGAGAAACTTAGTTGGATGCCGAAGGCATCACAAAGTTTTCGCAAGGTCTTATTTTTGAATTGTTTGCCATTATCAGTGATGAGGTGATGTGGAACGCAAAAATGGTAGATGATGTGATGATTGATGAACTCATATATTTTCTTGTCTTTCTTGGAGATGAGTGGTATGGCTTCAACCCATTTTGTGTAGTATTCGGTAGCGATGATGATCCATTGACATCATTGGGAAGAATGGGGATTAATCTCTCGACAAGATCCAAACCCCATTGGGAAAAGGGCCACGAGTCATGGGCAACCTGTAAGTCATGTAGGGGGTATGATGAAGGTTAGAATGTTATTGTCATTTTAGACAATGTTTGACATAATCACAACAATCATGGTGAGGGTCGGCTAGTAATAGCCTAGGTGAAGGATACACTTAGCAACAACGAGGCCACGAAGTGACCTCCACATATCTATCATGAACTTCGTTAATGGTATAAGGAATTTCAGAACTCATAAGGCACCGTAAGAGGATGCCATCGAAGCCACATTTATAGAGGAGGCCACCCATGATGATGTAACGAGAGACCCTTTTAAGGAAGGCATGTTGTCCATTACGGGTGACGTCGGTAGGAAAAATGGAGAGGAAAGGTAGTTTGAATATTGTTTATACCAAAGGTCACTTGGGTTGGGGGTAGTGGTTTCGATAGAGTAAACCTCGCGAGGTAAATAAGAGGGTGATTGGAGTCGTTGTATGGTGACAAAGATTTTAGAATCGGCAAGTGAAGCGGTATTTGAGAAGTCAAACATGCCATGGTATCTGTAAATTTGTTGGTTAAACGGGGGATGGTTTGAATGGTGTATCAATCGAAGGTGGTCAAAAGTATGTCTATATGATGTTTGTACTTTTGAAGTGTCTCATTATGACATTGGTATACACCTTTGACTTGGTTTATGACCAATTCAAAATCACCAAAGATATTAATCGACTTAACATCTAAGGCGTAGGCAATTTGGAGACCTAATACGAGTGCTTCGTATTCGACAATATTATTTGTACAATCAAAATCTAGTTTGAAAGATAAAGGCATGGGCTCACCATCAAGCTGAATGAGAATAACTCCTACCCACCCCCACGCCGACACTTAGATCCATCAAAGAAGAGTGTCATTTGGTAAGCGGGTTCATCTAGGGAAAGGGTGGCAATTGACTCATCTGGAAAGTCAAAATTAGAGGGTTGATCCCCGGGAATAGGTGCGTCGGCCAATTGGTCGGCGATAGCTTGGCCCTTAATGGAATTTTGATGGATGAATTCAAGGTCAAGGTTGGCCAAAAGCATAAGCCAGCGTGCGGCACGCTGATTTTGATAAGGTTTGGCATACATGAAGTGTAAGGGGTTGGTGTTGGTCATAACATAGGTTTTGTGGTTGAGTAGGTAATGGCAGAGTTTTGTGGCAATGAAAACTAAGGCTAAGAAAAGTTATTCGAATGGGTGTATCAAGTTTCGTAGTCCAAATGGGTATGACTTATGTAGTAAAGCCACTATTCCTGTGTTGCTCATCGTGATGAGCAAGCATGGCCCCAACTTGAGTGATCGATAGCTGAGATGTATAGGTAGAAGGGTTGATCGTATTTAAGTGGAATGAGCATGGGTGGTTGGAGAAGGTATTGTTTTAAGGCCTCAAAAGCTTTGTGGTAGTCATCATCCCATATAAAGGAGACATCCTTCTTGACAAGATGATGAAATGGTTGACACTGATTAGACAATTACGAAATGAAACAAAGAATAGAATGCAATTTACCTTGCAAGCTACGGAGTTTCCTAAGGTTAGTGGGTGGAGGCATTTACATAATGGCCTTGACTTTAGTAGGGTCAAATTCTATACTACGTAGGGAAACGATAAGCCCAAGAGTTTTCCGAGAGGAATGCGAATACATACTTCTTAGGCTAAAGGCAAACACAATATTTAATGAGGCGGTCAAAGATGGTTTTGGGGACTACGAGGTGGTTAGAGTGGTGTTTAGATTTGGCAAGGAGGTCATCCACATAATCTTCCAATATACGATGCATGATGTCATGGAAGATGTAAGTCATAGCCCGCTGATATGTGGCACCAACATTTTTAAGGGCAAAAGGCATGACTCGATAGTAGAAGGTCACATAAGGGGTGATGAATGCGGTTTTGTGTTGATCTTCTGGGGCGAGTAAGATTTGGTTATAACCCGAGAAACCATCCATGAGTGATAGCATCTCATGACCAACGGTAAAGTCAACCAGTTGGTCAATACTAGGTAGGGGAAAATCATCTTTTGGGAAGGCGAGGTTGAGGTCATGGAAATCCATTCAAATACAAAGTCCCCTATTGCCTTAGTGACGAGAGGAAATGTTGGAAATCCACTGGGGATAATCAATGGGTAAAATGAAGGAAACAAAATGAAGGTGTAGAAGCTCTTCTTTGACCAAAAGAGTAATGCAAGGGTGCATTTTTCTCAGCTTTTGTTTGATCAGTTTGGCATTGGGAATAGTTATGATATTATGAACCATGATGGTGGAGTCAATACCAAGCATGTCTGCATAAGACCAAGTGAAAGCGTGATTGTGATCTCTGAGAAAAGCGGTGATGGCTTCTGTTCAACAACATCTAAAGATTGACCGATCCTTAGAATGTGTGGATCATCCACGAGTATGAATGTTGATCTCGATAGACTATTCATTCAACATGGTTTGTGTCTTAGATGGTAATGATCGATGAATATACGAGTCTTACGCACCAAGATAGGTGGGTATAGATTCATCATCCTGACATTGAACAACGTTAATGGAAGGTGTATCATCATCGATCATGTCGGGATATAGGAATGGAAGAGAGGAGGGAGTCTCGCTCTCACATTGATAGGTCAAAGGCCCCAAGGAGATGGTGTTTATGAATTTTTTTAGGAGGAATGGATTCGGATCCATCGATTCCGTCGGTGAGGGTGGCGAAGAAGATGGAGAAGGGTTGATGTCCTTGATGAGTTCAATACGGGTTGTCTTGGTAGGTGGTTCAACAAAGCCAATACCACTATGGTCATTATGCTTATGGGTATTACATGGAATAAGTGTATGGCGTCCTTTCTCATAAAAGCCAAAAACAAAACCTTTCCATGCACACAGGTGCAAGAAGGTGTGGGCGAAATGATGATTGGTGAGCTACCGGAGAGTCGGAGTGGAAAATGGGCGGGTTTGTGATGGTGGTTCAAGTGTGTAAGTGGTAGTATAAATTCCTCCATAGATGAGACTAGTATGAAGGTGGGGAGGACCATAAAGGAGGTGCTCTCTTATGTGGTGATCATAGCAAGGATGTTGGTGAAGACTTCTATACTCTTGTGGTGTAAGGAATGTGTTAACACTATATATGGCGATACTCCCCCAGTGAGGCATTGAAAAATGTCTTCAAGGGTCGTGAGCGATGTAGTTGGTATGTGGGTAGCTAGAATGGATGATGGGTCAGCCGTGGAGGTTATGGCAAAGTGGTTGGAATGGATGAGGTATGTGTGGTTGGGGTTGCGACTATACCGGTAAGCGGAGGTGTAGGTGAAGCGGTAGTGGTCGTAGAGGTAGATGCCTTAATGGGTATAAGCATGTCATTGGGTCGGTAAAGCATGTTGCAAGTTTTGAAAGGTGATGGGTCAGTTGGAATGGTATAGGTGTGTCCTTCATGCTCAAACTTCACACAACGATGCAAAGTGGAAGGAACACAACCCATGACACGAATCCAGGGTCTACCAAGCAACAAGTTATATTGAAATTCCCCCTCCAAGATGTAAAATAAACGGAATAGTGCGGGGGCCCACACAAACATGGAGGATGATAGTGCCTAGTGTAGAGGTGATAACATCATTGAATGAACACAACATGACAAGATGTTTATGCATGCAATTTTCAGGTATGCACATTTGAGCAAATGCATGGGATGAAATGATATTAATGCTTGTGCCCCCATCGATCATTACATGTTGTACACGTATATCATCGATGTTGATCAGAGATGAAGAGAGCTGGGTCTGGGTCATCAGTTTGGTACGGTGCAATCTCTTCATCTGAGAAACTAAGTGTGGCTACTTGGTGAGTAGGTGGAGGTGAAGATGAAGGTGGAAATTTAGTGAGAGAGGCTACATGATGAGGTGTGATAATGGAGCCTACGGGTGTAGGGTCATTGGGTAAAACCTCAATAGATTGTAGGACCTCCATGAGAGCTTGACGATGGGATTTCAAGGTTTGGATGAGCTCATACAAGGAAATTTTGAGGGGGGATTGGTGTAGTTGTTTGAGCATCGCACGGTGTATGACACCATTAGAAATAGGAATGTGGGGCCGCGGATAGTGATTTTAGGTGTGGGTGGAGATGGTATGTTGGGTATGGGGTTGGTTGATTGGTCGGTTGCCTTTTCCTTGCCTTTGTCCTTTTGAGCATGGGTAGCAATGTGGATCATGTTGATCTGAGGTGGGGAGTTAGGTGAAGTAGATGAGCCATGAAAGGTATAATGACATGAAGGAAAAATCCAAGTGGCGGGAAGGAACCTTGTGAGATGAGCTAGGCACATAAACATTTAGGTGGAGGTTTGGCAAGTTCTCGATGTGAACCATGTTAATTTCAAATCGTGGGGGTGGTTCTAGGAGTTGTGGGGGTGGAGGTCTTGGTCACTGAATAGGTAATGAGGGAAGAACTATGGGAATGGGTGTTGGTGAAATGGGGTCCTCATCAAGAAGGTCATCATCATCAAAGTTTTCTTCAAGAGGGCACAACTGGATAAGAATGTTTTTCAAAGCCTTACAGTTCTCTACATCGTGTCCTGGCACATGATGGTAGGTACAAATTTTGGTGTCATCAAACCCCTTTGGTTTGGGTTTGAGAGGGTCATAAGGTCTGAGAGGTGGTAATGTGATGATGAAGTTTCAAGAAGGTTGGTTAAAATTTTGGCATAGGATCTTGCTAGTGGATCATAATGTGAAGTGAAAGTGGGTTTGGGTGTAGGTAAGTAGGTTGTAGAGGAAGGGTCTTTATGTGAGGGGAGTGGGTTGAACCACATTTTTAGGGGTTGGTGTGGTCTTAGGTATCGACCGTGTTTGCTTGGGTAAGGGTATGGTGGATGGAATGAAAGGAGAATGCGGGGTTGGTTTGACTACCTTATTGGAGGTGTGATTTGTCCTTAGGTTGCACCTTCTTGGGTAAAGGTGATACTGAGACACATGAGATCTAGAGGGAAATGTGGATGGTTGAAGAGGGCACGTTACCCTGGGGATAATGGAGGTGATATGAAGGTAGATAGTGTAGGTCGCGAAGGAGGTGTGAGGGAAAGAGATTGAAGTGTCATGGGTAGTGAAGGAGTTATTGATGGTATTGGAGGAATAGATGGTAAAGATCTTTGTAGGTGTGGGTGGATGTTATTGTGGACACTTGGGCATGTTAGAGGTTTGTGAGGGAGGAATGGGCTGTTGTGTTTTTGGTTTACTGGCAGGTGGAGGTTTCTCAACCATGTGGGAGGGGCGATGTCCTAATATAGACGAAAGGGGTGAAGGTGATGAGAGTGTGATTGGCGGGGTGAGAGTACGAGATCTATGGGGTTGGTTCTTTAGTTTGGGTGCGGAGTAGGTTTGGTATTGGCCTTGGAGGATGTAGCTAGATCCAATTTGATGGGTGGATGAGTAAGGATGATAGTTGGGATGACCCCTAAGGTAGAAATGGGTTTAGGAAAAGATGATGTAAGTGTAGGTTTGGGTGTAAGTGTATGTTGGGTTATGGATAGGGGTGTGAGTTGATCCATGAGTGGTATCGTGGTGGAATTTGTGATAGTTGTAGTTGTGTGTAGTTGGGTTGGTCGAAATACTTTAGGATAGATGGTGGAAGTGTTAGCAAGTGGCATTTGCATTTGTGTTGAAACAGGTAGAAAAAGACGCCCCCAAAGTAAGGTTTTATCCACATAATATAAGTGTCTGCTAGGCGTAAAAATGGCACTTCGTAGGTGAGGTTAACGAGGATCCAACGGTGACTCCCATAAAATGTGTTTCGTGAGACAAGGAATTTCTAGCTTTGACTTCCGTGGGTAAGAGCACCGAAAGTAGGTCTAGAGGCTCTTGTCTAGAGGCTCTTGGATAGGCTGATGGGGAGTGGTCCCCAGAGGTAAAGGTACCTCTCTGGATCTTGAATAGGTGAAGGAGAAAATAGGTGCTCCTCTCGTGGGTGGGAGATGTACCTGCATGGGTGTGAGATCTCTAGGTGGAGAAGCCAAATATGAAGTAATATCAATGTTAATAAGAGGCTGCTTCGTAGGTGAGGAATGGGACAAAGGTTGTTCCTCTGTGGGTGGACGAATAGGTGAAGTGGGCTCAAGCGTAGGTGGAGGAATTTGGGCTAAGATTTCCTTGATGGAAGGAATATGAGATAATTGAGAGTCGAGTGGATACTTCATTGAAAATAGCATGGACCTCGCGGGTATGGCTATCATGAGCCAAAATTTCTCTAGTTTGACCGGAAGAAGGGGCATGATTAGGAAATGGTTTCTTGAAGATGTGTAGGTTTTGATTGGAAGGTACATTAGGATTATCTAAGGTCAACTCACCTCTCTCGAGTATTTCTTGGACAATGTTTTGAAAGTAATGTAATTACCGTCATTATGACCCTTTACTCGATGATAGTTGCAGAAGTCATGTTCTTTGTACCACGCGGGTGTGGGGTGAGTAGGGTCAAAACTAGTGTGTGGTTTTATAGGAGGAAGGGTGATGGCCCCAGATTTGATGAGCTTCTCTAAGATAGAAGAATAAGGTTCCCCAATTGGGGTATATTTTTGTTGTTCCGTCTGAATTGAAAAGTCTGAATGGGTGAGAGATTAGATGAGGGGCTAGCCTGATTTGATGGATGAGCTAGGCTGGCCTTTAATACCACTATGTTAGCGGTCCCTTTGGCCTTTGAATAATTGTTTGGTGGTTTTGAAGAAGAAGAGGTATCATTCGACTTGAATGCAAAGTTCTTGTTACGTAATTGGATTTTCTTCTCTTCGATGGCGCGAATCTCTAGCTTTTGTGCCATGGTGAATGCCTCATCAAAGGTGTGGAAAGTCTGCACCTGTAGGGTTAGTGAGATATGTCTAGCACAAGTCCGTGGGAAGAGATTGACGAGTTATATTTTTGGTAGTTGGAAAGTGAGTTGATTGATTAGGCTACGTAATCGGGTGACAAAATCTGCGATAGAATCATCATCCTATTGATGTGTGGAATAGAGATTGGTCATGGTAACCTTCTTAATGATATTAATGGAGAAGTGATCTAAGAAGGCTCGGGCTACCTAATTAAATGAGAATATAGAGTGTCTAGGTAACCCACCATACCAATCTAACGCATGTCCAGTCAGAGACATGGGAAAGGTCCTCCAGAGTAAAGCATCATCATGGGCGATGAGATAACACCCATGTTTAAAAGATTGCAAATGTTGTTGCGGGTCCTCTTTGCTATTGAAATGGTTAAATTTAGGCATTTCCCAATGCATGGGATATGGATGGATAGGAATGGATGGGTGTATAGGCTCATTACAAATCTCATCATATGTGAGAGTGTTGCGAAGAGCCAGAAACCAATGCCTCCAATGTTTGCATCTTGTCCATCATTAACTTAATTAAGTCATTGGTGGGTTGTGATGTATGGGTATCTCCTATAGCGAAGGCTGGTTGGTGTTGGGTATATGATGGAGGTGGCATTCCAATGTATGGTGCTGCCATATAGGTAGATTGAGAAATAGGGGAATGTACCCTGAATGAACAATAGATGAAACATAAGGCTACCGATAATACGTATATAGAGGTGGAGGGGTTGTGGTGACCCTAGTGGCAATGGGTACTAAAGACTATGGGATGGACAAGATGACGTTTTGAAAAGGGGTAGAGGCTACCGACACTGAAGGTGGTAGTGTAGTCATGGGTATATATGAGACAATAGGCATGGATGAGGTTGTGCTCTGGGTGGTTGACAAAGGTATAGTGGATGTTGTAGGTGCACAGATGTAGCGAGATGCGGAAGTCATGTCGGTATAGGGCCTAGCTACGAAATGATGGGAGGTAAGGTAGATGTGGGCAGCGCAGTGCTAGGGAGGCGAGGCAGTAGGAGTGAGTGTCAAGGGGATAGATATGGGAATGCCATGTATCAACCGACTCGAGGAATCTCGAGTGGACGAGGTAGATAAATAATACTACAAGGCAGCAGGGTTTTGGTCTAGGAGTCGTGTGAACTCCTCGTCTCTGGTAGCGATAGAGATAGGTTGGGTAGGATCCATGGCTGGTGATAATATGGAAGGTGGTGAAGGACTAGGTGGGAGTGGTTGAAAACTGACATGGAATACGAGGGCACTTGCTTGTCGATGCGTCAGTACCATGTCAACAGGTATTAGCATGGTAAGACTGTTTTATGTAAATGACACAAAAATACGGCCTGAGATGGGATAAATAGGTGGTAATAGGTGAATTGGGTCAAAATGTGAGCTAGAAAATGAAACAGGGATAACCGATGTCTTTGGTTAGGTAAAATAGACGCGGTCGGGTAACCGCTTTGGTTATTGTGGAGAGTGTATAATTAGCCAAAGACAAGGTATAAGGTCCAATTTTCTAGGTATGCAAAATGTGGAGGGGTTTTACTAGATTAATGGAGATGATAAGAATGACAGAGACTCGAATAACTAAAGAAGGTGAATAGGTGTCCTTTTGGGTAGATCAACCAAAAGAACGGTGAACCGATCTTTGGTTAGGTATAACCAATGATTGTTAGAAGGTAACCAAGACAATTTATTCATGTGAAATTGAAATAGCGATGAAGAAAATATGATTGTGAATTAAATTTAATGTGGAATCAAAACTAGAATCCCGAGAATGATGAGAATATGGTCCGGCACACTCGGATGAAGTGGAATACACCAATTGTGATGGGGAGTGTGCAAGGAAAAATAAAAAAATGAAGAACGTGAATTCTCACCTCAAAACGCAAGCCAAGAAGAAACACTAAGAAAAATATGATTCTAAGGGTGCCTTTTTCTATTATGTTTATTTAGCTTATGCTATTTAGGGGACCACACATGAACTATAGAATAGAGTTTTTGGTGAGGATGGATTCCTACGAAAAAGGAGATCTACAAGGAGAGGTTTTAGGTATGTTATGGTGGGGGCGGGCCTCGCTCTAAAGTATGACTCGACAAAGTAGTGAGCTGGGTGCCCACTGTACCGTGATCGTGTGATCACCTACAACTTCTTCTAGGAAAGATGTTGTTTAAGAATGTGTATATTTTGAATTTTTGTGAGGTTTGGTAAGACTCAGAGAAAGAGAAAAAGAAAGAAATGCTTTTCTATGATTTGTTTGTCAACCATCAACTGGGCATGACTTCCAGCGTATAGGTTGCCCTCAATTAATGTGAGCTAATGCGATAAATCAGCATGCAATGCACTTATTTTAAACCCAAATCAAAATATGAAGTTTGATGAGAAAAATGGATGAACAGGAGAAGGGATGCTCTTTCACTAAGATGCATAAAGCAAAAAGAAATGTTTCTTTTTAAGTACACCAAAAGAAAGGTTTATTTTAGAGGAAATAGAAAGAAAAAGAAGGTTACGAAGGAAGAAGATTAATGTGTATACTTTTCGGAGGGAAACAAACACACAAATTTTATTAGGAATGAATGAAATGCAAGGAACCCCGTATGGGTCCCATCGGGCATGCCGAAATGTTTTACTTGATTCTTAGATGTTTCTAGGAATTTGTGAGAACAAATAGGGTAATGGATGTATGAGGAATACCTGTTGAAGATGGTTGAAGGTTGTTGCGCGCCTATGACTTCGAATCCATAGCTGATCATGAGAAATTAATTTTTGCTTGGAGGAACTACGAAATGGAACACAAGACTACTAAATAAAAGTTAAACAATATGTGCAAGTGAACTACCTATCGTGTGCTAGATCTCGGGAAGTGTGATACTTCCTAGATGACTGTCGATCCATTGTTTAAAACAATTTAATCTTTGGTAATAAAGTAAATCCTCTTTGTAGTTAAAATGATTTAGGTATCTCATTTAAAACACAATAAGAAAGATCTAATCTAACATGCTAGGTTAAAATAAGATCCAAAGGTCAAGTAACTGGTTCTAGGTCTCTGCAGTGCGATAGTGGTCTTAGGCGGAGTCACGAGGTGATTAAGGGTGATGCGGGAATAGGTAAGTAGGTTATTATTCGGGATGTATTGGTAGATACGAGATACCAATGCTTTGGTTAAGGGTGACCGACATTGGTTTGGGGAACTGGTGTCGAGTTCTTATGGGGTCTTGGGAATGTCACATGATGAGTTTTAGATCTCCTTATGATTGCACAAAGGACTAGGTGGTCAAAATGAGGTACTAAGTTATTTGGATGGGATTTGGTGAGGTTTTAATAGAGATATGGAGGGTTGAGTATTAAAGGAGGTCATTGGGAGGCTAGAATAACAAAAGGATGAAAATACAATGATGAAATAAGTGAACAAGAGGAGTAAAATGTTGTACTTACTTGGAATCTAGTTCGAACATCGTGAGTGAGGAATGAAGGTGTTGATAAGAGGTTGAATGCTGCAGAGGATCACCAAACATTGGGGAGCTCTTACATGGGCTGCATGTGCTCTCCTTCTTGCTTGATTGGATCAAATCTGTGATGGGGTGAGTCTTTGGATGGTTCTTTGGGTGAATCTTTGGATGTGCGTGAGAGAAAATACTTGATCTCCCTCTTTGCATGCGTTCTCTCGCACGAAAATTGTTCTCAAAAGATGTGATATCTATTAGAATCGACAACCTTAAATTAAGGTTGTTTTGGGGTTAAAAGGTAGCATGAGACGGTGGTTATGGCTTAACCGAGCGATGGTTAAGGGTAACCGGCGTCGGTTAGGGTGGGATTTCCTAGGTTTACTAAACTAGGCGAGATCCTCTTGATTTTCTCGAGATCTCATTTTGTTAGTTTCGTAGATTAGGATGGAAGATTATTTCAAGCATGTGGGAATGTGGTTAGAGGGAATGTAGGCGGTGATTTTCGGGGTTTGGGTAGATCTTAGTTCGTTATGCCAACTTACTAAGAATAGGTCTTAGGGTGAGGTGGTTGGATGAGGTGTCTACAGGTGAGGTGGACTGTGGGTATTATCCAATTAGGATATTTAAATAATAAATATTGGGAGGATAATGAATTAATTAAATTAAATTAATTAAATTAATATTAGTGTCGGGTGAAGGGGGCCATGGCTAGGTGAATGTGATGAAGGTGTTTATTTGTCGAGAGACTAAAGGGGAGTGTGACCTAATTTTGGTGTCTACACTTCTATACTTTCCCTCATGACCCTTGGGATTACTAATTATTGATGGTTATCTGTTCACACCGATATAAGATGAAAGTGCATTTCCTTGTTTGGCTCCTCTTCTTGTTTACCTCAATCCAATTTTAATAATTCATTCTTTATGCTCGTCATTATGATGAAGTCTCATTCTTCTCTTTTCACTCACCTTTTATCAAGGTCAATTCCTTTCCTTCAACTATTCATTCATTGTTTTTCGATCTAATTCCCGACCTATTCAAATAAATTCATCATATACTCTTATCCACATCACATCATCTATATCCTCTATCAATAATATCTAACAACTATCTATCCATTTTCATCACATCTATTTACCATCTATATAAACCATAAAATGACATCATAATCAAATCCATAATCATTATATAACATCCAAATCTAAGATAAACATAATCAGGTCCATAATCATCATACAATATCTAAATATAACATAAAAATCATCATGAAAGCAATAAATCAACACATGAAAGATGATAAACAATGACAAAATCATATATATATATATATATATATATATATATCATCCAAATACATCAATACACCCATGACATGCCACTAAGGGTCCTGTATCAAAGATGATATATCATCAAAATCTATAAACTATACATCGATAATCTCAAATATTTCCCCCTTAGGATAAGTTCTTGGGTATCTCTCGATGAGCATCTCCACCATCAATACCTAGACCTTGCCTTAGCTAAGCCACACTAGACGTGATCCCAGATGAAACTTGTCTTTTTATGTCTCCCACTCCCCACTACTCAACAAGATACGCTAGGTATCTTTGCATCTATTGTAGCCTCAACATCACTATGTGCTCATAATGGTTTACCTCTATAGTTAATTCCTTATAATTCTCTAAGGGAACATTACGATAGGGCCATCATGCTAGCTCCTTGTGATGCTATTGGTGCCCCACTCTCTAACTCTACTACTAATATAGGACATGTCTCCAAATCTAGCTTTGTAGGACTCCCTCTACCTCCTATATCTACCCCATTGATGAAAAATTAGGTCTCTCTCATGGCATAATGTTATAGCCTCCTAACCCATTGTCTCTCTCTCTCTCTCTCTCTCTCTCTCTCTTGGTGAGCCATGCCCCTCTCTTGATGGGCTATGTCGCACTTTACACGTAAGTGGTCCATCTCCGTGGAATCCCCCATCTCCACTCTCATCACCTCTAGGTGCTAGATCCTCCTCATGTGTTGGCACCTCCTCCTCATCCAATCCCACCTTGGCCTTCTCCTTTAGCACGTGGGCTGCCCATACCACTATCATCTACTCTAAAAATCTGACCCCAAATATAACATCATCATCCTTGTCACATGGATTACATGTCTCCTTTAGTGGGTTGGCCATCGCAGACTAGGAAAGTATGTCTCTACCTCATCTTGTCTATACCTCATAGGATCTCTAGGTATAGTCTACACTACCCCAAAGCGCCACATAACCCATGGAAACTCCAAACATCTAGTCCTCCTCATCCCAACTAACTCTGCATCTACCCTAAGCCATGTAGGAAAATTATGGTATGGCTACCATCTAATCTGGTGCTCATACAACTCTACCAATCTTTTTGTATACCACTCCTCTCCTCTCTCCACCTACCACCATGAGACCGATCAACTTTCCATCTCAAAAATACAACTTCTAGCTATATATGATCACATGTGAACCATGGAAGCCCTAGTGGTGCGATCAAAGCTATATGCTCATATGCCTAGAGTTCTAACAAGAATCCAACTTCTAACCTCGACCTCCTCTCGGTCATATACATCCATAGCTTGTGATAGACTGTGCTAGTAAGGTAGGCCCAAAAGTAAATGTTATCGATGTTCTACATTATTTATGAGAACTCTAGCTAATGTCTATAGGAATCTAGCTCCCCTTGAATCTTGTAATGCATAGCTAGAAATGGCCATCATCACTATACATATCAACTTACTCCTTACCACCCCACTCTCATATCATGTCCATATATGAAAGGACCTAGAAGTAAATATGATCGGTGGGGCCTTTGTCTCCAAATATCCATGTCAAAACCCCTAATCTACTATCAACAATAATCGACTCTATGGGCTCCCATTGTATCGAATCCTCAAGATATAATATTCATCCTCAAGTGTGACTATCAAATCTCCATTCGTAAACCAAAATGTGCTAAAGTACGCACATCCTATCTTTCCACCAAAGTGATCATCAATACTAAATCTCATGGAATGCTTTAGTAATATAAAAATCCACTTAACCAAATTGCAACTCAGAGATTCCACTTGGCGTCGGTCACATCTCCTCTAAACTGGTCATATAAAGTGGGAACTCTATCTCCGAGATGTAAAGTTTATGTCCTGTAAAACCCATCAAACAAATCAATCATTAACACACCATGATTAAACCCATATCATTCATCATATAAAATAAACAATTTCAAATTTTAGACCTATTCGATTTGACCTAGGTTGGGTCAATGCCTTCTTGTTTATGTCACCACCTTAGTAGGCTTGGTCGATGGTGACCACCCTTGTGCTAACCCCCAAAATAATAAAAACACAAAAATAAATAAAAACATTAAAATGATTAAAAACTAGGCTTAGGTTTAGGCATTTACCATACTTTGAGTCCTCTCGGTGCTTCCTTGCAACCCTAATGACCCATCTAGGTCTCCGTCGACCCTATAAATCCACTCCTACCCCTCCCTTTCTCAAGATAATATTTTGGAGATTTAAGGTATTCTTGTGATCTTTATTTTATTTATTTCTCTCTCTTATAGCTACCATCATCACCTTGGATATTTGGTGCTTCACTTTTGGAGATTTGAAGAACTTTTTTCTCTTGCATACTTGGATCTATTATTTTATTTCTATCATTTTATTCCTTATCATTCTTTTTGCAAGTTCAACAATTATCCATGAGCCCTATCTTTGTCATTTCATATTATTGTTCCCATCTACAGATCATCATTCTTATCAATCCTTTTCCATTAAGCCCTGGTTCATCTCCAGTCCTCATCGACCCTTCACGATCATTTTCGACCAAATGCCCATTTTATTACTTTTCCTATCATTCAATTTGCAGCTCATGCCTTTTCTAATCCAAAAATCCTTTAGATTTTAGATCTTCTCATTCTGTCTTTTCTTATCCTTGAGACCTATTTTGTCAAATCCAGTCTTTACCAACTCTTCCAAATCACCATCGACCTAATCTTTCTTTATTGCATCCACCTTCAAATTTCATAATTTATTGCATCCTTTCTATTAAACCAGTTCTAGATCTCTTGTAGGTTTCTTTTCTTCATCACCAGCTCTAGATCTTCCTCCTAAGCCATCAAATTTTAATTTTTCATTGTTTCACTTGGTCTAATCCATTTGCCATCGAGTAGGCCCTCAAGTCTCGTGTCTCCGTTGACTGTAGAGGTTTGGTTTGATTTGTTTATATCATATCTACATCTTATCATCTTTATTGCATTTAAGGTTTCTTCTTCAGTTTGGTTATCTACTACATTCAATTTATCAATCATTATTTTATTTTACTTTTATCAAAACGTAGGTTGACATCCATCCTAGGAATTTTTCACTTCTTGAGACTGACATTTTTAGGAAACCCACCCATCTATCTAATAATCCATTTTTATTGTTGAGATCTCTTTGTTGTGTAGGTCACCTAACTTGCTATAAGAAGGATCATTCATTTGTGCCCATATTCATTGTCATCCCATTCAAAGGTACCATAAACCCTCTTATGCTTGGTGTTACTTGTTTCATTTATTATTATTTCACTAATCTAGAACAAGAATGAGGAAATTTATTGAACAACCACATCTTACACACTTTAAGTTATATTGATACATTATTCACTATTTTGCATTACATGTTATTCTATTTTTCATTGATTTACACATGCCTTGATATACTATTTATCTTTTTAACATGCTAATGGGTGCTTCATGTGTAGCATTTTCCTTGTAGGACTATATACAACCAAGGGTATTTATCACTACTTGTTTTCCATTGCTTTTTATTGTATGTTATTATTTACGGGTTATGCCCTATGTCTAATATGATCATTGTATGATTTTACACACTTCGGCCCTGATTATCTTGTGACATTGTGAGAAATTTCCCAAGTTTGAAACATGTTATTTGGGTCTATCCTATTAACACACTTTCTTGTTACATTGTCTTCTTTTGCATGCTAGGTAATTTTCCTACTAACACATATTTCTAGCCCACTTTGTTTACATTTTCCTTGGTTTCTACCATGTACATCCCTTACCCCATGTAGGTATCCACTTGAGAACAACATCAGGTCCTCTCCTTTTGGTCACATTCCCTAATATGGTCACATGCAACCAAAACAAGGGGGGAATACATTGGGTGAAAAAATCACCCCTACAACAATTCAAAGCTACACTTCATATCAGAATATTACAAAAACAACACATGTTTATAGTCATGAAATAGTCTAGAATCTGACTTGGACTTCATACACAGTACAAAAACCAGTACCTAGAACCAAACACTAGCATCTAGGTGCTCCTTTCCTTCCCTAGGTGCTAATGTCTTGGGGGTAGAGAAAATAATTTTCTCAATAAAACCAAGTATATAATAGTTTATAGATTAATTTTACAATAATAGCACCGCCTTTCACGTCGAGAATGCATTTTATCTCCTATAATTGGTACTATCGAACAATTTAGGAGAGTTCATAACAAATTGGTACAAATGGAACAAATTAGGAATCACCATCTCTAGTGGTGCTTATTTGGTAGAGTCATGGAAGGAGAGTAAAACTATAACCCTCTCACCAAAAATTGCTTTTTGTGTGATATATCCCAAAAAACATGCACTTGGCATGAGATCACCCAAAAAACTTGTACTTGCAATGAGATCACCTAAAAATTCATCCTCTGCGTGAGATCTCATGAAAAATTTCCCTTCACAACATTTTAGGACATCTTTATATCCTTTATATTCTTATACTTCAGGTGCTCACTTTCCTTTATCATTAGTTTTACATACTTTATTCATATTTGTCATATACAAAAATTTGACTACTATTTTTCTCTTCTTTGACAATTCCATTCTTAATATGCAATAATGAACAAATTATATCATCAAACATAGGTTCCAACAGTACACAACACATGCACTTCACCCTTAGGGTCTACTTTCCTTTCCTAGTCTCCACGGTTCACTTTGTAATCACTCCACACTTCACTTGTCCACACGGCACACTACCGCCAACACTCTTTTCTACATGATCATAAGGTACCTATATTTTATCTACTTTATGTTATCGAGTATTCAATCAACACCGTAATGTGTGGGAAAATGTAGACAAAAAATCATGCACTTGGGTACATTTTTAGGTCTAAAAGAATAATAATGTATATATGATTCCTAAGAAAGAAAATTAGTGGTTGATAACTATCTTTGGCATCTTTTCTTTGTTTCTTATTTTCTCTTTGGAATTACACATCCTAAATCCCTGATGGAACTTGAATGATTTATCTTGTATGGCCACAAAAATTAGTGCTCGGTTAGGAAATTAGAGCCGGGAACTCTCCGTCCATACTTCGAACTCTTGAAACTTTCTAACCTTTACTCACTCTTTTTAGGTCTATGTAATCTTTTGGGAATATTTTTCACTTATGGTCTGGTCTTCCATTGGTAAATTAAAAAATTAAAAGAAGGGAATCATATATATAATTAATTACTTCTCAAAAATAATGACCAAGTACTAAGCATTATTATTATCACCAAATCTTGCATTCCCAAGGCACAAAAAAAACTTCAAAGCGATCAATCTAGCATCCACACAAGAGACAATGGTTACATCACTTATACATAATCTGTATAGGAGGGGGAAGTATATTCTATTCCATTCACACATGCTATACATTTCTACATTCTATATATATCTCGCTATCATTTCTACAACTTGCACTGAGGAATCTTAGGGCACCATTTCTACACACACATAAGAACTAAATGGTGTCCGAGATGTAGTGTAGCATTCGACAGTAAGTTCACTCTTCGGGTGACCATCGCAGTTAGTCTGACTCCCCATTATACATTTTCCTTTTTAGGTTTTTTTGTGTGGGTATGTAGAGGTGAACTTCTTTTTGCAGGTTATAGGTATCTTCAACGATCAAGGAGTGAATAGTATGTGATCAACATGAATCAATAACAAAACCATTGCAACACATAAAAAAGTAGATCCTAAGTCTGTTAGATGACCAACACTCCCTGAGAGATCTAGTCACTAGTGCCCAAGTACCACTACCCTACACTCGACGCCCTACGTGGCTATGTTTTTAGCTCCATAATTTACAAAGTGAGCTATATAGATGCTACCTATAACCTGTTCAATACTATACCATGGCTAGATCACTTCCACATTGCGTGGATATCAGCTAAGTCTTACTATATCCCTCTCTTGCTTAAGGTTTTGACATTATATGCATGTTTTCTTGTGTCATTACTTGTATTTTAGCATTTGTGCATCATTTACTACAATATTTACTATACAATTATATTTAATTTGCTTTAATTTAAATCACCCTCTAGGACAAAGTTTAAATAATTACATAAGGTTTTCACATATATGTATTATAAGAAATATTCAAAAAGCACTAAAACATCTCAAGCATCTTTATCACACTAAATATTATCATGTTGCTTTCTTATGATTAGCCTTAATAGTTCCTTGTGAACCTTATGCAAAGGGCTCATTCACGAAACCTTGATAACATGGTATACTAGATTGTAGAAGTATTTATGTGTTTTCCTATAGCTCAATGGTTTCTAAGAATCTCCTTGGTACCTTCAAATCCTGAAGATACCTTATTTAAATTTTCCCACACCACACAATCCTAAAAATCCCATATTTGTTTGTTCATACATTTCAAATGCTATCAACTCAAAGCACACGATTACTACACAATTTATTTGGTTCTTCAAACTTATTTGCAGGATCACTTGTTATTGACCATGAACTTTATTCCTTCAAGATATTAATAAAACTTCTACACACATATAGAATTTCATTTCTATAGGTCTGCACCATAGTAATTCTTGTGGGGCATTAATACATACATTTTATGATATTTAATCCTTGTTTCATTAATACACAATGCATCATACCACAATGTACATTCAAATAAAATATTTTCACAAAAAAACTTTCATTAGATACATTAATTAACTTCCAAAAAGATCTTTGAGCCCTAGTCTCAGTTATAGAGATGTTTCCTCCTTTTCCAACCTCTCTCATTCAAATTCATCATTATGATTATGAAGGAGGAGAGGAAATTAGGTTTCCACCACCTAACTCATACATGATTTAACAAACTCTAGTGATTTTACACCAAGGTAGGTTAAGTAAGAGTATTTAACACATGACCACATTATTACATTAATATCAATCCTAGACTAATACCTATATGAATAACATTCTAATACCTAGGTCTAGGCTGTAATACTAGAATAATTCGAATATTTAAATGTAGTTTTATACGGAAACTTCTAAAATACCACTTATTACAAACATAGAAGTCCAAGAAGGACTAGAAAAATTCAAAGCATCCAAATGGATCCCACAACACCTACATGACAATGGAAATGAAAAATTGCGCTATTTACAATGATGCTCCTACATCATACTCCCCATGTGGAGAGAACTAAAGTACGTAAAAATAATGTCTTATTCTTTCTTCTTTTATGATTGGGTTCCACTTGTAAATTAATTCTCTTCAATGATACATTCTTCTCATCTTCATCACCCACACTCTTCTTTTGACTCTTTTTTTTTGTTTTCATCCTCTCCATCGTTGCTCGATCCTCAAAAATGAGGATTTCATCTCTTTTCCTCTTCATTTGAGCTCTTGGATGAGTTTCCTTTTCAATGTTTGTCACTTCTTCATCAAGAGTACCTACAAACACACATGAGAAAAAAATGTTAGTTGAAAAACAAAGAGACTTTTTGTCTCTTCACCTACTTCCTCTTAACTTTATTCTTCATTTTTAGTCTTCTCTATCACCACAACTTTCTATTCATTACTCTTCACTTCTTCATCATGCAAAGCACATTCAAGTGTTAGTAAATTTTCCTCTAACTACTATTTTATTTCATTAACAAACTGAAAATCAATTTTTTCTCTCTCCTTCAAATTTTTATTCATAAATCAAATCTTCAATCACCACTTTTTAATTTTTTTCTCTCTTGTTTGCTTTTCACCCTCTTTATCCCTTTTTTCTTATCTTATCCTATTTCTTAGCTACATTTTCTTTCCTCTCTCTATTGGTGACTTCAAAGGCCACTTTAAAACATTTCTTATCACTATTTCCACACTTTTTTATTGCCTATTTTTCACCTTTTCCATTAACTCATCTATTTTTTCCATATTTCTTCTTAATTGTTTGATTTCTTGTTCTTCCCACAATCTTCTTTTTCTCTTCTTTTCTTTGTTTCTGTCCTGTCTTTGTATCTTGTTCACTATTTATAATGAAATTAAGAAATTAAATTTATATTTCTTCCTACATATTTCTTCTATCATTTCTTTTCACTATTCCAAGTCTCACCTAGGTTCGTTTTCACACCTAGTCTCTTAGCTTCTTATTTTCTTCACTATCTCTTCTCTACTTTCTTCACTTTTCTTCACTTTTAAGGAGAAAACAATCACTATCACTTCACATAACAAACTCAAGAAAGAAACAATTAGCTTCAAAAACCTCAATCAACTCATATAAATTCACCCACATTTACCAAAACATCTATATACAAATGCTTCTTAATAAAAGCTAACTTACCTTCAAATTGAAAGTTCAAATTTCTTTATATTTCTGCTATAATACCAAATGATGCATAACCCTACATAAAATATTCAATTTAATGAGGATAAATTCATTATAATTCACAAATTCAACTTGAAAATTCACCTTTACCCAAAGAGCTAAAACCTTGCTCAAGTAGCGAAAAAATGAATGATACACCAAGATGTATAAAAAAATGATCCAAAGAAAAAAATCACTTTCAACATGATTAAAACTATCATACTAACATGATAAAACCTCTACAACAAGTTCCAATTAACCACATACACTCATTTGATTTATAGACCTTAATCTAGCCTTGGAGCCCTAAAAAATGGGCCTTTCTAGAAAAAATCACAAAATACTCATCTTCATGCCTAAGAGGAAATATTTTAGGACACCCATTTGGATCATTTAGCTTCTTATGACGTTTCAGACCACAACTCTCTACCCATCATCCTTTATTATCATTTTGACATTTTTGAATAATGCAATAATGTTTAGAGAAATCTATTAGCCCTTCATGCATTAATGTTTAGAGAAATCTAAAAAACCCTAGAAAATTAATTACATTTCCTATTACCCATTATGGAGATTTTTCTTTCTACTAATTTTTATCCTCCAACTCCTTGTCTAGTTCTCCCAACACCATCATCATCCTTTTGGCTTGTTCTAGTGAGCCTTTACTAGGGTTTGGAAGCAAATTATAGGGTTTGTTCTTGGACAAATATTTTAACTCCTCAGATACCATCTATCACTTTTTTACACTTTACTTAAGGTCTATTCAATGTGTAAAAACATCTCTAACTTCAAACCTCTAACATTTTATATTTAACTCCTTGAGCATTCTTGATGATTCTAAGCATCTAACAATCCTTAAAAACTCTATTTCAATCCTTTGCTTTGGTTTCCAAAGTATCCAATATACATAATCATATCCTTGAGTTTTTAATATCCATCATGAATCCTTTAAACACTCCACCATTCCTTTCAAATACTTCCCTAATTCCTATCTCTATACTTACTTGTTTGTAGGCTCTTCAAGGAACTATATAGTACAACTAGGGTCATATTCTTTAGTTATAACTTTTCAAGTTTACCTTAATTTTCTCAAGGTCTAAACACACTATAATCACACCCATAACACTTTTTACCACCTTCCAAGTTGAATATCTCTCAAATATCTCGGTTTAAACCTAGTAATTAAGATTGTTAAAGTTATGCAAAGTGGATTGTGTAATTCATTTATTTTACTTGATTCTTTTACCCCGACTCACACAATGGAAATCAATTACTCATCATCTATTTCATATTCTTGTCATCACTACATGGTTATGAAATGTCTTAAGGCATACATTCATACCAAGGTATGCTATCAAGAACCCTAATATGGTAATCACAGTTAAGGTTTCTTAGCTTAGTTGAATGCCATACTTCCTCATATGCCTTATTCTCTATCTTAGGAAATGATTTATTGTCCTCTCTTCACTCAATATCCTCTACCTAACCTATTTTATAAATTCAAGGATCTACAAGGTATGATCAAAATTTATCTAATAAATTTCTTCTTCTAAACCCTCTAGGACGGGGTATGAACAATTACATAAGGTTATCACATATTTATAGTGTAATACATCTTCCAAATGCAATAAAACATCTCAATCACCTTGAACATACTAAATAATATTATGTTACTTTCTTATGATTATTTTTAGGAGTTCCCTATGAATGTTATGCAAAGGTCACATTCACAAAATTCTTGTGAATAAGGTATACTATAATGTAGCGCTATTCATGCATTTTCCTTCACCCAAATGTTTTAAAAGAATCTCCTTGATACCTGTTATCTCTCAGAAGTGCACCTTGGTTGAGGGAAAAGAACAAGGTTTTTAATCTTTCTCCTCCCTCACTTTTGTAGATATAATGGAAACACCTAAGGTCTATGGGTATACCTATTGTTAAGGTGAGTCTCCGGTATAAAGTCCGGTTTCTTATTGATGTATCCTAAACTAATTTTTTGGGGTTTTAAGGGTTTAAAAGATAGATGTAACTAAAATTAAAATGGGGTGATACACCAAAATGATTGAGGGCTTTGACTGAGTACATGCACAATATATTGAGAAAAAATTACAGGAGCATGAACCAATGGGTTTCAACTTGATCCTAAGAAAACACTTATGTGTTGAGGGATAAATCACAAAAACACAACAACTAACATGCACACTAAGACTATGCAGAAAACACCAAATTTATAGCAAGGTAAGATAATTAATTTAGGGAATTAACATTCACAAGAGCTAATAGAAAGATACACACCACTGCAAATAATTGGAAAGACAATAATTGGTTCTCATTCAAGGAAAAACTAGAAAAAAATGTTTTAGCACTCCTACATCCAAAAAGTCCTCCTTGTGCTTTTCCAATGCACACAATATATAGAAATTATACTTCACCTAAGCCTCCTAAAAATAGGTTGCAGATCATGCCTAATGCATGTTATTTTTAACCTTTATCATGAATAAATAAAGGAATAAAAAAACATGCGATTTTTACAATGAGGTATTAATAGCCTTAGTTCCAAAAATACACTTAGTCAAAGTGTAGTTGACTACTCTATTTCTATTACAATAAATAACTTGGGTAAAAAAAATAGCTAACAATCACCCTTGCTTGTTGTGCAAGCTTTCTCTTGCAGGTGTATGATCTTTGTCTTCTTGTGCATGATGTGACACATGTGTATTCATCCACTTGCAATGGTAAATTTGTCTTTATCTCTAATCTGTCCTCTTGTGAAGACATGCAAAATTACATTCTATGCAAAAATAATGCCTTTCTTTTCAATACTTAGAAGATTAATTCACTCAATACTTTACCCACTATGGGGACCACTTGTAGGCATGTGCACAATAATATCCTCCTCTTTTGCTAGATAAAAAGGTCTTTTGTGAAAATTAAGGTAATTGCATGTGGCACATGATGTTGACCTTCTTGGCATATACTTTATTATTGACCCCATTTTTGACTTGCACATGGGTACATATTACTATTATTCTCCTTTGATAGAAATCATGGCATAGACTAAGGTTTTGGTGCAAGACAATAATCATTTGATTATAATAGGCCACATTCTTTTGATTTATCATTACACCCATAATGGTGTCACATTTTGTATAGTTTGTGGCATAAATTATTATTTTTGGGCCCTTTTGACTATAATCATGGCATATAATAGTTTTGGGCTCCTTTTTGATTTGATGATTACATAAGATAAGATTAAAATAAGGTTTTTAAACCTTAATTATTGTGCTTCAAATATTCTTTGCCCCCTTTTGATGATGGATAGACCCTTGCAATGTGATGTCGGTTGCACTAACCATGGTAAGGTTTGGTCAACCCTATGGTCTACATGGGAGTTTGGATGCCTCTAATCTGGACCATTGGTTTCTATCCTTTTGATTTTCACCATTTTACTTTGCACTTTTAATGCGGTCAAACTCTAGTAACTGGTGGAGTTTGCATTGAGGATAGTAATTGTATCTTGATTGTTGATCATTATACTCATTTGATTTGAACCATCAGTCTTATACTTGATCTAACTAGGTAGTTGAAGCGTGGTTTGCAATGATACTGTTTGATCTTGTACTATTGAGTCTCTATCGTTGATGATAATTTTAGGTGACTCTGGTTAAGTGTTGGTTTGCATTGATTTTGGTGACTAATTTGTAACCATTGATCTTAGTACTCCCTTGATCTGGATCATTGATTTGAACTCATCGAATGAGTTAGATCCAACCGTGGTTGAGTTAATGAGCTAAAATAAACTCAAGAAAATAATTTCAGTCATTTGCACTTTCTCTCATGAGCGGCGAAGCCCTAATAATTTTTTCTGGACCACCATTAATTCGATCTTTGAGCTCATTTATCTCTTCTAATCAGTCATCTGAGCACAAAATTTCTGCATTCTACTCATCATGAAGGTTATGATTGAAGTTTATGTGATTTCTTTGCTTTTAGAGCTATTTATCATTTCGACGCTACCATTTTTTGGTCTTAGAAGTTTTTGTGACAAATTACGTGTAGAAAATTGTCTTTAGACTTGAACATTGTCATTGAAGGTAAGATTTCTGGTTACTTGAACCCCTTAACTTGTTTCAAAGTTACTCTTAACTCTATCATCACTGATATTTTGAAAACCTCATTTGCTTTGTATTGTGTTTATATATATTTTGAGCTCAAATGGGTTCTGGTTGGTGTCATGTTTTCTCTACACTCTACTCGATTTGAGGGTTTCAACAATATCGTTATGAATTTGGTGAGTTTCTCGCTCTATTTCTTGAATCCTTTGCAAAAATGTAAAAATTTTGTGGCCATAGAAAGTATACTTATTTCTTAGTCGGTGAAACTTATCCTTTCGAATTTGTAGCTTTAAGAAGTTTTGTTTGATTACCCTTGATTTGGGATTTCCCACTTCAATTGATGACCATAGATCCGTAACCTCCGAGTTGAAGGCAATTATTTTGATTACGGTATCCATTTTTGTAACCTCGAAGCTTTACTTATTGTGCAATAAGTTTTGTTTTTGATATTTAAATGCCTCCACCCATTTTGAGAGCTTGATTTAAGTTCACTATTTATGGGTTATAGTTGTCTAATATGGCCACATTAGATTTAGACGTAATTGATTTACTTTTCTCGAAAATGGATGCCATTTCTTAATCTAGAGCTTTGAGAGCTTCACTTCTTTGTGGTTATATTCGTATTTTTCATGATGTTTTAGCTTTATAAGTTGGAGATCTTTGTTGGCATTCAAAGTATCATGCAACTAGAATATATCACTGTTATTTTGTCATTTGGGTGGATGACTTACTCACCAATACTTGTATAATTTCCTATGTAGCCTAGAATTTTGTTTATACATTGAATGCAATATGCATATGTTAGTACAAAATTCAAATCATGAATTGAGTTCTTTTCTAGTGCAACATGTACCTGCACACTTAAACAAAATAGTTAGAAAACAATAGGCTTTATCCTCTCTTGTATTCCATAGTGAATTTATTTTCTTTCTCTTCTATTTGTCATGATTACAGCGAGTCACATGTGCTTATGCAAGATAGTAATTTTTCAAATTTAAATTTTTTACTTTGATGTACCTTATGATTTTTTATCTTAAATGATTCATTTGCCTAAAGCTAGATAGCACATGAATACAAATTAAACCCCTAGCTTAGTAACCGATGTTCTCTTATCTTTTCCTTTCAAGTAAATTGTGAAATTTGGATGATGTAGAAGATAAAGATGGAGCTAGAACTAAAGAAATGAAGACTAGGAGAAAACCCAAGGCAATTATGGTTTTCTTATACTCTTTTTCTTTTAGCTTTATGCACATGTATCTTTTATTTCAATAATCATAAGTTACATCCCACGGCTTGTGTGGGAAACATTGAATTTCCTCATGAATAAATGATATTATTTTTGTAATTGAGTTGTGTACTTCCTTTTACTTTCATCTCTTATGATATGTAATGATTTTACAATGAATTAAACAACTCAATAACATACTTAATAATAATTAATCATAGGAAATGATCAAATTGAAAATACATGTAACCTAATAATGAACATTTGTAACTTGCAATCAATAGCTCTGTTTAGTGTTATGGAGTTTTAACATCCCACCTAAGCTGTGACTCCTATCTTCATCGAGGCAATGCATTGGTATTTCAGGGATTTTTGTTTCCTTTCTGAAGATGAACATGGAATGGCAACCTATGTGAGGTGTTACATTTTGTAACAACACACATAGCTAGTTACAAATGCATGTTGTTAATTAATTACTACAACTGAAAACATAATGAAAACTGTATGACTTCCCCCTAGTTAAGTCCATCAAATCAATGCCTTTCATCGAAAAAAAATCTTGAGTTGCCCATTTTTGCATAAGTGCAAAAACTGTCAACATTTCAGCGATCCTTCGGGAAAGCTGTCAATAGCTTATAAGACCAATGCCTTGCTCTAGTCCATTGGGCGTGGAGTCTAAGCATATAACCAAAATTTGTTCTTTTCTAAAACTGAAATTTTTGAAAAACAAACTAAATTTGGGAAAGGATACGGTGAACTAGATCACGTGCATAAATAGACTTATATAATTGAAAAAGATTGTAATGTGCATGAATAAAACTTATGGAAAGGGAAATCCTACTCTAACCAGCACTGTAAGATTTTCAATAACAATGTTTTAGAAACATACCATTGATAGGAATGGGAAGTTCATCTCCATTTAGCCTTGAAAGCTGAAATGCATTATGTTCTTTGCAAGCTGAAATCATGTAAGAACCACTCCAGATTGTATAAAACTTCATGTGATTTCTTGGCTTTACATGATCAACATCCTATTTCAGCACAATATTTCATTAGTTAAATATTCGAACTTGGCATTTTTGTCAAATGTGCTCTTGATCTATTTTTGGATTCTTTTCCATGTTCAAGTGAGCTTGATCTCTTAACTCTTATAGTTCCATAAGTTCTACATAACGAACCTACATTGGTTCATTCTCAAGTAATTCCATCTGATGTAGTAAATCCAATGTGGGAAACTCAATTGAAATAGGCATTCTTGCCTCACGACCATAAACAAGCTTATATGGTGAATTGCCAGTGATCATTTAGGATTCACTCTATGAGCCCAAAGTGCTGAATTCAACATTAGATACCAAGCTCTTTGGTTGTCCTTGAGTGTTCTTCTAATAATCTTGAGCATATTTTTATTAGTACTTTCAGCTAATCCATTACCTTGTGGGTAATAATTAGATGAAGTACTTAGATAAATACCATGCTTAACAACCTAATCTATCACTTTTTACAAGGAATACTAAGGCATTATCTAAAATGATAGTTGCTGGAACACCAAATTTGCAAACTATACCTTCATAAAATGATAATATCGAAGTTTCATTATCTTCTTTGAAGGCCATTGCTTGATGTAAAATAATCATGTGAGTTAAGATCCACTTGTGTCCTTGTGATGAAGGAGGATTTATCATGCAAATAAATTCAAAACCCCATTGCATGAATGGATGATCCACATAAATAGGTTGGAAGGGAAGACAAGGTAACTTTTCTTTTCCAACAAAAAAACACACTTCTTACACTTATTATCCATTCAAAATAGTCCTTGAATATGCTAAGCCAATAATAACTAGCTTTCATGATCTTAAGAGTTGTCATACATGTTGAGAAGTGACCTCTTGTAGGTCCTTTATGAAACTCATATAATAATTTATGAACTTTATCATAATCAACACAACACAAAAAAACTCCATTTACATATTTTTGAACAACACACCATCAATGAAAACATAAGATATAACTTGTAATCTAAAATACTTTCATTTATTCTTGTCCATACCTTCCAGATAGGTGTCATGCTGCAAGTAATTAGTAAAATATATCATCCAAATTGACCTTGGGACCTCTAGATTATGTTCCGACTACTAATTTTGTTGCTATAATAAAATTTCATGTTGCTGATATGAAACTACATGCTGTAATGAATCTACAACTGATGTATTTCTATATCAGAAATCAAATGTTCACATAATCCCTTCCCTTGGACTATTTTTGCAACACAGATGTCAACATCATACTCCATAACCTTTGTAATCCAACCTTCTCACTTCTCATTCAGTTCTTTGTTCAACAAGAATGGTTTAACACTTGGATGAGAGACTAAAACATGTTTCCGTTTGTGAACAAAGAAGAGTTACAAAAGCTATGGAATGAGGCTAAAGAACCTCAAAGCTTTGCTAACTCATCTATGGACCATAAGATTAGAGCTAAACAAGAAACTATCTATTTGCATGCATATATAAACTTGAAACAAACATTCAAACCCTAACATATCTAAATATCTCTCTACTCCATGAAAGCTTAATGAATGTGAACCTATTTTAGATTCTAAGCAATCAAATTTTTTTGGTTGTTTCTCAAGGTATTTGAGAGTGAGAGCTCACCATTAATGGCTACAAGACCATATGGTTCCTCTCATTTACTCAAAGCTTGAGTGAATAGTGCAATGGTGGAGAAAATAGCTCAAAAACAATGGAAGAGAGCTCAATATCCTAAAATGGCATAGTTTATGCTAAGGGAAGAAAAATCATGGTTTGAAGGGATGCACTTAGGCTTGTATTTATAGATATTGGTTTGGAAGAGTTTGGAATTCTTGTGCATGTGGGACTAAAGTCTAAAAACCACTTTATGATTGGGAGCTAAGTAAATATGTTTTATACTAGTTAAGCTAGGATTATGCTAGTTAAACTCAATTAGCAAGTGATTAGAGACTCATTGAGAGTTGGGAGGGGTTTGGTTAATCATTTGTGACTGATAGATAGCCTAGGAAGCCAATAGAAGTGATCTAGAGGGGAACTAAGGATGTTATGAATGGTTGGAATGAGGAATGTTTAGCTAATAAGAGGGATATTAGCCCAATTAGTTGATTATAGGAGGAATACGACTGAAAGAGTGTCATGAATGGGCATCTCGAGAATGGAGCGAAGAATAGATAATTAACAAAGTTTCTTCAATTGGTTGAATTGGAGGAAATGCTAAGTGTAAGCATATTTTAGGTGTATACATTTTCCCCTCTTTGGGGTGGTGTAAGTGACGTCACATCAAAGAAAGTAGACAAGCATAAACAAGTAAAATTTTGAAGGAATAAAAGAAAAATGAGTAGAATGAAGGATGCCCACTTGATTGTCGATGGGGTGATGGAAGAACTCGATCAACGATCGAAAAGATGACAAAAAGAGAACATAGGAAAGAATAGTGTGAAGTAGAAGAAAATGGATATTGAAGAAAAGGAGAATGAGGAAGGGGGAATGAGCCAACATCCATTCAAGTACCTTTTAAACAAATTTATTTTTCATCATATTTCTAATGATCTTAATCATCGGTCCTTATTAAAAAGAATGAGAAAAAGTATAGTATGACATGAAAATCCATATACGAATAAATTTCCATTGCCAAAAACACTAACTCCATGCAAAATACAAAAGGCAATGCAATACGAGAAAGTAAAAGATGCCTAAATCCATGCAACATACATAATTCAATGCAATACAAGAAAGTAAACAAGCTAACATAATAGAGAAACATAATGTAATGTTTTTTTGTTATAAAGTTTCAGTTCCAACCTATTCGAATTAACGAAAAGGGTTTATGACGGTGCCCTAAACAATGTTATATGTGAAGGGGAATACTGGAGGACACTTAGGTCTGATGAAAAAGCAACGTGCACTATGAAATAGTACTAGGAAACTCATTTTCCCCTAGAGTACTGCACGAAGTAAACAACCTAGCTTTTGTTGATGGAGGTAGATCAAGATGATACATAAGTCACACACATGAACAGGTGAGAACCAAAGTATGACATTTTGTAAGATGATTTATATTGTTTTTTATTTTTCTCAAAAAATATTTGAATGTTTTTGTTATTTTTCTAACATATTTAAATGTTTTTGAAAGTATTTTGAAACTTTGTACAAGAAGACAAGGAAACATGGATGCCCCAGTGATAGAAGGGATGTACAAGGGCAAAATGCCACGTGTATGCACAAAGAAGTGAAGATGTGAAATTACCCCAAAGATTAAGTGGGAGTGATCAAAGGAAAACTCTTCACGCATTGATGGTGAACAGGATCAAGGCCGAAATAGATATGTTCAACCTGATGATAAACAAAAACCAATGGAGTGCTAAAAAGAAGCATGGATTCCCTCAATGTAAGTGGCTAAGAAACACAGGATAAAAAGGAAGTGGAAGGTAGTTTTTGTGAAAGGGGAAAAATATGTCCACAAATATGGAAAAAAATGCAATACCATACACATGGATGTTACGAGCGAAGTAGAAGAACAACAAATTTTATGAATGTAGCTTATAATCCTTGTGATAAAAAAGTGATTAGCCAAAGGTAAAAATTGCGAGACAAGATACGAGACTAGAGTAAGAGTCTAAAAAGGTCATAAAAAGACACTGGCAACATACTAATCTTGTTTTTCTCATAGAGATCCAGTGTGTGCATATGGAAATGAATTACCTCTTGAAGGAAAGAGTTAATAGACAACAAGTGAAGATACTAGCCAATGTGTAAGAATGATTGATTTTGAAAGGTGATTTTGTGAATGGATGGTGGAAAGATAGTTGTACATTGCTCCGCTGCCACCTAGGCATCCATAGCCCCGACGGAGATGTATTTGATTCTATCGCAACATTGCTCTACTGCCAATCAGGCATCCATAGCCCTGATAGAGATTATTGGAAATACCCCAAGAGAGTAATACCCCAAGAGAGTAAAAAAATATCACTTTGCCTTTGCTTTTAGCTTTTGATTTTGATTTTGGATTGATTTTGATTATTTTTCTTTCTCTTGTTTGATAAGGGGTGAAGAACCATGGATGGCTTGATGGAAGGAGGTGGAAATGATTATGATGATGAAATTAGCTAGTGTCAACAAATATGTCTAAAAGTTCTTCGCAACAATTTTATTAGATGTTGATTGTGATAGGATCTCTAAGAGGTCAAATGTTCTTTAATTTACCAAGGTGATAAAAGACCAGGGTCAAATAGATACCATAGATGTAAATGTCACAAAATGCGTGCAAATAGACTAGCCAACATATCACATAAGGGATGAAAATAGCATATTCCTTCTAAAGGAATGCTAAGAAAAGGAAGAAAGAACATCCATGTGTACGCAATACCTGATTACAATATTTGATCTTTGTACCTTTGATTTTTTTAAGTTTTCTCATTTTTATATATTTTGAATTGTATTTGTTTTTTATTTTTAGATTTTTGATAGTTTTAGGAGGTTGGGCCCAATAAATTCAGTCCATGTGTTAGGATCCAACAACGATGTTTGTGACTTCCTTGATAAGGGAGATTATGCGTGTTTGTTTATCAAGAGTCATATGATCTCCAATCTCAATCATCATGGTGAGCTCAAACTCAACAAATGACTACAATTTTTGTGAAACAAGGATTTCATATGCAGGAGTTTGAGTTCCCTATCCATATATTTCTACACTTTATGCCATACTTGATGGTTACGTTGATGTGCATTCTTGAATCGTGCTTGATTTTTAACCTTAATTTTGTTGGAATTGCTGATAACTTTGGAGCTCTTGGAATGTGTAACCTAAGATTGATTAAGAAGTCACTTGGGTTTTTTATAAGATGACACGTGACTTGTTTGATCCTAAGAAGTGGGATAAGAAAGTGAATATATATAATTGATGATAGGAATGAGAGAAATAATGGTTGTCTTTCTCCGGTTAGTGATAGAAGAAGAACATGAAAGGTGAAAAGGATACGGTCCAAAAATTGAAGAGGATGGGATACCAGGAGTTGACCCACTAATAGAAGATGATGAAGGGCTGCTAGAATATGGACCTAATATGGAAGAGGTTGGGCTAGGAGGAAATGGCCCAAGAATATAAGATGATGGTGTCCCATAGATAGAAGAGGATGAAGGGATACTACGATGCAACCCAATAATAGAAGGTAGTGAGCTACCCCAAGATGACCCATAAATAGAAAATAATGGAGGGTTACTAGGATGTGGCCCCAGAATAAAAGAAGATGGCGAGGGACTACTAGGGTGTGGCCTAAGTATAGATGAGGAGGGACTACTCAGAGGTTTCCCATAGATAGAAGAGGATGAAGGGATACTTAGGGGACGTGGCCAAGGAATAGAAGGTAATGGGATGCCAAGAGGTGACACACATGTTGAAAATGGAGGGCTACCGGGGTGGCTCCAGGATATAAGAAGAAGATGGGCTACTTAGTGGTTACCCAAGGTTAGATTTTGATTGAGGAATGATGATAGATAAGGAATAATTTGGTAATGAGAAGATAGGCTATGGATCAATGCTAAACCTTGGCATCTCATCATGCTCAGAGGAAGGTGAAGGTGGAATAACAGAACACGAATCAAATTCTATGACTTTAGGCTCTTCGCCTCATGTTCTAGAAAAAGGAATCAACTTCTTCCTCCCCATTTGTGAGCATATCAACTTCCGTAAAGAACCCCTTATAGGGATATCTTCGTGTAGTCGATTGTTTTGTCATCCTGAGATAAATCAATCAATAGAGGTTGACTAGAAGAAATAGGTTCGATAAGAAAGGAATATTGATTGAAAGAAGAAGATGAAGATGTTTGATGATGTAGATGAGGGAAGGATTAAACTTATCACTCCCATGAAGATTTTTGATAGTGCTTTGACAATATATCTAAGCACATGGCTTCTTTCTAATGGTTCGACGTGGTCACAGACATTGATCTTTAGAAGATGGATGAGGAAATGGTACGATATGGTTGAAAGGGATCAAGGGCCAAAGAGGGATTGGAGTTGGTTTGATAGCAAGAAGACGACTCAAGAGATGACGTATATTTAGTGGCAGACATCTCATGAATGGATGATTTGGATTTGGACCTAGGTTGTTTTTATAGAAGATGACATAATGTAGGTTGGAAAGTAGGATCACATAGCCATCCGTTAAGTTGTGACGTAGGAGTCAAATTAGATGATTGAATAGAGGGAATGATTCATGGAACTCTTCGATGGAGGAATGGGTCATTGAGGTGTGATAAAGGAGGTTACGTGAAGAAAGGGAGGACCGTGACTCAAGAATCGAATTAGATGTTCAACCGATGAAACTTGGAGTCACACGAGTCTTCAAAGGAGGAAGACATCATTGAGGTGATTTGGAATAAAGGTAATACAAAGGAAGGGATGACCATGGTTTAAGATTTGATCTAGGGGTATCCAAATAATAGTTGGGATTTGAATCTTCAGAAGAAGAGTAGGAATCCATACGGTAGTTTTGATCCGAACCTTAAGAAGAGAGGGGGAACTTAAATACTAATTTGGATCAAAAGTTTCCAAACCATACCACCGACCATGAGATGAAGGTGGGGAACAAGGTACCCAAATGGTCCCTTTAACATGAAGAACTAAACGAGGTTTAGTTGTAATGGTAATCTTTCAAGGTGAATGCCTAAACCTAGGTTCTGTATTGTTGTAAGTGTGAGGAACCACATGATAGTCGAGTTATTGTTAGCATCATTTAGGTAAAATTTCCGGACCTAGATAGTATGATCAAACTTCTTCAAAGTGAAGAAGGCTCCATGTCAATTCAGGTAGCATAAGGGAAACCGACTAAACACTTCGTAGTATGGAGATGGGTGCATGATTTTATAAAGGTCTAAGGAAAATAAACACTGTGATGATGCAATCTCAATGAGATCGACAAGGATTGTCCTAGAAAATAAATTTTCTATATGAATGATCATAAGGAACAATCATGCAAGTGTGAAACACAAAGCCAATCAATAAGGAAATACTCCCTATGTAAAATGTGTGTGCAAAATGATAGTTTGATGCAAAGATGATCAACACAATGTTAATACTTACGTCAAGCTCAAAATGAACAAGGTGTAAATATTAAAAAGGGTAGATGTGACTCCTAATCAAAGGATACCACAATGATTTTAGCAACCAACAAGGCATAAATGTAAAAGGACAAGGATTATAAATGTAAGCCACATAACCACACCAATTGGACATGTTAATCAAGCTTCACGAAGAAGTGAGATATTAGTGCCAAAGTGGTATTGAAACGACACAAACAAAGTAAGCGAAACTCTTCAATATTTTGGACAATGTTTGAAGTAAAACTAAGTCAAAGTATACTAAGGATGTGCTAAAATGTGGGCAATGTAATGACACAATGAGGACACTTAGATCACGTTTATGAGAAACATGACGTAAGTATTTTAATTGTGTTGAGACAATGCAAACAAGGTAACATGTCAAAGGGAGATCAAATGATGAATCAATCCTAACTATGATGATGATCTTGAAATCAAGATCAAGTGGCCATCAAAGATATAAGGACGCATCCATGCACTTTAGATGTTTAACAACTCAACCGTAAACATGGATGAGTGTAAATGGACAAAAAGTGGTGAATACTATCTATGACAACACTCCCAAAAGATGTCTTATCTTTTTCCAAATGGAAAAATAAGTGTCACTTGGGAAGAGTTTCACCTCGTCCTAAGGTGAGAAAGAAACTAAGCTAAGTGATACGTCGTAAATCTCGTGATGAGTGACACTTAGATCAAACTTAAGTGGATTCATTACCGTGTTCGAAAAACAAGGCTTTGAATCCAAACAAGTTATCACTTCATGATGTCTAAGATGCGATAATGGACTAGCAAAGTGGGCTCTAAGAAGATATGGATTTCTAAAAAGTTCACTCAACTAGGTGTCACAAGTTGTCTAAATGCGAGCTCGATTTACCCAAAGAGTCACACTGACTAGTTTGGGAGTATCTCAACTTTACTTTACTCCCTTCAAATATGATGAGCAACTAGTGCATTCACGCGTATTCTCACTAGGGTCATAATATGGACAAATTTGAATCTAACTTATAATGTAAAATCTAGTCAAGTGGGTAAGCGGAGCGCTTCCTATTTCATCCACGAGGTTACTTAGTGGTGGATTACTTTAGGGTTCCTAGAACCACCCCCATTATTGTAGCTTAAGGCATTATGCCAAAGGGGTTATGTTCTAGTTGAACGGATAGGGATGTACCATTTTCTCAAACCTGTAATACTGAGTGTGATGTGGAGTGGTGTGTTTTTATCTTGCTTAATCGAATGTGGTTTATGTAACATTCCCATTTTAAGACTTTAGAAACAAGGTTTTTTTACATAATGTTCACTGTTTCTAAATAAAAATTTATTTAGAACACACATTCAATGCCAATCAATCTCATAATAGATAACCATATGCAATGTAAATGACTCGGTGATACACCGATCTATTCATTCCATGACTCGGTTACCTACCGATCTATTCATGTTTCACTTTAAGTATTGAATACTTATCATATACTTTATATACTTGGTTTTCACCCTACACTGGGTGCTAAGTGATCTTGTTTAAAGGACATACCTGAATATTTGTTACCAATATCCATCTGATATCACGTGGCTTTAAACTAGGTGACATAGGACAATGTAACCAACACTTGCGATACTTTGGCCAAAGATTTACAACATACTATGTATGTCACTATTCCTAGATGACATACTCATCATTTTGGAATACGTCCTTCACCTCACTCCTTTGTTATCTAGAATGGTCTTTACTGACTACTTACCGCCAGTCCACTTGCCCAAGGTTTAACCCTAGCCCAAGTTAGGAACATAGTCTATTATAGGTAGACACTCTCCATGAATTAGGGTAAAAGGGCATACTTGGTTGACTTAAGTCAACCGGATGTGCCAAAGTACCTTGAGTTATTGAAAGTTACTTCCTATCCTAAACATGTTACTAACTTGACCTAGAGAAAAACTAAGTTCAATTCCTTATTGTGTGTAGATCTAGATGATCAATGCAGAAGGGTGTTGCAACATGTCAATCGCAACGCGGTATCCTTGAGAAGGCCCAAGTCTTCTCGAAGGTATAACTGTAGTTGGCATGTGCCAAAATACTAAAAAAATGCCTCATCACAATGTATATACCCCAAGGAGATTATTAATGTTAAATTAATTTAGATTACTAAGAAGGTTATAACATCTATGCTAAACCCTAATCCAACACTACTTAAGTCCTTGTTCTACACTTAACTCAATTAAGCATTAAAGAACTTCCTTTATCTCATGATTGCATTTAATGTTCGTTTAATTAGTTTAACATCAGTTAACCCAAAATAGGACATCAATATCATAAGTTCCATTAAATATAACTCAATCATTCAAGAAGTTATAACAACCAAATAGGTTCAACTAGAGGTAGACTTGATACGAAATGAAGTCTAACTATTACCGATCATATCACCATTCTTTGGATTGCATTCCTTTTAGCAAGGAAGAACCTTCCTTTGCTTGATTAGGTGTTAGGGTTTGTCAAAACCTTCTTATCTTTCACAACTCTAAAGTTCCATCGCATATTCATTACAAATTTCAATATTATATTAGAATTGTTTGGATAAGATTGTTAACTTCGCAACTTAACAAGCTGCATCTTATTAAGGAGATTAAACTAATTTCCCTTTTATCTAACTTATAAATTTTATCAAAATTAAGCATATAACTGATATGATTAATATCATCTAGATAGGAATTCCATCTTGTTCATAAATATAAGATATTTTACACAACCAATACAAGTGAGTGTCCAACATTCAATTCCTCATTCAAAGCTTATTCAATTACAAGACTAGGTATTTCAGGCATGTTGTATAATAAACAACCTTCAATCCAAAAAGAATACAACTTTTATTTTTCAATACAATTCAAGAATGAATCGAAACTCTTTACATAAGGTTCAAAATTAAATAACCCAATACAACATGAAAGTTCCTGTCTTCTTTAATCACTTACGATGTCCATCTGCAAAATTGCTAGCATGGGTCAGTTCAATGAACTGAGCATGATAAGAACTAAGAATTAAAGTAAAGTGCATTCCACTAATTGCTTCATTAAATAATTTTGCTTTTATGGAACAATAGAAAAACATCTTGAAAAAATCATTAGAAATAACATCTAGAAAGTAGAACAATTAAGAAATCTGGATTTACTTTTATGAAAGGAACATCTAATAATCTAAATCATCGAATTATACCATAAGACTTAATTGATGGTATCAATTACTTTTATACTGATCAACAAGTCTTATTATTAAATTATTTCATAAATTCGTGAGGTTATAGGGACACCTTTAAATTTTCCCAATCTATAAGGAGTTAGTTACATCATAATGAGATATTCATAAGTTTCATTCCTCCATATAGACAAAGAAGAGAAACGAATAATGAGAAGTTCAATCCATAAACTTATCAGTCAACAGAAAAAGGATCTCAAACCAATAAAGACCCCAAACCATGTTTCATTTCATTTATACTATGAAATGAAATCCATCATCTATTATAAACTTAGAAGTTCTTAAGCTAGTTTCCAAAAGAGAACTAAAAACCGAAGGCACAGTCAAGTCTGCATACTTCCAATTTCCATACAACCTTCCTGTAGACCTATCCTCATCACCTAGCTCAATCCAATATCAAATCTTAGAAGAAAAACACAAGTACCGTCTCAAACTGTAGACTACCCCCTCCCAAGAGAGTATAATTCTTTCTCTTTAATACATGGTGGTTCAACAAGAATATATAACAGTGGAGTAAAAGTCCTCCAATCAAAAATATTGAGAAGTCATAACAACTCTCAACTCAAGATAGAATCCCCATTACAAACATTAACAACAAACTGTGAATGAGAAGGCAGTTTGAAATTCCAAGCAAGAGCTATATTGCCAACATCCATATAAGTGATATGATTACTTTTCGGACCACAAACAAAATAACAAGTTTGAATGTAGAATTCTACAAAACCCACTACTCAGATGGAAGTAAATAGTTAAGTGACTCAATAAGACAAGTTCTATCCTACCTTCTTCCAACTCATCTAAACAAAATAACCACAAACCTCTCTAGTTCCTTATAAATCATACGACAAGTAGAGTTCATTCAACATACAAGACAGAAAGGAAGAAGTAACTCATTCCATGAACCTCTACAATTGATACGACTGTTCCATAATAGAACATAGTTCCAGTTCCAAATATTTCAAAAGAATAAAATAGTCAAGTTCAAGAACACGATGTGGTCTTAAAGGGACGAAAAACATATAACCGAACATTATTAAAAATCAAACAAAGGAGCCTTGAAAAGAAGTTACACTGGCCAATATCTATCAAAAAAAAACTCTCAAGGATCCCTTCCATCAGACGGTATTAAAAAGAGACAGAAGCTTTACAGTCCAAAATTCCCACTAAACTTCTACTCGAAATACCCATACGGGGTTAAACACGTCGAATCCCAAACGAGATTAAAACGACCAATCAATGGAAAACCTATACCAAGTCAAATAAGAGTTTTGAACAAAATTTCAAGAAACACAACTTAAATACTAGTTACTATTGAAACTTGAGGTCCTAATAAAAGCTCCGATTAACCACCAACACCCATCACGGGTTCAAGATCTTTGTTTCCCTAAGGAAGAATTACAACCTTATCTAAAAGCTTAAGTACATGACACAATGCAACAACTTCAACAACAAATTATGAATTCCTAAGAAGCTGTATATAAGATCATTTATTAAATACGAAGATTCAAATCTTAAATAAGTTCAAACACAGTCCAAGAAAAACACACGGTCCCAATAAAGCTAAAACAAATCTCGGCTTCCATATAATTTTAAAACCCCTACAGAGCTCCATTTCCAAATTTACAAAATGCAAGTCAAATAAAGATTCAGATCCCAACAAGAAATAAGCCAACTATTTCCACATTATTTCGAATGCAAGAAAACAAAGCTTCGAATACAAGCTACAATCTTCGAACACAAATAACAGAACTACAAGTTTAAGTTACGGAGTTCAATAAGCTTCAAGTATAGGTTACAAAGTTCCATAACAAATCAAATGCAAACCTCTAATCAACCGTAAGCAGGAGAGAAAGTTCCCAAAAACTATCAATAACAACAAAGAATTCATATTCCAAAAACCCACAAATTTCCAAGAATACATGCAAGTGAACATCCTTATACATCATGCAAATATAAAATTTCTAGCAAGTAGAATTATTTTATTGAATCATTTATAAGAAAGCAATAAATCTTAATGGGTAGAGCCTATCATGCTTGATAGTGCCTCTGCCAATTTGAAGAAGAATTCCAAGTGAGTTTCCAAGACCTCTTCTTCTCCAAGAAAGATCAAACAACCATAATATTTTTCCACAATCCCACTTATACATTCCTCGAACTGAAAATAGCTCAGAGAGTTCAAAAATAGCTACAAAGTGGAGATCAAACTACTGGTTTGAAGAACTAGATAGCTCCATGTGGAGCAAAAATCGTGAAGCATGCAAAGTAAAACAACCCCAACAATCCACTAGCATTCCTTCCAAGATGGCTTGCTCGCCAAACCCGAGGCACATTAATGCCATTAAATCCAATTTTCCCACTTATCTCTCCTTGCCACCACCATTCATAGTTGGTGAGACCTAATTACACTTCAAAATGCATTTCCAAACTTAGTGAAGCTTCCACGTATTCCACCACCTCGCCAAAGTGGCGACTTACTAACATTAAAACCAAATCAAATCAAATCCCAATAAAATCTTAGGAACCACCGCTTAGTTTCCCCCCACTTGCCAATGGCTCATAGGTCCCCTTTCATATCCCATTAGCTTAGGATAGATAGAATTTTCTTAGGTTAGATCTTAGGTTAGTTTAAATATATAACCTTAGGATATAACCCCCACAATAAATTTCCACCCTAGGATAGGATGTAGTTTTAACCAAAAACAATAGGTTTAGAAATAACTTAGCATCCCCCTAGGTTATTTCCTTACAAGCTAACAACTTAGGTTAGAATGTCATCCCATGTAAAGTGGTGTAGTAATAGTTAGGTAAATTACCTGAGTCCCGTATCTATTAGGGTAGACCGTATAGATAAAAGGGTACATAATGATTTCTTTTTCTCAAGAATCCAGAAGCAGGGTTCCTATTTCCCCTTAACGCCATTAAGCGCCCTACAAGGGTCGATCAAGAAGAGCCAAGAACCACACAAACAAAATGCAAGTATTGTTTCCAAGATGATAAATAATTTGTAATAACCACAAGTTGATCGTTAAGTATTTCAATCAACGAATGTCAGTTTTTCATTCAGTTTTGATAAGAAGATTTAAAACATTCCTTGGATCAATGGAATTGATCCAAGGATGAGTCCAATTGCAGAGGATAAGTTGCAACTCTTAAAAACTAGATTGCAGCTTATCCAATGAGAAGTGAAATAGATTATTACAAGCAACAACATACCAACCCTTCAATCAAAGAGCATAAATGATTTATCCATTTCAAGTATGATCTTCAACAGTCAAAAGAACACATCTTTATCAAGAAAATCACATGTCAACACTTGAAATGCAAAGGAGGAATATAACAATTGACAAGGGTGTTACAATTTAAGTAGCTCATCGTTTGGTAACTTTGTATGAAAACACGTATTAGAAGGTTTAGTTTTTGTGACTCCTTTCTTTGGAAAGAGATTAGGTCCTACACATATGGAGTTAGTAATTTTCCACCAAAAATAATGATATCAAGAAAGAGAGCTTACGTGTTGTTTTGATTCCTAAGATCACCAAAAAAGCATGAAGGAAGAGCATACATAACGTAAAACTCCACTAAAAACAAGCTTTATGGAAAATATTTTAAGTGTGTTTTGCAAAAGGTAGAGTTCTTTTTAGCCAATTTTGAAAGGTTAATCCAATTAAGAAACGTAAAATAAGTGTTTTTAAAGTGACAAGAAGGTTTTTAGAAGTGTTTTTGATCCCCAAGATCACCTAGAAGGTGCAAGGAGAGAGCATACACACTTCACAAACCTCTTTCTACCTAAGAAGATGAAACACTTAAACTACGTTAATTAAATAACCCAAAGGAACCTGTAATCACTTGTTAGAGCCTGGAAACAACCATAAAAATTTATCAAATTGATCTTACAGCTCAAAGAGAAAAATTCAATTTTTAACTTGGAAACTGCGTGTCGAGAATGACGCATGCCTGCCCAAACCAAAAATATGCTCCTAAACCAATAGGGATGAGTGGAAAAAATTTATGATAGTAAGGGTCCAACACGTACATGGGTCTAAAGATAGGTACGCTAGGGTTTCAACGCAGAAACTTTCGGTTTGACGGATACACTTGTAAGAAAACATGAAAATCAACACAATATGTTAAAATAAACCAATGCGTCCGAGAGGCACGGTACGCCGCTTTGACGATCAACAGAGACACTGCGGTTGGAAAAATAGACCTACAAGCCAAATGTCAACCAACGAGTATGTCAAAATACACCAACGCATCTAGAGGCACGAGTATGCTTGACAGTCAATGGAGATGCCTACATTTCAACGGATACACAACCTTTTGTAAATGACTTGTTAGTAGAAAATATGACCGAGAAAAGTGCGTGATTGGTTTGATAGGTGCGCTAGGGTTTCAAACGAAGATGCTCACCTTGAGGACACAAATGTGCACCCCTAAAAAACTGCAAAAGTCATGGAAATGAAAAATCTTCAATAATTAAACAAGTTAATTGTTAGTCAAAGAAACCTATTTCTAGTTTAAACCCATGAAATATGCATGAACAAGGATGATTTGCTTTGCTTAAAAATGAAATCAAGTAAAAACAAGCTATTTCTCTAGAAAGCATGAAAGTAAACTTAAAAAGTATGGAAAAGGATCCTAAAGGATAATGGAGCATGTCCCATTGGGCATGCCAAATGTGAACAAGGAAGAGTTGTAAAAGCTATGGAATGAGGCTAAAGAACCTCAAAGCTTTGCTAAATCATCTATGGACCATAAGATTAGAGATAAACAAGAAACTATATATTTGCATGCATATATAAACTTGAAACAAACATTCAAACCCTAGCATATCTAAATATCTCTCTACTCCATGAAAGCTTAATGAATGTGAACCTAGTTTAGATTCTAAGCAATCAAATTTGTTGGTTGTTTCTCAAGGTATTTGAGAGTGAGAGCTCACCATTAATGGCTACAAGACCATATGGTTCCTCTCATTTACTTAAATCTTGAGTGAATAGTGAAATGGTGGAGAAAATAGCTCAAAAACAATGGAAGAGAGCTCAATATCCTAAAATGGCATAGTTTATGCTAAGGGAGGAAAACTCATGGTTTGAAGGGATGCACTTAGGCTTGTATTTATAGATATTGGTTTGGAAGAGTTTGGAATTCTTGTGCATGTGGGACTAAAGTCTAAAAATCCTTTAGGATTAGGAGCTAAGTAAACATGCTTTAGACTAGTTAAGCTAGGATTAGGCTAGTTAAACTCGATTAACAAGTGATTAGAGACTCATTGAGAGTTGGGAGGGGTTTGGTTAATCATTTGTGACTGATAGATAGCCTAGGAAGCCAATAGAAGTGATTCGAGAGGGTAACTAGGAGGTTATGAATGGTCGAAAGGAGGAATGTTTAGCTAATAAGAGAGATATTAGCCCAATTAGTTGATTATAGGAGGAATACGACTGAAAGAATGTCTTGAACGAGCATCCGAGAATGGAGTGAAGAATAAATAATTAATGAAGTGTCTTGATTGGTTAAATGGGAGGAAATTCCAAGTGTAAGCATATTTTAGGTGTCTATAGTGTTATTGGAAAGCATGTACTTGAAGTTTTTAGTCCTCTAACTATAGAAAGTACTTGTTTTTCAAGAAAAGTGTACCTTATCTCGTAGTCATGCAAAATCTACCCAAAGAAAGCAATGGGATGTTTCATTTCATCATCATTAACTTGAGTTAATATGGCTGAAATGGTTTCAGCTCCTGCAAGTGCATACATTGTGAAGTCCTTATCAAAATTGAGATTTTCCAAAGTAGGAGCTTGTGAAATAGCTGATTTAATAGCCTCAAATCATTTTCTTCCTTCTCTAGTATAAGAGAAAGCTTTTTCCACTTTTAGCATAAATGTTAATGGCTTGATTAATGCTACAAAATCTGGAACAAATCTTCTTTCAAAGAAAACTTTGTAATATATTTTTATGATGAGGTAGGGAAAACTATGAAATTCCTTCAATTCTGAAAGGATCAATAGCTAAGTCTTGCCTACAAACAATATGTCTAAGTAATTTACTTTTATGTACTAAAAAAATGAACTTTTTGGGATTGAATGAGATTCCAAACTACCCTGCAAAGCTGAAAAGTTTGTCTTAAATGCATAAGATGATAATCTGGATTCTTTGAAAATATAGTAACATCATCTAAATAAACCAATATGATTTTATTAAAAAGGCTATGAAAATCCATGTCCATTATATGTTGAAGTGTTACACTAACATTAGATAGTCCAAAAGACATTCTTTTATAAGCATAAGTCCCCCACTTTGTCGTGAAGGTTTTTTTTGTATCTATCTTCTTCACGAACAAAAATATAATTATATCCACTGTAACCATCTAACAAGGACATCCTATCTAAACCTGACACTGTTCTTAAAATCTGATCCATATTAGGTATTATATAATAATATTTTAATGAAGCCTTGTTAAGATCTCTAAAATCAACACATAATAGAATCTCACCATTATTTTTCTGAACAGGCACAAGGTTAGAAGCCCAAATTGAATTCTTAACTGGAAAGATAATACTTGATTCAATCATCTTAGACAACTCTTTCCTCATCAATGGTTCAATATTTGGATTCACAGGCCTTTTCTTCTGTCTAACTAGTTTTGGATTTGGATGCAATTCTATGGTATGCTGAGATAAACTTTAATCAAATCCTCTTAGATCTTAGTATTTCCAAACAAAAAAATATTTAAATTCTTTCCATAAACTGATAAAAGTTTGTTTTTCAGCTAAGTAACACACCTTTCTAATGAATAATTTCTTTTCATCATCAACCAATATCTCTTCATAGTTATCTGCATGAGTTGAGATCTTTCCTTTATCCTTTCTTAGCTGATCATCGAATCGACGATATCCTCTAAAGTGACCAGCCCTTAAGGTAATTTGTTTGTTTTTAATTGAAGAATATGGTTGCATATATGTCTGCTGCTATTTTCTTGGGTAACCATGGAAAATTTAGCTTTTGCTACAGAAATTTGTAGATTTGTTCATCATATTCAAAGATCATCCAATTTTCTTCATTATCGAACCTTTGAATTTCTGATTATCAACTTTATATGTGGCTGTATTTTTTCATTTTCAACTTGTTCTAGCACTTCAAAGCTACCTCCAACTACTGTAAGCCTATCTACATGTTTATTTTCAGCTCTTGGGATTGATTGTATGTTAATAGCTTCAAAATCATCCATTAAATCTGAAAATCTATGTTTGTAAGATTTTAACAATGAGTTCTTACAAACATTAAAGTTTTTACTTGATTTATCACTAACTCAGAATCACCAAAAACTTGTAACATGTTGATTCCTCTCTTTTTGGCCCATTATAGGCCATGAATTAATGCTTCATATTCAGCTACATTACAAGTACATGAAAATTACAAACATAGAGCTAGAAAATACTTTTCATTTGATGGGGAAGTGAGCATCAAACCTACACCTTGTCCTTTTTTTTCTTTGCTCCATCGAAATGAAGCTTCCATAAGCCTTCTAATGTATTTTTGTTTTGAATAGCAAGGGAATATGTGTATTTTCTTAATATAAACAATAAACACTGAATAATTCTTCTTCTACTTCTTTGTAAGGATCATAAACATATTATTCTTGAATTTTTTTATCCATAAACAAATTAGAAACACCATCTAATGCGAAACTTTGTGATGTGACATCAAAATCTAGTCTGATCTATGGCTGCATAATTTTCTACAATATTTGAAGCATGAGGCTCAATATGAAATCTAGCCAAAGGCTCTGAATTAACTATAAATTTAGTTCCATACATTGTAGTAAAGAATAAAAATGACCAATCTAAAGAAATATAACCTCCTATACTTGATGTAAAATCTTTTGATAAACAAAAAACAAAGTAGGGAGGTATATCTACAAAAACTACATCTTGTAAAATTGAAACATTGGGACAAGCATGTAATGTTACCTCCAAATTTTTGATGACACCAACTATGTTGGTTGTCCCATCAAGATGAAGCACACTCTTTTTGTTGGTTCATCTTGTATGCCCAATTTTTCTACAATTGCTTTAGGCATAACTATGCTTCTTACACCAATCTAACATGTAGTTATGAACTAGAATATATCTAATAATAAGAGAAAGATAGAAAGCAGGTGGATTTTGAATATCATGAGAATTAACCACTTTCATTCTATACCATCCACTTAACCTATTTCATTTGATCTTATTCAATTGTACCAACAATATCGCTTTCTAAGCTTCCATTTCTGCTGGTTTTGAAGAAATCTACAACTTAGCAAGCTCATGAGCAAGTAAATCCTATTGTCTGGTAGATTTAAAGCATCCCATAATGAAATAATAATATTCTTATTTTTCATAACCTCAACAACATTAAAAGAAGTGACAATTTTAGAAATTGTTTCTAAAGTTTTAGCATAAGCTTTAGAAAAACTAACTCTACTTTAGTAGCTTTTGAAATCGAGGTATGAACAATCATCTAGGATTAAGTGCAACTAGTTTTGCTACTCTTTAGGAGCTGAACTAATTGCTATTTTTTTAGCTAAAATAATAATTTTTGCTATTTACGGACACGTAGTTGCTGATTTATCCATAACTGTAGGTAAAATAAGTCCTTTCTGCTATTTTTTTTTTCATTTTGAGCCTTTTTTTGAGACCTAGTTGTAACAACAATAAAATATTCCTCACCAAAGCTAACCATATTTTGTTTAGGTAATTTTTGACTCTAAGTATATTTCCTCCCACCCTCCATTTGAGGCATAAATAATGTTTTGAGTTTGAGGTTGTGCAATAAAGCTCAAATTCAAGAACACATTTGGGAAACTAACAACCAAATGATGTTGATTGCATGGTGGACATCACTATTACGAAGCTATATTGACCGAGTCTAAGGACTAGATGAACTATCAGCCTTAAGATCAAATTTTCTTTGTTGATAAGGCTTCCTATAAGTCTGATTTTTTACGGTATGGCTGCCTATTCTACCGTACGGTCTACGGGATGAGTAATTTTATTTTCAATTGATGTTACTTTATTTCCAAGTGTTTACAAGGATTTAAGTATCTCATCTTGAGGTTACGTAACATCAGGCACTATTATGGTAGTAGGCTGAGGAGTAGGTGTCAAATATGCCATAATGGGCATAGAGGGCCTTGGAGCCAATTTACTAGCTTGAACAAGGTCGTTTTCAGCTCTAATAACAATATCATAAGCATATGGAAGTGTATTTCCTCCCATGGACTGTATCATGGCTGCAATATCACTATTTAAGGCTCTAAGATAGTATAAAAATGCATGATTAGCTTGAGGATTAACGGTGGTGGATGGAATTCATTCCCATGTTCTTGTAAATTTGATATTTAAAGTAGCCATAAATTCACGAGGAGCTATTTTGATTATAGACAATTATTTTATAAATGACAAATGATTTGAATTATCCTGAAATTGCTTATGTAATTGATTTCCCAATTCATCCCAAGTTGTTATAGTACCTACTGCTAAGGTTCTATACCATTGAAAAGTTTTTACATTAAATGATGCAGCTAAGAGTCTTAAGGCTACATCTTCATGAGTAATATTATGAATTGAATAAATGCTTCGCAATGTCTTTAATATGCTTAGTTGGGGTAATATTATTTTCACCAATAAATGTAGGTAAGCCATTTAAGGAAACACCATGTATATCATGATAAACAAGAATAATTAAAGGGATTCCATTATTGAAGGATACAAAATTCTTAGGTGGTTGCGGTGGTTCTTGCATGGTGATAAATGGGATTTAAACAACAAGATTGACTCATGGTGAAGCAAGTAGAGAAGGGTTCACAAAGCTGGGCTGTTATAGGGTAAGGTATTGTCAACTCTTTTGCTTCTCACTAAATTTAAAGGTAAAGAAACAAAGCTATGAGGAAGTCCTCTTACTGTTGATCTCGTAGTCACTTTAGGCATGGAACATGCTGTAAAAATGGTCTGAAATCAACCTTATGGAGTCACCATATATATATATATATATTTGATTATAAATGAATATATTCATCTTTTTCCTTTCACAAGTGTTGTTTTCTTTGCTTTAAATCTAGTGTAATTTGTGGAAAATCTGATTTTAATCTAATTTAGGTCCCACCGATGTGCCAAAAACTCTTATCTCTAAGAAGTGAACCTTGGTTGAGGGACAACAATAGGGTTTCTAATATTTATCCTCCCTCACTTCTATAGATATAATGGAAACACCTTAGGTCTGCGGATATACCTATTGTTGAGGCGAGTCTCTGGTATCAAGACCAGTTCCTTATTAATGTATCTTAAACTATTTTTTTGGTGTTTTAATGGTTTAAAATATGGCTATAACTGAAATTGAAATGGGGTGATACACCAAAATGATGAAGGGAATTGATTGATACATGCACAATATATTTAAAATAAACTACAAGAGCACAAACCAATGGGTTTTAACTTGATCATAAGGCACACAATTATGTGTTGAGGGGTAAATCATAACAACACTTCAACTAACATGCACACTAAAACTATGTAAAAACACCAAATTTGCAGCAAGGTAAGATGATTAATTTAGGGAATTAAAATTCACAAGATCTAATAGAAAGATACACACCTTTGAAAATAATTGGAAAGGCAATAACTAGTTCTCATTGAGAGCAAAAATGGAAAATTTTTTCTTCAAAGCACTCCTACATCCAAAAATTCCTCCTTGTGCTTTGCCAATGCACACAATATATAGCAAAAAATACTTCACCCAACCCTCCTAAAAATAGGTTGCAATTTGTACTCACCCATGCATGTTATTTTAGCCTTTATCATGAATAAATAAAGGAATAAAAATAAACATGCAATTTACAATGAGGCATTAATAGCCTTAGTTCCAAAAATACACTTAGTCAAAGTGTAGTTGACTGCTCTATTTCTATTACAATAAATAACTTGGGTGAATAAATTAGCTAACAATAGCCCTTGCTTGTTATGCAAGATTTCTCTTGCAAGTGCATGATCTTTTTCTTCTTGTGCATGATGTGACACCTATGTATTTTTCCACTTACAATGGTAAATTTTTCTTTATCTCTAATCTGTCCTCTTGTGAAGGCATGCAAAATTACATTTTGTGAAAAAATTATGCCTTTCTTTTCAATACTTGGCAAACTAATTCACTCAATACTTTACCCATTGTGGGGACCACTGTAGGCACATGCACAATAATATCCCCCTTTTTGTAGATAAAAAGGTATTTTTGTGAAAATTAAGGTAGCTGCATGTGGCGCATGATGTTGACCTTCTTGGCATATACTTTATTATTGACCCCCTTTTTGACTTGCACATGGAGTACGCATTACTATTATTATCCTTTGATAGAAATTATGGTATAGACTAACGTTTTGGTGCGCAAGACAATAATCATTTGATTATATTAGGCCACCTTCTTTTGATTTATCATTACACCCATATTGGTGTCGATTTTCCATAGTTTGTGGAAAAAATTATTGTTTTTGGTCCCTTTTGACTATAATCATGGCATATAATAGTTTTGGGCTCCTTTTTGATATGATAATTACATAAGATAAGATAAAATAAGGTTTTTAAACCTTAATTATTGTGCTTTGAATATTCTTTCCCCCTTTTGATGATGGATAGACCCTTGTAATGTGATTTCGGTTACATGAACCATGGTAAGGTTAGGAGTTGATCTTTATGTGCCACGAAGTACTTTCAAACTATGGTAAGGTTTGGTTGACCTTGTGGTTTGTATGGGCTCTAATATGCACCCTTGGTTTCTGTCCTTTTTATCTTCACCATTGATCTCTACACTTTTAATGTGGTCAAACTCTAGTAACTTGGTGGAGTTTGCATTAAAGATAGTAATTGTATCTTGATCATTGATCACTATAATTGTTAGGGTGTGGAGCTTGTTTTTGGTCTTCTTAAATCAGTATTGAAGTGTGGAGTTTGAATTAGGAAGATGAAATGTCATGACCGTTTCTTTTCCAGCCATGGGAAGATGAAAGGTCATGACAGTTTCTTTTCCAGCCATGGGAAGATGAAAGGTCATGAATTTCAAACTTCTAGGGTCAGATTTTGAGCTTCTTAAAGGATTTTAATCCTATAAATAGAGGTGTTAGGGAATTTTTAACATATCTTGAGTGTTTAAGAGGTCTTGAGTCTTAGGGATCAAGATGTGATCAAAAGTGATCAAGGTTAAGAAATTGAGTGTTAATTGTGGTTTAGATGTGGTTTAACATCTTTGGAATTCTATTGTGAGTTCATAACTGAGAGAAGATTGTGAGAGTTGTTTTACTCTTGTTGATAATAAAATATGAGCAAGTTCTTAGTGGACGTAGCCCACATTGGGTGAACCATGTTAAATCTTATCTTGTCTTCTTTTGTGCATTATTTATTTATGTTGTTATATTTCTACAAGTATAATTCTGCTATATAGTTTCCTATTGCTGTGGTTTGAGGAATTGTTTCCACATATTTGTTCTCTAATTCCTAACAACTAGTATCGGATATTTTGTTGGTTTGTTTGCTGAAGTGGTAAATCATAGGGAAAGTTTAGCTTGAGTGGGAGCTATGACGGATGAGGGTAGATTTGGTTTGTGGAAGATGTAAATGGAGGATTACTTATATCAGAAGGACCTCCATGTTCCTTTGGCTGGAAAAGTAAAGAAACCTACAGCCATGTCAGATGAGGATTGGGAGTTGCTAGATAGAAAGGCACTCGGGGAAATTCGGTTATGCCTTGCATCTTCGGTTTCTTTCAACATATCGCAGGAGAAGACCACGGAAGGTCTCATGAGTGCGTTGGGGAAGTTATATGAAAAAACCTCTACCTCTAATAAAATATTTTTGATGAAAAAGTTATTTAATATGAAGATGTCTAAGAATGGTTCTATTTTTGTTCATTTGAATGAATTTAATATGGTTGTGAGTATGTTAAACTCGGTAAAAATTGACTTTGATGATGAGGTCAGGGTTTTGTTGATTTTGTGTTCCTTACCGGATATCTGGGACAACTTGGTTATGGTTGTAAATAATTTAGTCTCTAATAATTCAAAGTTGAAGTTTGAGGATGTAATAGGTGTGATCCTAAGCGGCGAAATGTGAAGGAAGAGCACCGAGAGATTCTTCGACTGGAAATGCTTTGATGGTTGAGAGCAGAGGGAGACAAAAGACAGAGAGGAGACAAAAGAACAAAGGGAAAGGTAACCGTGGGAAGTCAAATGATCGCAGAAGGTCAAAGTCCAAGAGTAAGTTAGAATGTTGGCACTATGGGAAGGTTGGTCATGCTAAGAAAGATTGTTGGGCTCTTCAGGATAAGAAGAACAAGGAGGAAACTAAAGAGGTAAATGTGGCAGCAGGTGATGTTTGTCAGGATGCTTTAATTCTTTCTTTAGATAATATTACCGAGTCTTGGGTGTTAGATTTAGGGGCTTCTTTCCATGCCACCCCACATAGACATTACTTTACTAATTTTGTTCAAGGAGATTTTGGACATGTATATCTTGGTGATGATGAACCATGCAGAATAGTAGGGAAAGGTTGTGTTCGGGTGAAAATGTAGAATGGGAACACATGGCTACTTAAGGATGTCAGGCATGTAACTAAGTTGAGGTAGAACTTGATATCAACGGGTCATTTGGGTAGTGATGGGTGTATGGTCGGTTTTACGGTGGATTCTTGGAAGGTTACTAAGGGAGCTCTTATGGGTACAAGAGGTAAGAAAAGCTGGTACTTTTTATTTAACGGTGGTGTTAATTATTGTAATTTAGTTGTTACGAGATGGAGATACAACTTTATGGCACCGAGACTTGGTCATATGAGTCAAAAGGGCATGTAGATTATAAAGGATAGGTTGCACGGATTAAAGGAGTTAGATTTAGACTTCGTGAGGACCGTGTGTTTATGGAAAATAGAAGCGAGTGAGATTCATCAAGGTTAGACTTACCGGGAAGGAGGGTAAGTTAGATTTGGTGTATACAGATGTATGGGGGCCAGCTAAGGTAAACTCTATTGGCGGTTCATGTTATTATGTCACTTTCATTGATGATGCAACTGGAAAATTTTGGGTTTATTGCATTAGAAAGAAATATGATGTGTTTGAAACTTTCAAAAGATGGAAAGAATTGGTTGAAAATGAAACAAGTATCAAGTTGGAATGTCTTAGGTTGGATAATGGAGGGGAATATTACAACAATGAATTTCTTGATTACTATTCGGTAAATGGGATCTGTAGGAAAAGAACAGGTTCCAAATAATCCACGGGAAAATGGTGTGTCGAGAGAGAATGAATAGGATGATCATGGAGCATGCTAGGTACATGAGGTTACATGCGGGGCTGCCAATCATGTTTTGGGTGGAAGCGGTAAGCACAACTATTTATCTGATTAACAGAGGACACTTTATGGCTTTGGATGAAGGTATACCTGAGGAGGCTTGGTGTGGTAAGAAAATTGATTACTCATTTCTTAGGGTATTTGGATGTGAGGTATTTGTTCACATTGATAAAGATGATAGGACCAAGTTAGAGGCTAATTTTGAGAAATGCACCCTTGTTGGATATGGTGAAGATGACTTTGGTTTTCGTGTTTGGAGTCTTAAAGACAAGAAAATATTTTGGTCTAGAGATATTGTCTTTAATGAAAAATTCATGTATAAAGATCAGTTGCAGGAACAAAAAGAGGAATCAAAGAAAGAATACATAGTGTTAGAGGACATTGCAGAAAACAAGGTGTCGAGGGGCCAATTCGGGTGTAGCATATTCCGGACAACCAATTCAAGAACCTACTCATCAAGAACCCCAAACTCCTGAGGTGAGAAGGTCTTACGGGGTAAGAAGGGAACTTTAATGATTTACTCCATCTTTAAATTATTTATTGCTCACTAACGGTGGAGAGCCGAGTGATTTGAGGAAGTAGTGCAAGTGGATGTTAGGAAGAAGTGAGCAAGGCTATAGATGAACAACATAGATCTATTATAGAAAACCGGACTTGGGATCTGGTGGAGCTACCCGAGGGCAAGAGAGCATTACAAAATAAGTGTGTATAGAATCAAAGAGGAAGATAGAGGTAGGAAAATATATAAGGCCCGGTTTGGTGGTCAAGGATTTGTACAAAAGAACGTTGTTGGTGCTCATTTTGATCTCACACCATTTGCCCTAAATTTTCCCTTTGATCTGCATTTTCGAAATGATCTATCTCTTGAATTGATGAAGTGAAGTTTTTATCTCTGTTTACATGCCATGATTTTTTTGAAAAATCCTTTTTCATACCCTATTTTGAAGAGATCACCAAGTTTTCCCTAAGTTTTTCCCTAAATTCTTCAAATCTGTGGGCTTTGTCATTTTTTCCTTTTTCCTGATCATGGATGCTCAAAAAATGTTGAAGTTACTTGTAAATGCCTTTGAAAATCCTTCTCCATGGTCACAAAATGCTTGGAATCATGATTCACCTGGTTTTGTTTCAATTTTTCCATCCTTAGCAAAAAAATCAGATTCTGGGCATGACTGGCAAATTTATGTGTTTTTGACGGTTTGACGAGCGTCTTTTACCCTGTCAAATTATTCCCTAGCATTTCGGACAGATATGTGGCTTATTATAATTAGATGAGGTGTGGCGGGTTTGTTTTATGAACTTTTTATTTTTGGCTACTTTAGCAAAAGGTTTGAACTCGCCCCATGGCCCCTGCCAGTCAAGTTAAAAACAATTTAAGTGGCGGGGAAAATTTCTTATTTTTCCCGAAGGTGTATACATGTTCATTTTTAATTGGTCATGCGGACCAGCTGGAATTTTGGTGAAATTTGGTACTTTGGTCACGTTTGTAAAAAAATACCAAATTGGCCCCACGGCCTCGATAGTCTATGATTGGCTATTCAACAAATATGAAGCGGCAAGGAAAAAATATTACTTTGACCCCGAAGATGGACACATGGCCATTTTTAAAGTCAACGCAGGAGGCGGGTTGGTGGAACATTTTGAATTTTTTTACTTTTTGTGAAAAAGGAGCAAAGTTATGAAATAACCCATAACTCTTGAGGCCCACATCAAAAGTTACTGAGCGGAAAGGTGGACTCTGGGAAAAATTTGGAAAATTTTATTTTTCCAAAACAGAGGTAAAATAACATAATTGAGATGTGATTCCTTTGGGACCCGCATTAGGACACGTGTCAAGCTCATTTTAAAAGGATGGGGAGTGGAGAAAAATGTCAAAATTTACATTTTTCCAAAAGTTATAAAATGTCAAAAAGTGCTCCTAGGCTGTTTCCAATCAAATTTTTCCACGTGGCCGACTCTAATTAAAAGTTGTAAAAGGTGGCCCCAGGCTAGTTTTGAATTAGCTTGCTCCACGTGGACGACTCAGGTTAAAAGTTGAAGGTCAAAATCAACGGTAGCTGTGCGTTTCATTTGATTTTACCACCATTAGAGATCCAAGATGTTTGGAGATGCGATTTTTGCATCATTCTTCATCAAATTTTGGAAAATTCATGTTGTTTTGGTCTGTAAAGATCAATGGAATCAATTTGATGGTTCAATTTATAAATCTGAGGTACATTTGAAGTGGATTTTTGCTCGGGCTCATGTAAAAACATGAAATTCCAGATCCATAAGTTGCAGAGGCAAAATTCAAAAGGGAAAGATGAAATGATGAAGGAAAGGGGTCTACATGTGCCAAGGATGAAAAATGTGCCCCTATTGAAGTAATGATGTAAATTTTGCAATAATTCACCTTTTTGAGGCACTTGGAAACTTTTGAATGTTTTTCTGTTAAACGTCCCTTTCTGCAAATCATGATGGAATTTTGTAACAAACTTGATGCTTAGGATATTATTTTCTTGGGAGAGAAGGCTTGGATGTAAAAAAATGATATATAATGCATTTTTAGACATGCGAATGGTCGGGAGTTCATTTTCACAAGAAATTTTTGAGAAAAGCTCATCTTCTGAGAAAAGGTTGAGAAACAAGGTTAACTTCTTGTGTTATATTTTCATTCATGTTGAGTTGGTTACAAGTGTATAACCATCAACAAGCTCTGATATTGTTTAAAATAAGTCTCCCCTACTGATGAATCTGATAAATTTTGAGTTAATTTCTGTCAAATCTCTCACAATTTTGTGTTTATTTAACTTTTAGAATGTTTGTAAGTAGTTTTTCTTGTTCTTATTGCAATATTGTATCAAAATATCTCTCTATCACACAGATCTCAATCCTTGTGATAGTTTAGTGGCATCTGCAATTTCTTTTTTTAAAAGAGCTTTCATTTGGGAATGAAATAAATGATTTAAAATCACTTTTCGTTCATCTGTTGACAAATATTGTTTGTAAGCCTCTGGGTGTACCTCAGGCGTGATTGATCTTAGATTTTGATGTTTTATTGGGTCTTCTAACTTGAGCCTTCATGCTAGAATCTCAAAGATTGTGTGAAAAAGTGCAAATCTAGGCCTCCATTGATGCACACATTCTGGTTGAAGGAATGTTTTAACTATTTTGAAGATTTATGTTATTGATTTCTCCATTTGTTGTGAAGTTTTTCAAGGATTTGGAAAAGTCCAATCTATCTGTTGATCTCCCACCAAAAAATTATTCAAATAACCAATCCTACCCTGAACTACCTGCATTGTTTTGCTCTGCATATCCACCAAAGAACAAAATCCATTTGCTAAAGTATGCGAATAGATCGGGATTCTAAATGTCTTGATGCGTTAGCCTTGTGTTGATAATATCTCCTTCTTAGGAAGTGACAACTCATGAGAGTCAAATTTGGGGTGTTGATCATATTTTCCCAAGGTCTTCTATATAAAATTTGTGAAAAAGAAAGATTTACCAGCACTCTTCACCAAACAGAGGTTATAAAAATAGGTTCTCTTACCTTGGTTGAATGGAACAACAAAAAATAGTTAGGATAAGATCACATCCTTCAAGGTGCTACCCACTTCTTCAAGGCCTAAGTGCTAAAAGGTCAGATAAGTTGCTTTCCCCAGCTAAAAAATGACACACAATCACTTATCTGTCTCTAAGTGTCTCATTCAATCCACGATACTGCTCGGTCTTTTGAAGGAGATTAAATGGGTACCAACAAAAGGTATAGAATTTGATGAATTTTTTTCTCCTGTTGTTAAAATGAATTCTATTAGAACTGTTCTTGGTTTAGTAGCAGTAGAAGACCCGCACTTAGATAAGTTGGATGTGAAGACTACATTCCTTCATGGTGAGTTGGAGGTGGAATTCTATATGCAACAACCACATGGTTATGAGGTCAAAGGGAAGGAGAGGTTAGTGTGAAAATTGAAGAAGAGCTTGCATGTCTTGAAACAAGCTCCATGGCAGTGGTATAAGAAGTTTGATAGTTTTATGTAGGAGCATGGTTACTCTAGGTGTCACTCAGACCATTGCATGTACATCAAGAAGTTTCTTGATGGTTGTTACATTATTTTGTGCTTGTATGTGGATGATATGCTTGTTTGTTGGGAAGAACATGCGGGGAAATAAAGGTACTCAAGAAGCAGCTACATGACTCCTTTGCTATGAAGGATTTGGGGGCAGCAAAATAAATCCTTGGTATGAGAATAACTTAGAATAGGAAGGAAATGAAGATGGTATTATCTCAAGAAGAGTACATAAAGAAGGTCTTGGAGAGGTTTAGTATGCAGGATGCTAAACTGATTGGTACTCCTTTGGCAGGCCACTTTAAATTATCAAAGGAGCAGAGTCCCAAGACTAAGGAGGTTAGAATCTAGATGCCCAGGGTACCATACTCATCAGCAATTGGTAGCTTGATGTATGCTATGGTATGCACTAGGCCTGACATTGCCCATGCAGTGGGAGCAGTGAGTAGGTTTATGAGTGATCTAGGTAGAGAGCACTGGCAGGAAGTGAAGTGGATCGTTAGGTATTTGAGAGGGACCATGGGAGTAGCATTGTGTTTCAGTGGATCATACACTACAATGCGTGGTTATGTAGATTTGGACATGGCAGGATATTTGGACAATAGGAGGAGCATGACAGGTTATGTATTTACGGGTGATACATCAGTGAGTTGGATTTCACAATTACAAAAGGTTGTCACTTTGTTAACCACAGAGGCTGAGTATGTTGCTGCCATAGAGGAAAGAAAGGAGATGATTTGGCTATAATAGTTTCTTGATGAGTTGGGTCATAAGCAGGAAGTTGGGAGACTACAGTGATAGTCAGAGCACTATTCATTTAGCGAAGAACTCCACTTTTCACTCTAGGTCGAAGCACATTCAAATGAGATATCATTTCATTAGGGAGGCTTTGGAAGAAGATAAGTTGAAGTTGTAAAAGATTCATACCAATCAGAATCTTATGGATATGATGACCAAAATGGTCACAAGGGAGAAGTTGAAGTTGTGTTCAACTTTTATTGGCCTTCATGGTTGATAATGAAGGGTTGAGAACTTTGCTCAATAGGAAAAATATCCAAGTGGGAGATTTTTGGGGTGTGGAGCCTATTTTTGGTCTTCTCAAATCAATATTGAAGTGTGGAGTTCAAATTGGGAAGATGAAAGGTCATGACCATTTCTTTTCCAGCCATGGGAAGATGAAAGGTCATGACAGTTTCTTTTCCAGCCATGGGAAGATGAAAGGTCATGACTTTCAAACTTCTAGGGTCAGATTTTAAACTTCTTAAAGGATTGTAATCCTATAAATAGAGGTGTTATGGTATCTTGAAGATATCTTGAGTGTTCAAGAGGTCTTGAGTCTTAGTGATCAAGAGGTGATCAAGAGTGATGAAGGTTATGCAATTGGATGTCAATTATGGTTTAGATGTGGTTTATCATCTTTGGAATTTCTGTTGTGAGTTCATAAGCGAGAGAAAGCTGTGAGATTTGTTTTACTCTTGTTGATAATAAAATATGAGGTTTTTGCTTGGTGGATGTAACACACATTGGGTGAAACACGTTAAATCTTGTTTTGTCTTCTTTTGTGCATTATTTATTTATGATGTTATATTTTTGTAAGTATAATTCTGCTATATAGTTTCCTCTGCTTTGTGGTTTGAGGAATTGTTTCCGCATATTTGTTCTCTAATTCCTAATGGTAGTCACTTGATTCGAACCTTTGATCTTGTACTTGCTCGAATGGGTAGTTGGATTGTGGTTTGTAATGCTAGCCATTTGATATTGTATTATTGAATCTTTTTGTTGATGATAACTCTAGAGAGGCTGTGGTGAAGTGTTGGTTTGCATTGATTCATGTGACTGATTTGTATCCATTGATCTTAGTACCCCCTTGATCTAGATCTTTGATCTAAACTCATTGAATGAGTTAGATCCAATGTGGTTGAGTTAACAAGTTAAATCGAAATCAACCAAATCATTTTGGTCATTCACACTTTCTCCCATGAGTGGAAAATCCCTAGAGATTTTTCTCCAAACCACCATTAATTCAATATTTGAGCTCATTTATCTTTACAAATCAGTCTTTGAGCATGAAATTTATGCATTCTACTCATCATGAAGGTTCCGTTTGAATTTTGTGTGATTTCTTTTCTTTTAGATATCTTTATCATTTTGATGCTGCCATTTGTGGTTTTCTCAAGTTTTTTGTGACAACTTCTATGCAAAAAAGTGTCTTTAGACTTAGCCATTATCGTTTAAGGTAAGATTTCTAGTTACTTGAACCCCTTAATTTTTTTCAAAGTTTCTCTTAAATCTACCATCACCGATATTTTGAAAACCTCGGCTCACGTATTGTGTTTTCGTATATTCCGAGTTCGATTGGGTTCTATTCGGTGTCGTCTTTTCTCGAACTCTACTAGATTTGAGGGTTTCAACAATATCGTTATGAAGCCGGTGAGTTTTTGCATTGTTTCTTGAATCCTTTGAAAATTTTTAAAAATTTCGCGGCCATGGAAGTATAATTATTTCTAAGTTTGTGAAACTTATCCTTTCAAACTTATGGCTTTAAGAAGTTTTGTTTTGGTTACCCAGATTTAGGATTTCCCACATTCACTGAATGACCATAGATCTGTAACCTCTGAGTCAAAGGCAATTATTTTGATTATAGGTATCCATTTTTGTAACCTCGAAGCTTTACCTATTATGCAAGAAGTTTTGTTTATGATATTTGAATTCCTCCACCCCTTTTGAGAGATCGATTCGAGCTCAATATTTATGGGTTATAGTTATATGATATGGAGGCATTAGATTTAGACTGTAATTGATTTATTTTTTTGGACAATGGATATGATTTTTGATTCTAGAGCTTCGAGAGCTTCACTTCTTTGAGGGTATATTATGTATTTTTCCATGATGTTTTAACTTTACAATTTGGAGATCTGTGTTGGCATTCATTATCATTCAACTGGAATATATCACTATTATTTTCTCATTTGGGTGCATGACTTACGCACTAGAAGTTGTATATTATCATTGTTTAGATGGTTGTGTATAACACTTGTGTTGCTTTACGGAAAAATATTCCAACTCATTGTTACGATTTCATCTCGAGCATTGTATTATTGAAGCTGATTTCAGCCCCATCTTTCATTTTTTTATATATGATCCGCTATATAATCGACTTCCTTTACTTCTCCATGTTGCAGTTTACTCAAGTATCATGTACAATAATGCAAACCGGTTGGCTTGAAGTAATGGTAGCATCATAAGTCTGTCTTTATCAATGTACCTGATCAATTGCTTATGGATTGAATAGTTGTACCTATAATTCTGTAACTCTCATGCTTCCTAGAAGCTTGATCAAACTGTGTACTTTTGAATGCATGAATTTCAATTCTTGTAACCTGATTTATTTAGAATGGAAAGATCTACCTTCACATGTACCATATTATTATGATATTTTGTATCTATAATGGTTCACTTTAAACTCTTGTTGCTCCATTAAACTTAAGTCTGTTTCATTCTTGCAATATGCACTAAAATGGATTGAAGACTTGTTTGATTTTTGATGGACTTCCTTGCAAGTTCTGTTTTAGATTTGAAATATTGATGGTATACTTGGATATAAGCCTATGCTTCACTCTCTTTCCATTATGTTCTTTTATGGCCATCTGTTTGTTATACTTTCAAACTTTGTAGTCTCCATGACGTGTCTTGTTTTATGAATTTTGTTTCAGCAAATCTAAAAGTTTTATTTGTTAGAAGCTATCACAAATGAATGATTGATTGGAATCTTTTGGAACATTTTTAGGTCTCTTTGTAGACTACCTTGACTCTTATACTTTATGAAAAAACATTACACTTCATTATCTTGAAAGTTTTGTCTGGTTTCGAACTGGATTTATCTCGTAGATGAATTTCCTCTTATATTCAAAACTGTTCTTGACTTCTACTTAGTCATTCTTGATTGGTATTCAATATATGATGATGGTGTACCGATCTTTGGAAACTATATTTTATGCCTTGAGCAATTGAACTCGTGTTTAATAAACGATTGTACCTTTTGTTTTGTGATGCATTATTTGTACAAAAGTTTAGCACTTTGGAACATGCTTTGATATGGTTGCATTTGATGAATTATGATTTTTATCTTTTTAAACAATCTTGTTATCATTATGCATGAATATTTTTTTGTCTTGCTATCACGAAATGGAACTGTTACATCCATTTGTATACCACATAGTAACTTGTACCTTGAATCAACTTTTGTGTGATTTTTGATGCTAAATTAGTTTACTATTATGTAACTTGGTCTTGAAATGATCTATGAGAATATCCCTTTATTTCAATTATGAACTCAGTAGCTTGAAATATATTTGGTCCTTATTTGGCATTGCAATGATTCACCTAAGACACATGCTGAAATGGCGAAGATTTTGTCAATGTGCATTTCTTTTCAGTCACTGTAAAATTTTGTACCTTCACTTGAAAATTTGAAAACCACATTCTCTTTTCCCTTTCATTAATAAAGTACTTCATTCTAAACGATGATGGTCATCTTGCAACCATGTATCAAAGAGTTTTAATTGTACTTTATAGCTTGTTTGGAAGTTGAAAACTAGTCATAGTATTATGCATTCAAATATGTTTCTATACTTTTGGATTCTATCTCGGAACCTGAAACCATTATTTTCTTTATAGCTACATGATCTTGATCATTTTGAAAGACATGAATGCATTTTCCTCTATAGCCTAGAATTTTGTTTATACATTGAATGGAATATGCATTTGTTAGTCCAATATTCAAATCATGAATTGAGTTCTTTCCTTCTACAACCTGTATCTACACACTTAAACAAAATAGTTAGAAAACAATAGGCTTCAGCCTCTCTTGTATTCCATAGTGATTTTCTTTTCTTTCTCTTCTATCTGTCATGATTATGAGAATCACATGTGCTTATGCAAGATAGTACATTTTCAAATCTGCATCTATTACTTTGATGTACCTTATGCTTTTTGATCTTAAATGATTCATTTTCTTGAAGCTATATAACACGTGAATAGAAATTAAACCCTGAGCCCAACAACTAATGTTCTTTTATCTTTTTATTTCAGGTACATTCATGGGATGGATGATGCATAAGATAAAGATGGCGTTGGAATTGAAGTAATGATGGGTTTCTTCTATACTCTTTTGATTTTAACTTTATGCACATGTATCTTTTATTTCAAAAATCATAAGTTACATCCCACGGCTTATGTGGGAGACATTGAATTTCCTCATGAATAAATGATATTATTTCTATAATTGAGTTGTGTACTTCCTTTTACTTTCATCTCTTATGATATGTAATGATTGTACAATGAATTAAACAACTCAATAACATACTTAATAACACTTAATCATAGGAAATGATCAAATTTAAAATACCGTAACTTAATAACGAAAATTTTAAACCTACAATGAGCAACTATTTTTTCTGCTATGGAGTTTAACATCGAACCTAAGCTTGATTCTGCCTTCATGAAGGAAATGCATTGGTACTTCAAGGCTTTTGTGTTTCCTTTCGAAGACAAACATGGAATGACAACCTATATGAGGTGTTACATTCTGTAACAACACACATAGCTACAAATTGCATATTGTTAATCAATTACTGCAAATTAAAACATATTGAAAACCGTACGAATTCCCCTAGTTAGGTTCATCACATCAATTCCTTTCATCGAAAACAAAGTTTTGAGTTTCTCATTTTTGCATAAGTGTAAAAATTGTCAACAATACCTTAAAATCCTAAAGATACCTTATTTACATTTCCCCACACCACAAAATCCATGAAAAATCCCATACTTATTTATTCATACATTCCAAATGTCATCAACTCAAAAGACATGATTACCATACACAATGTTTTTGGTTCTTAAAACTTATTTGCAAGATCACTTGTTATTAAACATGAACATTATTCCTTTAAGATATTTAAAGAACTTCTACACCCACATATAATTTCATTTCTACATTATCTTACCTCAACACTTTACCTTCCCTTCTTGTGTTAGAATGTCATTAATACCATTCCCAATTGTTCTCGGTATTATTCGTGCTCTATATAGGTCTGCACCATCTTAATTCCCGTGGGAAATTCAAGTTGGTTTGAGTCATATTTCACATCATCAAGAGAGTCATCTCACTTAGGTGAGATCATATGTGCGTGTGTCATTTAGTGGTCATTATGAGATTCTCTTACACATCGGTATGTTAGTTGCATCATTGGGAGTTACTTCCCATTTTGAGAATGTAACTCCCCCTCTTCACTCAAGTTGTCATGATTGAAGCACTTGGGTTATTCATCACCCATATATATGTACACCACTTCATATATATGACATAGAGTGAGAGTTTTTAGCTTAACAAGGTTCTACCCCTTTTTGATATTTATATGCACTTTTGGTTGATGCTCACTCCTCTCGAGATATCATGATGCTATCGTTCATACGTCCATGGATGTTTACGTCATCCCTCGTGATCCTCACACTTCAGGTTTTAGATCCTCTTTCATGGTATCAAAGTACATGTTGTGGATCCATGAAATTATTCAGGATTTTCATGTTTTTGTCTATCGGTGTGATATACACTTTCTTGCAGTGTTCTTCTTAATGTTGGTGCATCATCTTAGCTCAGTGTCATGATCTTGATCAGATCATCCTCCTAGTTAACCCACGGCCTCTCCCTTAGGCTACATGTTCTACATGAGATCCATAAAGAGAGGGAATTCAATGAGCAAGCTTCTACTCCACCTTTAAGAAGTATATATATTGACCTCACAAAATCATAGAAAAACTTGGTTTGAGATATTCAAATGATACATCACATGCATTAGACCATTAAGGCCATCAAACAAGGTTAGATCTCTTCATGCTAATGATGTGTCTTTTTTGAGGTTCCAAATAGATCTTTAGCCTTATATGCCCTGTCCTTCATGGATCAATATACTCTCATTTTTTTACAACACTTGCTCTTCCAATCTCAATGACTATATGGTCAAGATGACTTACCTCTGGACTACGTACTTGATTAGCTTCCATGTAACAATTGATTATCAATTACCTTGATTTAAAGACCTCATGCACTCTCTCCTCTCTTAAGAGGTTATATTCTTTATCATCACATAGAGAAAGGTCACTTATTTAGATTCCCCTTGTCCTCAAATTCACTAGCTCTGTCCTCCTGGGGGTGATGTCTAACATGGAGACTTTCTAGCTCATATAATTCATCTATCACGCCCTGTCACAGTCTATAGTGGTATTAGTTATCACCTGGATAGAGCAAGATAATGAGTTCTACGTTGTCACCTTCAGTTTATAACCATCTTAGTGACCTTATAGGAACCAATACATGCATGAAACTAGGGAACAACATTTAGGATCATTCAGTCACCATTATCTTCCTAGCTCACAATGTTCTTCCTCCATTTGGCAACACACAGTCCAAACACAAAATCATTAATAACTCAAAAAGTATTCATTTTAAAGACAAACCATTAAACACCCCCTCCTACAATACCTCATGACCTTTCTGTCCAAATTTTAGATAAATTGGATTCGTTTTGCAGAAGTTATGCCCTCTGATACGGCCCAGTATACACCAAAACGCAATCTACACGAATCTGCAGAATTGTTTCATGAATATCTCGAGCCACACTTATTGGATTAAGCTGAAATTTTGTGAGCTTGGGCATTTAGATGAGATAAATATTCCCTGAAAATTTCAGATCAATTGTATGGATAAATCTCTCAAAATGTGATGCCCTAGTTCGAGCCCGTGAGTACATGAAGGCTTATTAAAAACCATGAATTACACTTTCCAGAGCCACAATAAATTTAAATGGCTTTAGAATTCTGGCCTCCTTCTTCCCATTATAATAATCTGAATCTTTGAGATTTTATCATAGGTATTAGGGAGGATTTATGGCTTGTTATCTCCCCAATGCCCTCATGCACAGTCAAGTACAAACATGCAAAACACAGAAACATATCTTCAAGCATAATTTCACTATAAACCATCAATGTACATGCAATTAAAGATCTTTGGTTCATGGATCAAGCTTAATAACATTGTAAGCTATCAAAACACATGAAATAAAATAAGATTCAGCTCAATCAAAGCTCAAGGAACTTAAGACAATCTTTATTCTTTATATAAACCAGTCTTACAACATTTTCTCATGCATTCCTTGATTCTTGACTCCAAAAATCCACTGCTCCATGCAAGTTCCTCTCTTCATTGTCTCTGCCTTCATGAATTTGACCTCTTCTCTCTTTATTCTCTTTATTGACATCAAATTTTTTATCTCTTGTTTCCTATTTTTATCCAACTTTCCTTATTTTAGTGATATCCCTACACACATGCTTAAGAATAGGAACAAATTTCCCATCTTTGACCTTATGACAACTACACCAACTAATTAAGGAAGATTTTATTCCTCTTCCTACGTAGATATAACAACTAACAACTCACCTCTCACTTTTCACTTTCTTACATCATGGTAACAAAAACCATTTACAACACAAATATTCAAATTTTGACTAAACTTAACAAGTAGTATGAATTTGCAAACAAAGAGAAGAAGGTTGTTTCCCATTTGTTTCCATCCAACAAGCCTTATGAAGATGCTCTGCATCAAATTCATATTCTAGATATACATTTAGTGCATTGATTTGGGGATTTTAAACCTCTTTTAATTTTTCGGTATTCTTGATTTCTTGTTTGTGCGTTTGTGGTTTTTATTTTAGATTTATTTGATTTGCACGAGTGTTTAGAGGTTTTTTCAGTCTCATCTTGCAATTTTTTCAAGTTGAGGTTCTACTTTTTGTGCAGTTTTAAAGGTTCCGAGAAAGTATTTTTGGCCCAAATCCACCCCAACTTCATCGAAGGTGGGAATTGAGTGGCCTTTCCGGCTCATCGTTCACCCTTGTAAGCTAGCTCTGTTTTGCTCTAGTTTTCTGTCTGTGACTCGGCTTTTTTGTTTTGCATGGGTTTCTTGGCTTCAAATTAGGTTTCACATCCTTTGGCTTATGTTATTGCTTTGGATCAAACTCCGTACTTGTTTATGCCTTTTCCACCGTACTTTGCATTTCTCTCCGACCACGGTTCCAGTTTAAGCCACTTCTCCTAACATAGTTCCGTATTTTACCTTCCATGGTTACCTTTGGTTCACACCCTACTTCCTATAATCTGTGCTACACTAGTTTGTTTGGATGCCACCTTAAAATCTTCCCCATCATCATTTTTTCACCTATCGCTCCATTCATTCCTATCTCATCCACTGTAAATTCCTTCACCGTGCATGTTTGACTCAATGTTCAAATTGTCTTCCAACTTAGTTCGGATTGGTTTGGCTAATTTCTCACCTCCCCATGTGTTTTGCCTAAATTTTTCAAGAAACTCTGCATTGGTAGACCTTTTCTTGGAATACCCCAACAACATCCTTGGCACATTAGATCCCCTAACAATATGACCTTAACCCATCTTGAGCTCATTTATTCACTTGGAGTGACATGTCACCTCTCCAGACCAATCTTCGACGTGCACTCCTACCTACCCGATGCGTCCAACTCCTACTTTTGTGCATTACTTTAGGATTCATGACCGAGGCATCCCCGAGCCACCTTAGTTAACCTGATTTGACTCCTATCAGCTCGTCATATTAGTATTTCCTTTGTTAGACCTGACCAACTCTCGCATGACCTCCATGCATGGGCTCACTACCTCTCTATGGAGCTAGTCGCCACATTTTGCCCGACCTAACTCTTCAACTTGGCTTAATGGGCCACTCACCCTCTTAGCGAGTTGCTCACCATTACAATCTCCTCATTGAGTCACCTTTGGCCCACCGATCACCCCATCTCACCTAGCTCATCTAACAGCTAGCCGAGGTGCTTGTCGAGTTACTCACCAAGTTTCCTCTAAGATGGGTGCTTCTTCTTGCACCCTTATAGCTTCGATACCCCCTTATCCTTTAATATGATTTATTTTTCAGCTCTTTTCTCCTTTTCTATCCGTGTAGAGTAGTGTATGGAGAAAATTGATAAAATTAGCAATGTCTGAGGGGATTTATTTTCAAGATCATTTTATAGGGTTCTTGGGCTTTCCAAGCCAATTTTTATAACTCATGTTATTGTAGCACTCCTCTTCTCTTGTGGCTTACTCATGCATCCACCACAACCTTGTGGCAAGAGAGACTTCTTTTTACACCATGAGATGTTACTTTTTGTCACGCTGAGCAATGTAACCTTGTCTCTTACACTCTTTTATGCTTGATTACATGTGTTCCTCTTATTTTGAATTAGGAATTCATTGTGGCCTCCAATCTCATGTGACTTGTCTCCAACTATGAGGTGAGTGGTCAACTTTCTGATATCACATGAATCCATTCTATTGTTGTCACACACTACCTTAAAGTCCGCATACTGGGGGGTTATCACTACTTTTCTCGGGTTTTTATTTCTTGCAGATGCATTATTAGTTGAGTCTAACTTATTGCATTCTTACACCCTTTTTCATGTGCATCTTGCACTTCTTGCTTCCACTTCGCATCATGGAGGATTCCCTTTCTAGATTTTAGCATCGCAAGATCACATTACATCTTTCACCATTTATTCTTTACAGAGAGAACTATTCATCTTGGTGTGTTTCCATGAAACATTACTCCACTTACAAGGGTCTTACACACTTCTTTCTTGGGAAACTTCCTACACCCATTGATTTTAGTCACCTCAAGGAATTTCTCGACACTTGTGACCATGTCGTTGGTCGCTTGATGTTTTCTATTACTAGAACTCTCTGCAGACTCTAATCCTTCTCACTACATCTAGAGCATCTTTCAATCCCTCTTTGGAGACAATTCACATACTTCCACCATTTCTGTTGTTCATGATAGAATTTTTTCCTCTTCTTATTCATGTGATGGAAGTTTCAATGACACATACTCGCTTGGTTCTTCTTTCAATGATGAGGATTGTGCACCCGGTTCGATGCCAATAATACTACAAAGGACTTATCTCCTACTTCTCCCACCTTTCCAAAGAATATTGAAACTTCCCAAATCTCATCATACATTAAGTAGTATCATACTCAACCTTATACATTCATTGCACCAACCTCCCTTCCACTTCCAAAGTATGCGAGGCCCATTTCACTCCTCTTCCTTCATGCATGGAGGACTTATACCTGTTTGAAATTGCTCTGTTTTTGTTGAGGCCCCTCATAAAGATGCGTATCTGCCAAACCTTGGTCATCTTTTTGTAGACTCAACTTGCGATGTACTATAGGTTCCTCATCAATCTATTGGTTATTTGGAGGATTTCATAATCTCCATTATGGGAGTGCCCCTTATGCAGGACTCTTATCACTTCCAATTTTCAAGAGATCTTCATTGATCCACTCTTGTTTGTGGATTCTATTTATATTGTGGGGGTTGTTCTATTTCCTTCACATCTCTTGGACATCCTCTCTGTGGGTGTTCCTCTTCTATATTCTGAAATTTCTACGCATGTAGCATTACCTTCGATTCCTCGATACCTTTTTGCTAAACCTATGTCACACATCCGTTAAACAAACTAAGAGTTCTTCATGATGTTACCTTATTTTTCCTTTGCGAAGTGGGAAAACTTCTGACACTTCATTTTTGTCCTTCCTAAGGACAAACACATAATTATTTGTGACTTTCTCTTCTTTAGTCTAGAGGTAGAGGATCATGTCACCTTGTCACTTCTCTTGACTGGACTTTCTAAAGTTGCGAGTTCATATCTGTCCATGGAATCTTCTGTGTTCCTCTTGTCTTTCTCTTCTTCTCTCTTCATTTTCTTTCCAAGAAATTTCCTCTTTATATATGGGTACCTTATCAATCTCCTCAATGTCGAGACCCATCTTTGGCATATTTCTTAGATTAGAGAGTGGTTTTTCCACTTGTGCTAGATGTTTTTCCCACTGGGGTTTCATCCATTATTTGGGACCCTTTTGTTGTGCATGGGTACCTCATTAGGATTTTGTGTTAGGACCCATTTCTCTCTTCTAACTTTAATCCTCATCCTAAGTTTCAATGAAGGGGGGTGTTTTTGTTAGTCATATTCCACATCATTAGGTGCATCATCTCACTTAGGTGAGATCGTAGGTCTTTGTGTCATTTAGGGGTCATTATGAGATTCTCTTACGTGTCAGTGCGTCAGTTATGTCATTGGGAGTTACTTCCCATTTTAGGAATGTAACTCCCCCTCTCCACTCAAGTTGTCATGATTGTAGCACTGGGGGTTACTCAACACCCTCTATATGTACACCCATTCAGATCTATGAGATAGAGTGACCATTTTTGGCTTAACAAGGTTCTACCTCTTTTTGATCTTTCTTTGTACTTTTCATTAATGCTTGCTCCTCTCAATATCTCATCACACTCCTGTGGATTTTTGTGTCATCCTCGTGGTCCTTACGCTTTAGGTTTTTGCACCCTCTTTCAATTCATACATATTTTTATTACATTTAAGCCTTGTTTCATTAATACATAATGTGTTATACCATAATATACATTCAAAAATATTAGATTAACCAAAATAAGGTTTCATTATATATATCAATGAACTTACACAAAGCTCATTGAGCCCTAGGATTAGTTATAAATATGTTTCCTCATTTCCATCCTCTATCACTTGAATTCCTCATTATGATTATGAAGTATGAGAGGTGGTTAGGTTTCCATCACCTAACTCATACATGATTTACAAAAATTTAGTGAGTTTACACCTTGGTAGGCTAAGTAAGATTATTTGACACATAACCACATTATTACAATAATATCAATCATAGAATACCACCTAGAAGACTAACATTCTAACACATGGGTATAGGATGCAACAAAAGACTAATTTGAATATTTAAAGGTTGTTTTGGAGGAAAAATTCAAAAATACCACTTATTACAAACATACGTGTCCAAATGGACTAAAAATAACTCCAAAGCATCCAAACAGACCACAAAACACCTAGATCACCATGGAAATACAAAATTGGGATTTTTAAATGATGCTCCTACATCAAGGGCATTCATCTCTCCAACTCTATCTCGATGGATCTTGATAATAATGTTTAGCAATATGTCCAACATGATTGTAGTTATAACACACAACCTCATTCTTACCTTCATTTCTCCAACTCTATCTTGGTGGTTCATGAAGACAATATCTAGCTATGTGGCCCTTCTCATGACAGTTATAGAAAATAATGTTTCTTGATTGTTCATCTCTACTATCTCTCCATGGGTGATCATTCTTGATTGTCTTTCTACACTCTTTTTCTCTATGCCCAAAACCATTGCAATTGTAATAATAACCATTGAAATTTATTTCATACCTTGATGCATTGGGTTTCCTTACTAACCTTGACTTCATGTGGTTCTTTGTCTCAACATCTCTTTAACTAGTAATATCCTTTATTGAAATAACATCATCTTTCTTAACCTCTTTTCCGTTAAGGTTCCCTTGAACCATAGACCATTCTTATCTCCTCCAGACCTTTGAATTTTAAAGAGATCATCTAGATCCTTGGAAATCTTCTCAAACATTTGGAATGACTTTCTCTTGGTATAATATTCACTATCTTTGCTATTAGAGACATAATTTCCTTTTCCTTAGATTCTAGATTTGATGAGCTCATTTCAAGTTTCTCTTCAAGTTGTTTATTGATTTCCTAAAACTCCTTAGCATCCTTTCTTAGTCTCTTTTCAAGAATACTAAACTATAATTCGTAGTATTAAATGTGTGATATCAAATTCTTGTTCTTCTTCTTAGCATGCTTCAACTCTTCTTGAATGCACATTAGTTCAGTCTCAAGATCACACTCTTCTTCTTCTTCTTAAAAGTCCACAAAAGATCCAAAAATGGAGTCTTCACTTTTGGATCTCTTAGCACCTTTGGCCATAAATAGGAATTCATCACCTACATTATCATGATTAGAATCAGATTCAGAATCAGAAACACCATCATAACTACTTACCTCGATGAGTAGTAGTCCTTTTTAATTAGAATCTCTTCTTAATTTTATTATTTGTTTCAAACTTCTTGAACCTTCCCATGTTCTTATCAAATAAATGAAATATATTATCATGCTATTCATCATATTCCTCATTATTCCTATGGGGAAACTTGATTTCTAAATGTCCAATATCACCATAATTAAAGCATTTGAAAGGAATTTTACCCTTTTATTTACCTGAGCCAAGTTTCAATTTCCTAATGGACATTGCAATAAATTTGTTGGCATGTGAATTTTGAGTTGTCATTGATGTAAAAGGAAAATTAATAAAAAATCAGGATGAAGGATAGAAAGAAGAATCATGGATTGAATGTGACAAGGAAGAACAAGGCATGTCACGAGATCCTAGTGTCATGGTTGAGATTACCTAATTGAGACTTAACTTCTTGGGTAGCTAGTGTCCTATAGAGGCATAATGGTGATTTGAGAACATGTGAGGATTATGTAATAGAATTTTTATCAAATATTTGATGAGTAAATATAGTTATGTTGATGAATACAATGGTTCATGAGAGGGATTCTTTGTGACTAGTTCTATCCGGTGGAGCTAATCTTTAGGCCTAGTTAGCAAGATAACTTGGAATGATGGAATCAAGGAATGAGGTATATGGAGAATCATGTTCATGGAATGAAAATCATGAACATGGTATTTTAAGGAAGTTTTAAGATGAAAATAGGGCAGGTTCAAGAAGCATGAGGTGAAAATAGAACAACTAGGCCTATTTCTAATACCTAATGTAGGAATATCTTGAAGAATTGAGAAAATCATGATGAGGAATAATGTTGAAAGCATTAATTGTGTGTAGGGACATTATATATAGGTTTTGGAAGATGTTACATGTCATAATCCAAATGATAGAGGCATGTTTAAGGTATTTTTGAGGCATATCCTTGAGAACATGATAGGTATACATGAAAAAACCATGGTGGTTGATGAGATTCAGGTAGGTAAAGATATAAATGAGAATTGGGACATGTGAAATAGGTTTAACCTAGTTCTCTAGTCAAAATTTTAGGTCAGGAGTCAAAAGAAGAAGCAAAAATGATTCTTTGGCTATACCAAGTTCCTGAAAAAGAAAAAACTAGATCGAATGTGAACTTCATTTGGTGAACCATATGTGTGAGATGTGCATGGAAACTTGATTATTTTAAGGATTTTTACATGTATTTTATAATAAAAAACAAAAATAATGGAATGAAATGAGCAGCAGAACTTTATGAACAATTTTTAAGAAGCTAAGGAGGTTACTGAAACCATCCTAAAATGCTACCTTTAGAGTGATGGTGAAGAAACCACTTTTTGGTCATAAAATAAATTGGGAAAGTTGAGTTAGTTACTTGGGCATGTAGACAACTCCTTCCACTTTATTTTGGTGGTGGTCACACTCTTGAAGTCAGCTCGTAAGGCATTGAAATCCCTCTATTTTGAAGGAATTTTATGGTACAATCATGTATATCAAGATTCAAGATGAAAAACCTGATGTGGAAGAAATATTGTGATGTTACCTAGATGTCTATGAATTTTTAACGTGTTTTCTTTTCAAAATATTGATGAATCATGTCATACAAGGTAGCATATTGCTTAGGGGCTATAAGAAAAATGATTCAAGATGGTTTGAAGGGCTAATGATGTAAAAACATGGTGTTGAAGAAAAATCTAAGAATTAATAATTAATAGAGGTATAATACACCATTATTGATCTCATGAATTGATTTGGTGAAGTGTTTTTGTTTTAAAGTTCAAATAGTGCAAATTTCCCTTTTAGGCTTGTCAAGAAGGTATGAGAAAATAGGTTCCAAATGTCATATTTTCCACATAAGAAATGAAAATGAGTTCTTGAATTTTAATTTCAGGTCCAATGTGATGTATTTCATTCCTCTCTTGGTCATGAAAGTGTGTTTTGAAGTGGTAGAAGCCATTTAAGACAAGACTAGTTTCTTTAGTTTGAAACCTAGTTAGATCTATCTTAGAAATGCAAGTCATGATAAAAACCTTGAAATGAAGATTTTTGGTAAAATGAAAAGATGAAAAAGGTCAATATATTTATAGAAAGGTATAATTTGAGCTTTGATAAGGTGGATTAGTGCATTAACTAACTCTTTTTGTGAGGACTAATGTTTTTTTGTCTCAAACTCCTTCAGGTCCTTGTCCTAATCAATGTGTCTTGATGAGAATGAAGGAGTTTTAGCTGATATAATTTTTTAAAGGTGAACCATAGGTTCCTACCATTAGTCTCAAAGCATCAGAAGGATTTTAATGTCCATACATTGTTCTTTGATGAAGAAATCTTGTGACTGTGCATGCCAAGATGATAAAAAGTGATTGAATGGAGTCTTAAGTTGTGAATTGTAGTGTTCCAAGTACATGATTATTTTATCTACATATTCAATATTCTCTCCTCCTTATTGCGTCACATGACAAGATTTGAAAGTGTGTTTTGCAATCAAAGTGAAGAATGTTTTTGAAAACCATGTACCTAGTGAAGGATATGATCTCCAATGAAGACTTGGTGATAAAATGATGAGTTAAATATTTTTTTATGTTTATAGAAGACAAGGAGATGTCTATTATAACTTTAACACACATCCATAACACTTTGAATAAGCTATGTTAGCAAGAAGACAAAATACAAAGATGATAGTTACAAATGAAAATGTCATATCGAAAAGGGTATCTTCACGAGTTGTTTCAGTTGTGAAGTGAGTTGAGGAAGGTTCTCTAGGCTTTAAAAAGTTTCATATATTTCATGACATGATGAAGAATGATTATAACTCATATCGACATGTTGCATTGTAATGATTGCATTTTTGGTGTTTTGATGATGGCATACTCAACCATTGGTATGAGTTGAAGAGACAATTATGTGAAGGGTCGGAAGTGGAAGTTGAATAGGATATTATTATATTTTATATGAATTCCTTAGTGTACAATAAAAATTCTCATAATTATCATATTGAAAACAAACATAAGATGATTTTTTTAAGGTGCAAAAACAAGCTTATTCTAGTGTATGGAAAAGGAGCTCTTGAAGACTAAATCAAGTGATGTATGACTTGATTAGAATGGTGAAGTGGGAGAGGATAATATGAATTGATTATTTTTTGAATGAATGAAAAAATTATGAGGGTAAAAGAGGCATTAAATACTATACTTGAATCATATGATGTGATAATAAGATAGGTGATGAAAAAGGTGTGAGGGAGCGAGAAGAGGAGCTGAATCAGATATCACAATTTTTGGCTCAATTAACTTGATGAAGGTGATCAAAATCTTGTAAAATTCTAAGTGGATGCTTAGAAAAGTAGGGATTTTTGCTTCCTTGAAGTTTTAGCTTCTAAAAGGTTAAGATAGAGCTTGATTTGAATTATTGGGAGTTGTTGCTTCCATGCAAGTAGAATCTTACTAAAGGTCAAGTGGGTGCTTGGATAAATTTTGGTTTGGATGCTTCAAGTTGAGTGGTTACTCAATAAATTGAAATATACGTAATATTTATAGGACAATTTTCCACACTAGTGCATTGATTTCAATGAATTTTTCTCTCGTTAAGGGTTTCTGCATTAAACATTGTGTCAAGGTGCACTTGCATGTTATATTATTTTGTTTGAATGTCTATGTTCCCTCATGGTAAATCTTTGGTTAGATTGGTTATCTTATTGATTTTGTGAAATGTTCTCATTTTTTGAGAAACACTGATTCACACCTCCCCTCTCAGTAATTTTGTTTTCCAACAATTGGCATGAGCGAGATCCTCTTGGAACAAGTTTGAAACCTTGTCGAAGATCCTAAAATTAAAGCATGGGTAAATTAGTGAAGCAATCTTAAAAGTAAATTTGATATTGTTGAGTCCTTGATTGATGGATTAAATAAGGAAATCAAGTATATCAAAGTTAAACATAGTCAATAACTCAAGAATATGGTATCTTGAGTTAAGAATGTGTCAAAATCCATTAAATTCAAAGAATGTGCTTTCCTCGAGACATGAAGAATAATTAAGAACCTTGAAAGTTGAGTTATAAGAAGAAAATGATAGGTTAAAGATGTATGGAAAGTTGGAAAAGATAAATACAATTCTTGATGGAATTTTGGAGACTAAAAGAGAAGTAGGTGACAAGATAGGACTAGGCTTCAAAGAAGGGATTATGGAGAAGTGTGAAGATGATAAGGCTGGTTAAAGCGAAAAAAAAACATGAAGGCGACTAAGGAGACAAATGAAAGAAGTCCTAAATCATTCAAGTAACCTAATGCATCAAGGTATGCAAGAAAATTTAATTGTTATTTCTTTTCTTGTCATAATTTTTGACATAGAGATAAGGAGTTTAGGAATCATTTCAAATTTGATGGTACATGGAGGGATAGAAGATATGAGAGAGAAAGGGATAGAGTATGCTTCAATTGTCAAGCGTAGGACACATTGCCAAGTATTGCCTATATGAACCATGTAGTCAAGTATGGAGAAATTAAGACCCCATAGGTAAGAATGTAATTTTATGTTACAATTGCAATAGGGTTGGTCATTTTTCTAAGAATTTTCATAATAAAAAGATGCTAATTATAGTTGGAATCTCAAATATCAACAATTTAGAAACACGAATGGTGTTATATGTTATAATTGTCATGGATTATGAAAATTTGAAAACCATTGCAATCAAAATGAGTCTCTAGGTACAATAATATGATTCCACTTTGTTCAAAGTGAAAATTAAGAAAGTATTAAAAATGAAGAACAATCCCAAAGGCGATCCCAAAAAAATCAGGTATGAGATAGCCACCTTTGAAAAGAAGGGTATTGAGTACAAATAGAAGTTCAAGGAACATAACTATAGGTAAGATATGAAAAGATATGATATGTGTAAATGATGGAAAGAAGAAGAAATCAAGGAAAGTCATAGGAGATCCTAGTTCGGTAAAAACATCGAGAAGGTGTTGATATAACTAAGAAGGAAGAACACAAGTCCAAAGAAATCCATGAATAACCTTTAGCTATAACTAAGAGAGAGCAAGTGGATGAAGCATTCTTGATAGGTATTCAATCATAAAATTACGAAATAGGAGATGAAATCATTACACATAAAGGGACATCCAAGAATAATGAGAAGGACTCAAAGGAAAAAATAGATAAGAAAGAGTCATTGAGCTCTTTTTATTACTATATATTATTTTAGTGATCTAATAAGCTGTGTGTCTCCTCTAGGATTCTAGGAGAAATGTACCATTGGAAGGAATCATGGTAGGATTTAAGAGGTTTCTCTTCACTTGTATATGTTGATGAAAGTCTTCTCCATGTTGCAAAGTGAGTGAACAAGAAAAGGTGTATATGTGGGCCCTCTCATAGGGTCTTTGAGCATGAATGATCTATGTAAGGCAGTTTGAAGGATGTGGTTGATCATATGAACAAAGTAAATTTTATTCATGTCTTTTATATATCTTGACAAATTTTTTGCCAATAAGTCCAAGTTTCCGTCAAGTGTATCTTCATATAAAAATTGTGATTAGTTTGATAAAAACGTTATTCTCTACGATCTACATAGACATTACGAGTTTTCTTTAAACAAGTTAAAATATTATAAGATAGTCTCTTGAGATCATAGTTTTGAATAATTTGTTATGTTTTTCCCCAATTAGTTATTTAAGTCTTGATCAAGTGTGTGATAGTGTTATATTATAACCACCTTATCCTTTAAGAATAGAGTCATGAATGAAGTGAAAATGGTAAGGTTTGTCATGGTATATAAAGCGTCATTTGATGTGTTAAGTGAGTGTCATAGCTATGAAAAGTGTATGAGAAAACTTGTCATGGTCATTTAAAGGTTGAAGTACTCTTAAAGATTCTAATAAGATGCAGATGCCATGTGTATGCTATATGCTCTATGAAATGTTGAAGATACGGTCCATCAATGAATGAGAAGAGTAATTGTCTTAGGAGGTTAGTGAACAAGATTGAGAATGCTTAAGGAATTTTACATGGTCATCAATACATCAAAACCTCTTAGGTATTGTGCATACAAAAAGCACACATTCAAATATCTATGAATCATAAAGAGAATCCTAATCGGACAATAATCAATTTTCAAGCCCCTTAATTAAAAAACAAGGATAATAGAGTAATGGTGCCTCTCAAGGTATTATAGAATCATTAAGGATTTTGAAAGAAACTTCACGTAATCATAAGGTAAAGTTGAAGCACTCATTGTATCATATTAGTTCATGAATAATTTATGTGTGCTCTAATTCTAGTTACAAAGGAAATAAAACAACAATGATTTATCATGTTGATTCAAGTCAATGAGAAAGTAAAAATAAAATATATCCATGTGAATCTTAGGTATTTATGGGCAAGTCCTGAGATCATCTCACCAAGTTAGTTTTTTTTTCAAACCCACAAGGTTGTCTTAGTAAAATATGTGTCGAATCATTTCTAAGGTCTACAAAGAGATCCAAGTGTGGTTACACTCCTCGATAAGTGAAAATCATGTTGTTACTTCTGTTATCATCCATAAGTTATGTGGTCTTCAAAATGTGTTGCAAATATGGTCACCCACATACGTGATTGTCTTAAACTTGAGAAGCTTGAAGAACTAGCATTCTCTACCAATTTAACACTCACAGAGACTCGAGAAAGAAGGTATAAATGAGCGATAAATTAAAAATGGTCTTAATATGTTATGGAGAAAAATATTTGGTTTATTTCAGAATTAATTTGAAATGATCATCAGAAGTTGGTTGATAGTTTATTTTCGGCCTATGAAGATCAAGGTTGAATGGCTAACCGAGTGTTGCAAATATGGGACCGATTTGAGTTGATCGGGTAAATTTTGATGTTTTTAGTATCTTTAACATGCTTTAAAGGTGTCTTGAGTGGATGTCTCATGAAGATCATATGAATTAGAATAAGAAAATTTTAGGAAAATAAATATTAGAGATAAGTTCTCATATGGGTATGTATTATGTCAAGATTGTATATGATTACTTGTGGCCTTTAGATTTTTCTTGAGCGGAAGTCGAGGGCATCAAGATTTTTTAAAACCATATAGGTCTAAGATGGAAAATTAAAATGGATAAAGGACTATAAGGACTATGCGGATGAATTTAATTTCTAGATAGGTCTTGTTGAGCTCATTAATGAAGATGCCAAATTGTTATTGAATTCATAAAATATTGTCGCAACTTGTACATTAGTGATCAATATGTCTTGATATAAAAGCATGAGATGAGAAGGACCTGGAGTGATCTTCATGCATAGAGAGTGATGCTTGAAAGAGTAACAAGAATAGTATGAGAAAAATTCTTTATTTCTTAATATTGTATCGAACAGAGCATCTTTATAGGAATGAGAACACCACTTAAGGATGAGGGAGATAGTAGCAATCTTGAAATAGAGGTTTGGATGACAAAAATATCTTACAAGGAATATTTACTTATTATTACAACTACTTTGAGATGGGAAACAAGTTTCATGACTAAGTAGGTCATTATAACACACAAGGAGGACAATAAACATTGAAAGGAAAGTTCGGGGTAGAGTTCATTATGTTGACTCATCCATATGATATGAAACGAAGGTATGAGGACTTATTCTTACATAGTCAATTAGCAAGAGGTAGATTGATTCGAGGTGGAGAAACAAGGGATTGTTCCATGATGTATATGGGATTTTATGGATGGAAAAAGTTGGGATAAGTTGAATTATTAATTTGGTTTAGGGACCTAAGGCTTAAATGATGCTTGCAACTAGTACATAACAAGATGAATCCCGGTTTTAGTTTCAAAAACTAAAATAGACATATTTATGAGTTAGGAGGATGTTACCAATAAAATTTTAGTTATTTGCCATGTTTGTGTGTTATGAAGAAATTTGTTCTCACCATATGTTAATGAATTCAAGTATTAGCCTTTGCGATCACCAATCTCTATAATACATTACTTTTTATCATTGGTGAGAAATAAAAGTAAACATTAGCTATTGTTAGGCTTCGACCAAACATGACATCTAACCTTCAACTGGTTACTATAAATCATATTTTTGGATCACAACATTAATACTAGAAACTATGCAAAAATATTCTTGACAATTAACATGCAACATATTTTTGAAGGATTATCTATTTTTGACAACCATCCACTTTGCATAGATTGCATGAAAGGAAATGTTTGAAAACATAGATGTTAGCGAGAGAGAGGATTTAAGTTGACATATGAATGGACAATTTTTAATATTACTTGTTGGTAATTTACACCAATTGAGTAGACTAGCATAAAGGCAATTAATATTTAATCTCCATAACTAGTAGAAAAGAATAATGTAGTGGCCGCTAGGCTCAAAAATATATTTATTTGAAAATAGCTATATAATAACAAAAAATGGTCATGCTTTGTGGCCACTAAGCTCCTTTGATCACCAATTTTCATTATAAGCACTATATGTTCAATTGTGGATCGATATTGTTTTTCAATGATAGTAATTATATCGTATTGGTTGGACTTCACATTTCAGACCAAATTGCAGCACTACATTTCAACAAGACAGATAAAGACTTATGTATTTCACCTAAAATATATCTTTGTAAATTATAAGCCATATTCATTCATATCAAAGAAAAATTCAAAATAACTATTGAATAAGAAATCATGGTCTAGCTTAGCGGCCACTACAATACTTTCATTACCTCTAGTCGTAGTAATCACTAGAAGTACAACTTTAAAACAATTTTTATTGTCAATTACTATAATTGTATCAAATTAGCCACACATTATCAGGTGGAGCCAATTGCTACACTACTTTACATCAAGATGGATCAATAATTTATCTTCGTATCAAAGGAATAAAGTTGTGGCCGATAGGCACAACAATTTCTAACTTTGAGAATAGATATATAATAACAAACAATGGCCAATCTTAGTGGCTGATGGCCTCCTATCATTACCATTTTCCATTGTAATCAATATATGTTACACTTTAGATGGTTAGTGATTTTCATTGATTTTAAGTGTCACATATTGGATAGACTTCACATGGATGACCCAATTACTACACTACATTGTATCAAGAGGCATCTAATCTTATTTATTTCTCCTAAGATATATCTTTGAAAATTGTAATCCATATTCATCAATATAAGAGAAAAATGGTATCAACCGCTAAGCTCAATAATTTCTTAATTTCAAAATAGCCGTTGAATAATAAATCATGTAATAGCTTAGAATCCAATTCCTATAACACTCTCCATTGAGAGGGATCAAGACTTTCTATTCTTATAAAAGAAAATGCTTAATGAACACCAACCTTCATTACTCATTGAAAGGAATAACGTAGCGGTTGTTAGGCTCAACAATTTTAATTTTGAGAGGATTCAAGACTTATTTATTTCTCCTAAGATATATCTTTGTAAATTATAATCCATATTCATTCGTATCAAAGAAAGAGCATGGTGTCCACTAGGCTTAACAATTTCTCAATTTCCAAGTAGCTATTGATTAACAACTTGTGATATAGGTTAGACGTTGCAAGGATCCTTTCATTACCTCTTATTGTAGTAATCACTATCTTTAATTATTTAGATTGATTGTAATTGTCAGTGATCATAATTGTTTCAAATAGGTTACACCTTACTTGGTGGATCCAATTTCTGCACTACGTTCTGCCAAGAGGGATTGACCCTTTTAGCTCGTATAAAAAAGGATTAGCATTCGCTAAGTTAAATTACTAGTTGAAAGGAATAATGTAGCAGCCGCTAGGTTCAACAATTTTTAATTTTTGAATAGTTATATTATAACAAACAATGGTCTAGTTTAGTGGCCGCTAGGATCCTATCATTATCACTGTCATTTTAGTTGTATCCTTTTGGATAGACTTTACATGACAACCATAATTATTGCACTACATATTTATCTCATACAAGATATATATTTTTAAATTGGAATTCATATATACCCCTGAAAGCAAGTGATATTTTTGTAGTTTTGATAAGATAAATATGTTAAGGTGAAATCACATCACCCTTGATTGCTTACAATTCGATGGTTGAGGTAGTCAGTGTGATTCATCAAACATGGAGTTATCCCAAAGTGTGGGAATTTGCAATCGGGATAACCCTCCGGATGAAGGTCGGTTCCTATTCCTCTATTCTGATGCACACATCCAAATTGTAGAGGATCTACTCTAAAATCTACTCTAACTTGCCAAGGAGACATGGTTAAGAAGATTACAAGAAATTAAACCTAAACTAATAGAGGTGATACACCAAAAGGAATGCTAAACACCTACTTTACATGGAGATGGAAACCAAAATTAGATTAAGAAGGATGAAAATACACCACATATCAATCCACTGATGAGAATCCACTAACCATTAAACATGTAATACAATAACCATGCACAAATAACCAAGATTGCAATGAGAGATCAAAAGAAAGAAATGAACACAAGAGAGGGTTGAAATTCATCCACAAACTTATATTATTGCTCCACAGATTTGATGCAGTGCATTACGATGGCCAAGAGGCACAAACTTACATTACAATGTGAATGGGAGATTTAGAATCCAAAAATTCACTTACAGGAAAGAGAATAATGTAGGGTGCAAAGAAAAATTATCCAACTTTAGAAAAATGCCCCTCCTTACAATATATAGGAAGAATGAGAGAAGGGAGAGAAGGAAGAAACTCAAAATATTGCTTCAACCACCCTAAAATGCATTGAATTCACCTACAACAATGATGGGTGCCACTGCAAAACCCATACCTCCATGTACTATGCCTTGTTGGGAAAGAAAGGAAGCCCATACCTTCATCATTTGGGTAGGTGAAAATTTGAAAACACCCCCTAAAATGGCGGACTGTATTTCTTCATTTTGAGGAAATCGATTTTCTACAAATCTAAGCTCCCAGTCAAAAGTTATGGCCATTTGAAGAAGGGGGTTGCTATTATACAATAAATGTGGATGTTGATCTTTTCTTTTTGGACTCTGAAATTTCCTTGCAACCTTTGAAGTCTGAAATTTCAAACTTTCAGGTAGTTTGACTTTGGAGGTCAATGCTACTCTTGTTCATTTAGCTTGAGTCAACAAAACCTCCACAACTCCAAAACCCTAAAGTTTGAAATTCGGACTTCGGGTTTTGGACTTTGAGTTGTGATTTTTCAATCTGGGGGGTTAAAGGTTCCAAAATTCTGAAACCCCAAAGTCTGAAATTTGTACTTCTAATCCTTGAATTTGACCCTAACCTACCTTTGAACGGATCTACCCCGAAATCCAAAATTTCAGACTTTTGGAGTTTCTTCATTTCCCAAATTCCTCTACAATTTGCTTGTCTTACATAAAGCTATTTATCTAACCTTGAAATGTAAGCTCCCATGACTGAATCAATCCCTCCATTTTATCAGTGTGCAAGGTCGTGTTTTTCCAATTTTGTCTAAGAGGCAAAATTGGATAACAATTTGGTGACTCATGGGGTCACCTTCCTGTTAGGTGGAATATCAGTTGTCTTGAAGTATCCATTTGGCATGGAGTTATGAATGATAGCCTAATACCAATCTTGTACTTGAAACTTACCCCCGACATTTTGTAAAATACGAGACCTCGAACCTGATTTGTTCCTAAAAAGGACTATCCTGAAACCTGATTTTAAATGCTCTGCATTTGTTTTCCTTTGAAATTAGCAATTGTTTCCCACAAGTATGAAATTATCCCCTATTACAACATTCACGTGGAGGTACATTGAATGCACAATGATACAATATGGGAACAATAAAACCTGTACCAAAGGAACATAGGGAAATTGAGACCTAAACTACAACAAGACAATGTGCATATGCACTTAGAGGAGTTAAAATCCCGAGGTTAATATTTACAGGTGAAACCTTTTCTTTTCAAAAGAGCAATGTTTAAGAAAGATTTTATTAACCAGAATCAGAATTTCCTCTCCATACATCATATAAAATTGGAAGGCATTGGTGCTCTTACATCCCTTGACCATATAAGAGCCACTCCAAATGGCATCAAACTTGGAATTCTTTCCGGTTTTTCCCGATATACATCCCACTTCAAAACTAGGTCACCCACTTGGTGGGTTCTTTCGTTAGCCCTTTTGTCGAATGTCATTTTGATCATGGCTTGCTCCTTTTCCATGGTTTACATGGCATGTTTTCTTATCTCCTCCAATTCCATCAATTTTGCAGACCTAGCTGTTTCATGACTTCCAATGCCGGAAACTCAAGTGATATACGTAACATTTCCTCTTTCCCGTAGACTAGCTTGTAATGGGAATTGCCTGTTGACACCTTTGGTGTGATCCTGTCAGCCCACAAGGATGAATTTATCTTGGTATGCCATGTCCTCTTGATTCTCATCTAGATTCCTCTTGATAATTCTTAGCAAATTCTTGTTTGTGGACTCTGCTGTCCATTACCCTATGGGTAATAATTTGAAGAGGTGATTAAGTAGATCCTATTCCTAACAACCCATTATGTGATCTTGGAACCTAGGAACACCAATGTATTTTTGATATGATAATAGATGGTACACCAAACCTAGTCACTATCCCTTCATAGAAGTCTAGTACGCTAGACTCATTAGCTTCTTTTAGTGCTACCGCCTCGGCCCATTTGGTGAAATATTCTATTTTGTTAGAATCCACTTGTGACCTTGGCTTAAATTTAGATTGATGACCCCGATGAAGTCCAATCCCCATTGCATGAATGAGTGATCAACTTAAATTAGATGTAATAGAAGTGTCTTAGTCTTTCCTTGCCTGTGAAGAATTCACATTTTTTACACTTTTTGATCCAGATATAGCAGTCATTGAATATTGTGGGCCAATAGTACCCCACCTTCATTATTTTGAGAGTTGTTACCCGCAGAGCAAAATGACCTCCGACCTCTCCATTGTGAAACTCCTGTAACACCTTCTCAATTTGACAGTTCCAATGCACCTCAATAGAACTCCATTAATGTCCTTATTGAACAAAACACCGTCAAAAGTACTTATAAAATGGCTTGTAATCTCAAGTATCTCTCTTTGCTTTACTCATTTATAGAGGGCATAAACTGATTCTAGGAAGTGTATCGCGTCCGAGTCCAACAAGGAGTGGGAAAATGATCATTTGCTTCTTGTTGATCATCCCTGTAGTACACCAAGATAGTTTCTTTTCCATCATCTTCTTCAACCTGTTGACTCAAGGCTAGATGTTCACATAGTCCTTTGCCATGGAATAGTTTAGTGCCTTGATCTCGATGTTGTATTCCATGACACGAGTGATCCATCCTACACGTTTCTCATTCAAATCCTTATTTAGAAGGAAGTCCTTGAATCTTGCATGAGACACTAGTATTTGGATTCTGTTGTTTGAAACCAGTGCTTGAACTTCTTTAAACTCTTGATTACTACAAGGACATGCTTCTTGATGAAGGAGTACCTAACTTCATATTCTTCCAAACTCGATTGAAGAAGGTAAGTGGCTGCTTAGACCCCTCTTTGTTTTGCTACACTAGGATTGCAGAAATTGTGTCCACACCACCAAAGGCATAGAACATGAAGTCTTTGGAGAAGTTCAAATTAATGAGAGTTGGGGATTGAGATATAGCCTCTTTGATAGCCTCGAAACTAGTTTTACCCTCAATTGTCCACTTAAATTCCATGCTCTTCTTCAAAATCAATGTTATTGGCTTCATAAGAGAGGAAAAATTTGGTATAAACCTGTGGAAAAAATTGATCCTTAGAAGCTTTGAAGAGCCTTCTTATGACTTGGCAATGAAAATTCTTGAATTGCTTCAAATATTTTGGGATCAATTTCCAATCCTTCCTTTGATACAATATGGCCTAGGAACTTGCCTTCATGAGCCAAGAATATGTATTTTTTGGGATTCAATGATGCCCCAAACCTCTTAATCCTTTGAAAGACTTGTCTTAGATGAAATAGGTGATCTGCTATGTTTTTAGAGAGCACAATGATATCATCAAGATACAATAGCACTATTTTGTTGATCAACCCCTTTAATTCCATATCCATTACCCTTTGGAAAGTGGTTTCAAAATTTGACAATCAAAATGGCATCTTCTTATAGGAATAGGTGCCCCACTTGGTGGTGAAATCCATTTTGAACTGATCATCTTCCTTCACCATTATCTGATTATACCCCGAGTAGCCATCCAGGAGGGAAAACCTTTCCAAGCCGACTACCACTTGTAAGATCTGCTCCATTGAAGGAAGTGAGTAGTGGTATTTGAGAGATTCCCTATTTAGGTCTCAAAATTCCATGCACAACCTAATTTCTCCATTCTTCTTCCTGACTAGTACCAATTTTGAAACCTAACTTGAGTGCTTGATTGGAAATATAATGCTTTCCTCTATTAGCTTGTTTAGCTCTTTCTTCATAAGAGGCTTAATGTGAGGGTTGAATGGTATTTGCTTTTTCTTGATGGGCTTAGCATCCGGATCCAGTTCTATTGTATGTTGTGCCAAATTTGGATTGAATCCTCTCAGGTATCCATATCTCTAGGTGAAGACATCCGAAAACTCTTGGCAGAGCTGTATGAAATCTGATTTCTCCTGCTCAGTTCTTACTTTTCTAATTTGGAGTGTTTTACCTTCTCCAACTAAAATTGGTTCTAAATCCTCTCCTTTGACCTGTATGTTGGCTTTTCTTTACGAAATTGATCATTAGGATTGAAAATGGACTCCAACATCACCAATCCTTTAGGAAGCTTGTTGGTTCGTAGCTGCACTACTTGATCCCTCTACTGCTGCTTCAATCTCTCCTAGTTCCTAGCTGAAAATTCAGACTCTTCCTGTAAGAAATTAATGATCTATTGATCAAGTATCAAACACCCGCCACCTCATGTTATTATCGGCATTGTTGGCCTTACAATCACATAGATACGTGGTTGTGTTTTGTCTCTTTTGATACTATCAACTACATCAAATGTTGCTCCAATGACTACAAGTATATCTCGCATCTTCATTTTTATTTCTAGGTATGGACTCGATGTTGAAAGCTTCAAAGTCTTATATTAGGTCCCATACCCTTTTTCGTAGATATTGAGTAGCTCATTCTTTGTAGCATGTTGTCCCCTAACCTGATTCACAATTAGTTCACTATCCCCAAACACTGTAAGTTCTTTATGCCTCTTTTCCTGGCCCAATGAAGTGCATGAATAAAATCCTCATATTTAGCTGTGTTGTTTGAATAGGAAAGATGGAAATGAAAAGCTAAATAATACTTGATGTCCTATGGTGAAACCAACATTTCAACTCCTCCAACACCTTGTTTGCTTCTTGAACCATTGAAAAATAGTTTCCATATTTCATTGTCATCCTTATTTGTCATATTGGTGAGGCTGGGACAGTGAATTTTCTTCATGCACACAATATACACCCAATTTTGATTCTTCCATTTCCTTGTAAGGATCAAACACATGTCTTTTTTTTTCCCATTCATCCGAGTCAAATTTGGAATACCCTCAACTTTGGTACCTATTTCTAAATCATTTGAACACTCTTCCTGATCAAAGGATGAGCAATTGGTGTTGATTGGGCTTGGAACATGGGGCTCAATGTGAAATTTTACAATTAGTTATGACCTAATTTTCACTTTGGCCCCATACCTCATCTTGAATAACAAGTGGGTACAATCTAGAGATAGATATCTGCTAATTTTGGTAGCGAAGTCCCTTAATAGACATAGTGCAAAGAGTTGCGAAAGGTCAATCATAGACACATCTTGCAAAACTGTGACATTTGGGCAAGCACGTAGGGTTAAAACTAACCATTTCATGATCCCAACTGTTCCTAATGATGTTCCATCCAGTTGCACTACCCCTTTCAACATCGGCTCATACTTTAGACCTAATTGGTATGCTATTTTCTTTGGCATCACTGAGCTACTTGCCCCCAAATTGATCATGCAATTGTGTACTAAGTGGTTCCCTACAATCAATGACATATAGAAAGGTGAAGATTTCAAATTATTGCTTGGTGGAACCCCTTCTTGTGGCAACCTTTGCATTAGTGATAACTTTATCTTAGCTTTGGTTTGATCTATTTGAGGTAGACCAATTGGCCATTGCAACTTGTAACGATTCTTGTTGTCCTGGGATTTCCAGTGACTCCCACATGGAAATTTCCACATGTTTTTTCTTCATCTAATCTATGATGTTGAAAGAGGATGGATTATCCTTTTATTGTGCGTTACTTGGCACAACCTTTTATGGAGCATGAATAGGAAAATGTGTTGTTGCAACAGGTGCCTTAGGTTGATTTGATACATTTGGGGCTGCACTTGTCTTATTAGCACCTTGTGGTGCGAGAGTGGGTTGAGAAACTACAGGGTTAGATGACTGTCCTTCCTCAATGTTCCTCTTCTTTGACCGTGTATTGGTAGCTACACCCTAGAAAGGAGGTTGATTAACTCTATAGAAGTCTTCTATTTTCTAATTGACCAACATGGTTTCCATTAGAGGTGCCTCTTGATGGGTTCCTTGCTTTGCTGAATTCCCTCCTCACTTGGTTCTTGGGACACACCGATGGTCTACACCATTAGATCCTGATTCAGTGCACCATTGAAACACATTGATTTATTGTGAGGTAGATTATAGGGGTAACACCACTCGTACTCTATGCCATGTTGTTTTGAGTTGGAACCAAGGATCTTGATGTTAAAACTACATTTGGATCATATGGTCGGAATGTCTTGGCTGTTTGAGGTTGTCCGTGGTTTAGATTTTGATTTGCAACCTATGTTGGTGGTTTATTTTTCTAATATGAGGGTCTCGGCTTGATATTGAGTTTGAGGTTGACACGGTCAGAACTCGAGCTTCTTTGTCTCTTGATAGGCATTATCTCATTTCCTAGGTTTTGTATCTATTTCATAACCTCATGTAGTTCTTTTTAAGTGCTTTAAGAAGCAAAAGCTTCATCGTTGCTTTGATTTCTTGGAGCTGGAATAGGATTCAACTCAAGTTTCTAACTAGTTGTAAGATCTCCCATGTCCACATTTAGAGGGGCATTGGTGGCCTTGGTGCAAGCTTAGCAGCTTGAATCAAGTAGTTTTATACCTTGATAGCTATGTTGTAGGCCCTTGATAGTGTTATTCCTCCCATTGATTGGATCATCATAGAAATGTCAAAATTCATAGCCTTCAAGAAGTAAAGGAATGCTCCTTCTGCTATTGGTGCGAAAACTATCGGAATCCTATCCCATGTCCACTAGAAATGGAATTTAAAATCTTCCATTTTCTCATTAGGATCTCTTTTGATTGTTGTTAATTGTTCCAATAAAGAAATATTATCTTCCCTCTCTCCAAAGTGGTTCTGAAAGAACTAAACACAACTAATTCCAATTATGAATAGAGGATAATTTTTACATCAAAATTTACCTAAACATCCCCAAAGTGTTTGAGTGTAGAAGATATTTTTATAGCTTTCTACGACTATGAGAACACGAAAAAAGGACATTGGGAGCTCTAGTTATGTTCGGTCAAAGTTTAGTCAATGAGAAAGTCAACTCTAGTCAACATGTCGATATTGGACCAATATCACTACGACACGTGGCTAAAGGGTGTCGAGAAAAAAGAGAGTTGTTTTAGCTAGTTATCAACCTCGGTCTTCGACAAGCGTAAAAGTTGGTGGTTTCGATAAGAGGCTCAACTTTTGTGATGGAGGGGAGCTTGACCGCCATGTGGACTAATTTTTATCACCGACGTGGTGGGTCGACAAGCCACCATGTGGCTTGCCACCACATGGTTTGCCACCACACTCGATTTACCTATCGAGGATCAATTTATATTTTAGCTCGGCAAGCTATTTCTATTTGAACCGAGTTGAACACATTCCCTCGTGGGTCAAAGTCATTCGGGATTGGGATTATCCCATATTATCAACAAAGAGGACTAGGCATATAGCTCGGCACATGGCTCATTCAACAACTAACACATTTAAACAAACCACCACTCCAAACATAGCAGCCAATATATAATCTGCTAACCTCATGTCATGCAAGGATCCACGTAGTGGATAAGCGGTGGGGGCCAATACATAGGCCATGTGTGGTAAGTCCATGTGAAAAGAGGGGGAGTCTAAGGTTTTAAAACCTTAGAAAAATTTAAGGGCCACCCCATGTGGGATTTAACCCACTTAAACAAACATGCCGCCCACCATGGGATTTATCCCATCCATATGCCACGGTTAGGCTTTGAATAACCTATAGGATAAAAATTAAGGCATTATTTTTAGGGACCTATTTTAATATAAATAGGGGGACCCCTCTTCATTGTAAACACACAACTTGGAAGCTCATTCCTAGAGCTTGAAAGGTGGAGATCGAGCCAAGAGGAGAGTTAGATGCCATGTCAACGACATAGTTGTGTGAAGTCCTAATTTATTTAGGCATTATTATTTTAATTATTATTGACCTATTATTTTTAGGCAATAGTAAATTAAAATTATTGTGACTAGGAGTTTTTTAATACTACCTAGCTGGCCCATAGCGCCACACCAAATTATTGTAAATCTTGGAGTATTGACCGGAGTGCCATAGGGTGTTATGAAGTGTATGCGGAAGGCCGATCAAGATTCGGAGGATTCGAACAATGGAGTTAGTGTCATAGAGCTTACCGAATACGCTAGGAAAGGGAAAGTCGGTGCTATTTTTCACCCTTGTCAAGGTCGAATATTCTTCTAAGAAAGTTCTTAATAGTTTCCATTAGGTTTTCTTGTGAAAGTACTATTGTAACTTACAAGTTTTGATTAGTGGAGCAGGTTCGAAAGAACCGGAGATGTAGGAAATTTACGAACTCCGTAATCAACCCTTTTTGCAAAGTGTCATACTTATTGCATTATTTTAAGTTGATTTTAATAGGGTAAAAATTAAATGGTAATTTGGTAAGCCTATAAAGGTCAGAAGATTGAGAAGATAAAAATTTCGGTCTATTTTCGGATCAATAAACCCTCATTGTTAGGCTCCTAAACCATTATAAGGCCTTACCTTTGAAAGATGAAGCCAACAATTTGACCACAACATCCATTTCATTAATTTCATGAATTGCACAAACATTTGCAATGTCTTGGATGTGGTCAATAGGAGTTGTATGATTTTCTCTTATGAAATAGGGAATGTTCTTTAGTGTTGCAAATTGGAATTGGATTTTGAGCATTTAGGGCAAGTGGACTACTGCCCGTGAAGTTGACAAAGGGATTCGGTGGTTGTTGTTGTTGTAGATGTGTCGTTATGATTGGCCTAAGAACCCTGGTTGATTTGAGAAAATTTATACTAGGTGGAGATGGTGATCTTTGTGGTCTTCCTCCTTTCCTTCCTCTCGCCTAGTGATAATTACAAATATAAAAATAGGTCCTCTTCTCTAGTGTCATACCTAGTTCGAATTATTCTCATGTACTTGGGTAACCTATGCTATTAAACTGATGCATTCTATACCTTTGGAGTCACGGATGTGTTGGGGAATGAGCCTCTAAATGCCAAGATTTTTCCAAGTCACACACCAAACTCGACAAAATTAGAATGGAACTTTGAAGGACCTATATATTTGATATTCTAGAGGTTGAAAATTGTTTTGAAATGACAGTCCCAAAAAATTAAAAATACAAAACCTCTGAATGTCCGAAACCTCAAAATATGAAGTTTAGAGAACTACGAAATCTGAAATTTGAAATTCTGAAATCGTGAGATGTTTGAAATCCTAAAATCCTAAAACCCGAAATTTAAAAAACTCGAAATTTCAAAATAAAAATTTCAAAAAACTAAAAATACCCTTTTGAAGATTAGCCTCTAATCTATCAATTGGTGAAATTTGGACTTTTTTGAGCAAGTTAAGCCCTTGAAAATTGATTTTGGAGTTCAACTTGAGAGGTGAAAAGTCCAAAATTGGAAATTTGTAGTTTCCTAAGTCTGAATTTCTTGAAAATGCCTTCAAATCTCATAGGATGACTTCCTTGTCCCACCGGGCGTGTGAAAACTATTAGACAAATCACACTGACCACCTCAACCATCCACTTGCAAGCAATCAGGGGTGCTATGATTTCACTTTAACAAAATCATTGCACAAAAATTACTTAATTTAAAAATAGCGATAGAATAACAAATCATGGTATAGCCTAGTGGCTGCTAGCTATATACCAATACCTCTTGTCATTGTAAACATTATTTTTACAACTCAGAGGTGATAGTGATTTTTGTTTTTTGTAACGCAAAAAACACCTTCTAGGATTTTAGAATTTTTATACGACATGTCGTCGTTTTAATGGTAGGTATTTATATTATAATATCACAGTTTCATATAGTTAAAATATTTTATTATTCATATCTTTACATTTAAATTTTGTAATAAATGTGTCAATTATAATGTTTTCTAACTATTATGTTAAAAAACATGCCATGTGGAACAATATAATTGGATAATTAGTTTCCATTTGCACACTACATCTAACATTGTATAGGTCGATTTTGATAAAATTAAAAAAATGTTTCTATACATTTGTACACTTTATTTCATTTGTTTTATTACAATATTGTATTTTTTTATTGCGTTTCAACTATTTTAAGCTACAACCACATGTCGTCATTTCTTGGTTGTTATTTATATTATAATATCGTGGTTTAATATTATACTTATTTCTTTACATTTAAATTTCGTAATAAATGTGTAAATTATAATGTTTTATAACTATCATGTTCAACATGCCATGTGGCACAATATAATTGGATAATTATTTTTCATTTGTGCATTACATCTAACATTGTATAGGTTGGTTTTTATAAACTTAAAAAATGTGCCTATACATGCATACACTTTATTTCATTTGTTTTATTACAATGTTATATTTTTAATTACTTTTTAACTATTTTACGCTATAGCCATGTATCGCCATTTCTTGGTTTCTATTTATATTATAATAGCGTGGTTTGATATTATACTAGTTTATTCACATTTTAATTTCATAATAAATGTGTAAATTATAATGTTTTCTAACTATCGGAGTTCAAACTTAACATGTGGCACAAAGTTATTGGAGAATTACATTTCATTAACGCACTACATCTAACATTATCTAGGTGATTTTTGATTAAAAAAATTAAAAAATGTTTCTAAAAATTGATATAATTTATTTCTACTGTTTTATTATAATATTATAAGTTTTATTACGTTTCAACTATTTTAAGCTATAGCCAATAACAAAAGGTGTTGTTTTCAATATTTCTTATTTCTTCGTTATCCTGCACCTTTTCTCAATGAGTGTAAAATTCAAAATTTGAATTGTGAATCCCCCCACATTTTTGAGAATTTGAAATTCAATGTTAACACAATTTCCACCGCTCATATTTTCAAAATTCCATTTCTCACATTTTTTTATATTTTAAAAATTTCTATCATGGAATGTGTTGGATAAACTATTAAATACTCCAGAGAACTAGTTTTTAGGGTTTTTATTTTTTCAGTCTTGCAGAACAACTCGTGAAATCATAGAATAATACAAGCAAGCCAAAGATTGCAAGGCCAAATGCAAGAATCTCGGTCCTTTTGGCCAGGGAACAATCAAGTAGTAATTATAATCTCGTTCATGGATTAAGAAAAAGGGAACAATAAAGCAGTAACAAAAGGGTGCTCACACATTGGGGAAGAAAAATGGGTTACGGAAAAATAGTGCACATAGCTTGATGTAGTAGTCGGTGGTTTGAATGGCATCACCAAGCATGAAAAAATCTCAGATCTAAATAAGGTATTTATCAAAAACGTATACTATACTAAATGTGCACCTTTTTGATTACTGGACTTATACAATCATTCTATCTTCAACCGAATCTTGCTTTTTTCAACCTCATTCCATCCCTGCTTTTCCCTACAAGAACGCGCTTCGTGGCCCAACTCTACTTATTGATTAATTCTGGTCGTTTTGTCTAACTTCCTTTTGAATACTAGTTAATGTCTTTTTCACATCAGTCCATCCCTATTTTTCCCTATGAAAAACGTGATCCGCGACCCTAGCTCTTTTTACAAGTTCTTTCTGATCATTTTGTCACACCACCTTGTGAATACTAGTTCTTGTCTTTTTCACGTCAATCTAGCCCCTACTTTTCCCTACTAAAATGTAATCCATGGCCCTAGCTCTACTTATTGGTTCCTTCTGATCATTTTGTCACACCACCTTGTTCCTAAAGAAAATAAGGAATATGTTGGGCCCTAACCAAAGAAAATTTAATCCCTTTTCATCTCTGGTTTTTATTTCATTTGAACACTTTCAAGTTTCCACCGATCTATCCCCCTCTGGATTGTTTTTCCCAATAATGATGGACAATTGCCTAAACGCTAGTTTTTAAAATTTTTAATGAGACTCAAAATATTGTTTTAATATTCGTTACGTCTATTTTTTTCCTTTTATTATGATGATAAAAACAACCTGAGGTAAATATTTCATTGTACATTATTTATATGGTTATTGCATTGACTTTGTGAGAATATATTTGAGGTTAACAAAATAGTCTAAATTTGTAAAATCATATCGGGTTTTCAATTGTGAGATAGTTTTTTTGTGATGGAAGGTTAAACATAGTATATATAAAATTTTATCTATAAAATATTATAATCACTATGCATTAAAATTTATATATTAAATATTTCAATCACAATGTATTTATATATGTTAGTCACGACAATAAAATTATATTAAAACAATATTATCAGTATGCCACGTATCATTGGCGGAAGATAGAGTGTCGACATATATATTAATTCATTAGGGTTGTTGTGGAAGGCCACAATATTATTAGTTTGTTTGGAAGGACACAAACTAATATTATTTAGATATTATTTGTCCCTAGGATTTTACAAAAACAAGAAAGCTATTCGTGAAGCTTAGTGGCCGCTAGGGTATAGCTTAATAAAATATTTGTAGCTTAGTGATCGGTACTCAATAACAAATATCATAAAGTCATATGCCGCAAAGACAACGCCACATTGTAATATATAGAACATAGCGATCGCAAGATTTAAAAAATAATGAAAGATATTGTGAGTCTAACGTTTGCTAGGTATCGCCTCAACATATTATTTGGAGCTTAGCGACTGCTAGGGTTTCAAAAAAAAAAAAAGATATTTTAAGTCTAGCATCTGTTAGGTATTGCCACAAAATAAAGAAAGATATTGTAAGTCTAGCATCCGCTAGGTGTTGTCAAAAAAATATTCTTGAAAAAATTTATGAGCTTAGAGATCGGTACTCAAGAATGGATATCATGAAGTTATACACCATAGAGACATTGTTGCAACATATTATTTGGAACATAGTGGTCTCTAGGATTTATTAAAATAAAAAAGCTATTGTGATTCTAGTATCCCCTAGGTATTTCCGCAACATATTATTTGTACCATAGCAGTCGCTAGTATTTCACAAATTAAATTAAGGTAGTGTGAAATTGGTGGCCTCTACGCACTGGAACAACATAATATTTAAAAAAATTTCTACATGATTTACCATTTTAAATGAAATTGATTTGAGATTAGATTCTGCTAGCCTTTACAACAATGTAAGAATTTAAGATTTGTGTTCATTAGGATTTAACACATAAGATTTGGGTCATAGAGGTCATAAGAATTTAACACATTAACATGAGATTATAGAAGGCTAACATCCACTAGAATATGTGTACTCATAATGCTTGTGTTAGGAATTAGAGAACAAATATGCGGAAACAATTCCTCAAACCACAATAGTAGGAAACTATATAGCAAAATTATACTTGCAGAAATATAACAACATAAATAAATAATGCACAAAAGAAGACAAGAAAAGATTTAACATGGTTCACCCAATGTGGGCTACGTCCACCAAGAACTTGCTCATATTTTATTATCAACAAGAGTAAAACAACTCTCATAGTCTTCTCTCAGTTATGAACTCACAATAGAATTCCAAAGATGCTAAACCACATCTAAACCACAATTGACACCCAATTGCTTAACCTTGATCACTCTTGATCACCTCTTGATCACTAAGACTCAAGACCTCTTGAACACTCAAGATATCTTCAAGATACCCTAACACCTCTATTTATAGGATTACAATCCGATAAGAAGCCCTAAAGCCGACCCTTGAAGTTTGAAAGTTGCGACCTTTCAACTTCCCATGGCTTGAAAAAACTGTCCCGACATTAGCAAATAGTTAACAACATATTAATAGCATATTAACAAAAACAACATAGAAACGACACAATGAAAACATAGCAACATCACAACGGATGATGACCGTAGAATGCTCCTAAAGTCTCCAAACTTAATCGTTCGAGCTCTAGCACTTCAACACTGATTCAAGAAGACCCAAAAACAGGCTCCACACTCCAAAAATCTCCCACTTGGAGATTGTTTCCACTGAGAAAAGTTCTTAACCCTTCATTATCAACCATGAAGGCTAATCAAAGTTGAACAAAACTTCAACTTATCCCTTGTGACTATCTTGGTCATCATATCCATAGGATTATGACTGGTATGAATCTTTTCCAGCTTCAACTTATCTTCTTCCAAAGCTGCCCTAATGAAATGATATCTCAGTTGAATGTGCTTCGTCCTAGAGTGGAAAGCAGAGTTATTCGCCAAATGAATAATGCTATGACTATCACTATGTAGTCTCCCAACTTCCCCGCTTATGACCCGGACTCATCAAGAAATTGCTATAGCCAAATCATCTCCTTGCATGCCTTTGTGGCAAAACATACTCAGCCTCTGTGGTTGAAAAATCCACAACCTTTTATAACCGTGAAATACAAATCACCGTTGTATCACCAACCGTAAATACATAACCTGTCATGCTCCTCATGCTGTCCAAATATCCTACCATGTCTGAATCTACATAGCCACGTAATGTAGTGTCCGATCCACCAAAACACAATGCTACTCCCATGGTCCCTCTCAAATACTGAAGGATCCACTTTACTTCCTGCTAGTGCTCTCTACCTGGATCACTCATAAACTTTCTCACTACTCCCACTGCATGGGCAATGTCAGGCCTAGTGCATACCATAACATACATCAAGCTACCAACTCGCTGATGAGTACGGTACCTTGGACATCTGGATTCTATCCTCCTCAGTCTTGGGACTCTACTCCTTTGATAATTTAAAGTGACCTGCCAAAGGAGTACTAACCGGTTTAGCATCCTGCATACTAAACCTCTCCAAGACCTTCTTTATGTACTCTTCTTGAGATAATACCAGCTTCCTCTCCTTCTTGTTCTCGAGTTATTCTCATACCAAGGATTTGTTTTGCTTCCCCCAAATCCTTCATAGCAAAGGAGTCACCTAGCTATTTCTTGAGTACCTTTATTTCTTGCATGTTCTTCCCTGCAACAAGCATATCATCTACATACAAGCACAAAATAATATAACTACCATCAAGAAACTTCTTGATGTACATGCAATGGTTTGAGTGACACTGGAGTAACCCTTCTCCTGCATAAAACTGTCAAACTTCATGTACCACTGCCATGGAGCTTGTTTCAAGCCATACAAGCTCTTCTTCAATTTGCACACTAACCTCTCCTTCCCTTTGACATCATAACCCTATGGCTGCTACATGTACAATTCCTCCTCCAAGTCACCATGAAGGAATGCAGTCTTCACATCCAACTGTTCTAAGTACATGTCTTCTACTGCAACTAAACCAAGAATAGTCCTAATAGAAGTCATTTTAATAACTAGAGAAAAAATTTCATCAAAGTCTATACCTTTCTTCTGTGTAAATCCTTTGACCACCAACCAGGCCTTGTAACATTTCCTTCCTCCATCTTCCTCTTTTATTCTATACACCCACTTGTTCTGTAATTCTCTCTTGCCCTCGGGTAGCTCCACTAGATCCCAAGTTTAGTTTTCCATAAGAGATCTATGCTCTACATCCATGGCTGCTCCCACTTCTTCCTGGCATCCACCTAGGCTGCTTCCTCAAAGAACTCTAGCTCTCCACTATCGGTGATCAATAAATAATTCAAAGATGGAGTAAATAATTCGGGTTCCTTTCTTACACTAGAAGATCTTCTCACCCTAGAAGATCTTCTCACCTCGAGAGTTTGGGGTTCCTGATGAGTAGGTACTGAACTGGTTTGGTTGTGTTGGAACATGTTGTACTGAACCGGACCCTTGGACACCTTACTATCTGCAATGTCCTCTAACACAATGTATTATTTCTTTGATTCCTCTTTCTGTTCCTACAACTGATCTTTATACATGAATTTTTCATTAAAGATAATATCTCTAGATCGAAATATTTTCTTGTCTTTAAGACTCCAAACACGGAAACCAAAATCATCTTCACCATATCCAACAAAGGTGCATTTCTTAGACTTAGCCTCTAACTTGGTCCTATCATCTTTATCAATGTGAACAAATACCTCACATCTAAATACTCTAAGAAATGAGTAATCAATTTTCTTAACTGACCAAGCCTCCTTATGTATACCTCCATCCAAAGCTATATAGGGTCCTCTATTAATCAGATAAACAATTGTGCTTACCACTTTTTCCCAAAACATGAGCGGCAGCCCCACATGTAACCTCATGCACCTAGCACACTCCATGATTGTCCTATTCATTCTCTCTGACACTCCATTTTCCTATGGAGTATTTGGAACTGTTATTTTCCTATGGATCCCATTTACCGAACAATAATCAAGAAATTCATTGCTATAATATTCCCCTCCATTATCCGACCTAAGACATTTCAACTTGAGACCTATTTCATTCTCAACCAAGGCTTTCCATCTTTTGAAATTTTCAAACACATTAGATTTCTTTCTAATGCAATATACCCAAAAAATTTTAGTTACATCATCAATGAAAGTGACGTAATAACATGAACCACCAATAGAGTTTACCTTATCGGCATGTATGCACTAACTCCAACTCACCCTCCTTCCTAGTAGGTCCAACCTTGAGGAATCTCACCCACTTCTATTTCCCATAAACACAGTCCTCACAGAAGTCCAAATCTAACTCCTTTAATCCAGGCAACCTGTCCTTTATAATATGCATGCCCTTATGACTCATATGATGGAGTCTCTAGTGCCACAAAGTTGCATCTCTATTTGCAGCAACTAAATTGCAATAATGAGCACCACTGGTTAAATACAAAGTATCCATTTTCTTACCTCTTGAAACCACAAGAGCTCCCTTGGCAACCTTCCAATAAACCATTTTGCCACTAACTAACCGTACAACCGTCACACGCCCAAATTTACCATTGATATCAAGTTTCACCTCAAATTAGGCACATGCTTGATGTCTTTAAGTAGCTATGTGTTCCCATTCTACATTTTCACCCAAACACAAACTTTCCCTACTATCTATTGCATGGTTCATCATCACCAAGATATACATGTCTAAAATCACCTTGAACAAAATCAGTAAAGTAATGTTTATGTGGGGTGGCATGGAAAGAAGCCCCTAAATCTAACACCCACGATTCCAAAATATTATCTAAAGAAAGAATTAAGGTATCTTGACAAACATCACCTCCTTCCAAATTTACCTCTTTAGTTTCCTCCTTATTCTTCTTATCTCGAAGAGCCCAAAAATCTTTCTTAGCATGACAAACCTTCCCACAGTGCCAACATTCTATCTTACTCTTGGACTTTGACCTTCCGTGATCATTTGACTTCCCACGGTTACCTTTCCCTCTGTTCTTTTGTCTCCCTCTACTCTCCACCGTCAAAGCATTTCTAGAAGTAGAAGAATCTCTCGGTGCTCTTCCTTTGCATTTCCTCGCTTAGGATCATACCTATTACATCCTCAAACTTTAGCTTTGAGTTATTAGAGACTGAATTACTTACAACCATAACCAAGCTGTCCCAGCTATCTGGTAAGGAGCACAAAATCAACAAAGCCCTGACCTCATCATCAAAGTCAATTTTTACCGAGTTTAACATACTCACAACCATATTAAATTCATTCAAATGATTAGCAACAGAACCATTCTCAGACATCTTCATATTAAATAAATTTTTCATCAAAAATATTTTATTAGAGGCAAAGGTTTTTTCATATAACTTCCCCAATGCACTCATGAGACCTTCCATGGTCTTCTCTGCGATATGTTGAAAGCAATCGAAGATGTAAGGCATAAATGAATTTCCTCGAGTGCCTTTCTATCCAAAGAACTCCCAATCCTCATCTAACATGGCTGTAGGTTTCTTTGCTTTTCCAGCCAAAGGAACATGGAGGTCCTTCGATATAAGTTATCCTCCATTTTCATCTTCCATAAACCAAAGTTTTGCCCATTGAAATTCTAAACCCTTGATCTGCCCTCATCTGCCATAGCTTCCACTCAAGCTAAAATTTCCCTATGATTTACAACTTCAGCAAAAAACCAACAAAGCTCGATACCAATTATTAGGAATTAGAGAACAAATATGTGGAAACAATTCCTCAAATCATAGCAGTAGGAAACTATATAGCAGAATTATACTTGCAGAAATATAACAACATAAATAAATAATGCACAAAAGAAGACAAGACAAGATTTAACGTGGTTCACCCAATGTGGGCTACGTCCACTAAGAACTTTCTCAGATTTTATTATCAACAAGAGTAAAACAACTCTCATAGTCTTCTCTCAGTTATGAACTCACAACAAAATTTCAAAGATGTTAAACCACATCTAAACCACAATTGACACCCAATTGCTTAACCTTGATCACTCTTGATCACCTCTTGATCACTAAGACTCAAGACCTCTTGAACACTCAAGATATCTTCAAGATACCCTAAAACCTCTTTTTATTAGATTAAAATCCTTCTAAGAAGCCCTAAAGCCAACCCTAGAAGTTTGAAATTCGCAACCTTTCAACTTCCCATGGTTGGAAAAAATTGTTTCGGCGTTAACATCCAGTTAACAACATATTAGCAGACATATTATTAACAACAACGACACATTCGACGGCATAATGATGACATAAAAACGTCACAACAGATTTGCATCAGAATGCTCCTGAAGTCTCCAAACTTAACTGTTCGAGCTCCAACACTTCAACACTGATTCAAGAAGACCAAAAATAGGCTCCACACCCTAACAACTTAAAAGTTGTCAATGGTATGCTTTGACAAATAAAATTAAATTATTTTGAGCTATATGGCATCTAGTTGTTTCCAAAATAGAATATTTCGAGCTTGGATGTCTCGAGCATTTAACAAGACAAAGAATCAAATTTTTATCTTTATTTTTTCCATCTTATGATGCAACATATTATTTGAATATATTTTGTCGCTAGGATTCAAGTAAAAACATGTCAGATATTGCAAGCTTAGTGGCCATTGGGTTATGCCTCGAAAACATTTTATGAGCTTAGAGATCGGTAGTAAAGAAAAAATACTATGAAGCTATATGCCACCATGACATTGCAAAAAATGTATTATTTGGAGCGTAGTGGCTGCTAGAATTTCTCAAAATAAAGGAAGTTATTACGAGTCTAACGTTTGCTAGGTATTTCCACAACATATTATTTATACCTTAGCGGTCACTAGTATTTCACAAATTAAATTAAGGTGGTATGAAATTAGTGGCCTCTATACATTGCAACAACATAATATTTCAAAAAACATTTCTGCAGGATTTACCGTTTTAAATGAAATTGATTTGAGCTTAACAACCACCAGCCTTTACAATGATGTAATAATTTAAGCTTTGCGTTCTTTAGAATTTAACACATCAGATTTGGGTCATAGAGGACACACGAATTTAACACATTAACATGATATTCCATGAGGTTAGCATCCTCAAGAATATGCGTACTCATAATGCTTACAACTTGCCAGCCGTGTATGATTTAACAAATCAAATTAACAAATTTTGAGCTATATGTCATCTAGTTTCCTCCACAATACAATATTTCAAGCTTAGATGTCTCGAGAATTTAACAAGATGAAGCATGGAATTTTTAGCTTGACATCCACTATTTTATGATGCAACATATTATTTGAAGATGTTGTCAATAGGATTCAAGTAACAACATGTCATATATTGCAAGATTAACGGTCTATGGGTTATGCCTCAAAACGATTTTTTGAGCTTAGAGATCGTTACTCAAGAACGGATATCATGAAGCTATATGCTGCCAAGACACTACAACAACATATTATTTGGAGCTTAGCGGCCACTAAGATTTCTCAAAATAAAGAAAGGTATTGTGAGTCTAGTGCCCGCTAGGTATTTCTGTAACACATTATTTGTACCTTAGTGGTTGTTAGTATTTCAAAAATTAAATTGAGGTAGTATGAAATTAGATGCCTCTACAAACTGGAACAACATAATATTTAAAAAAATATTTCTACAGGATTTACCTTTTTAAATCAAATTGATTTGCACTTAGCGGCCATTATCTTGTACAATGATGTAACAATTTAAGCTTTGCGTTCGTTAGGATTTAACACATAATACTTGGATCAAAGAGGTTGTAAGAATTCAACACACTAACATGAGATTCCATGAGGCTAGCATCCACTAGAATATGCGTAATCATAATGTTTGCGAGTTGTCGGCGGTATGCTTTAATAAATAAAACTAACAAATTTTTAGCTACATGACATCTAGTTACTTCCACAATAGAATATTTCAAGCTTGGATGTCTTGAGCATTTAACAAGACGAAGTATGAATTTTTAGCTTGACATACTCTATCTTATGTTGCAACATATTATTTGAAGATATTATATTGCTAGGATTTAAGTAAAAACATGTCAGATATTGCAAGCTTAGTGGTCACTGGGTTATGCCTCGAAAACATTTTCTAAGCTTAGAGATCGGTACTCAAGAACAAATATCATGAAGTTATACACCACTAAGACATTGCAACAACATATTATTTAGAGCTTAGAGGCTACTAGGATTTCTCAAAATAAAGAAAGGTATTACAAGTATAGCATCTGCTAGGTATTGTTGCAACATATTATTTGTACCTTAGCGGTCGCTAGTATTTCAAAAATTAAATTAAGGTAGTATGAAATTAGTGGCCTCTACGTACTAGAACAACATAATATTTTAAAAAAATATTTCTACAAGATTTACCATTTTAAATGAAATTAATTTCAGATTAATGACCACTAGCCTTTACAATGATGTAAGAATTTAAGCTTCATGTTCATTAGGATTTAACACATAAGATTTGGGTCATAGAGTTCATAAGAATTTAACACATTAACATGAGATTCTAGGAGGATAGCATATGCTAGAATATGCACACTCATAATTCTTGCAAGTTGTTGACGGTATGCTTTAACAAATATTGAGCTACATGGCATCTAGTTGCTTCACAATAGAATATTTTGAGCTTGGATGTCTCGAGAATTTAACAAGACAAAGTATGGAAGTTTTAGCTTGATGTCCACTATCTTATGATGCAAAATATTATTTGAAGATATGTTGTCACTAGGATTCAAGTAAAAACATGTCAGATATTGTAAGCTTAGCAGCCGCTGGGTTATGCCTCGAAAATTTTTCGATCTTAGAGATTAGTACTCAAGAATGGATATCATGAAGCTATACGACGCCAAGACACTGCAACAACATATTATTTGGAACTTAGCACTTCGCTAAGATTTATCAAAATAAAGAAAGGTATTGCAAGTCTAGCATCCGCTAGGTATTTCCGCAACATATTATTTGTACCTTAGCGGTCACTAGTATTTCACAAATTAAATTAAGGTAGTATGAAATTAGTGGCCTCTACGTGCTATCGCAACAACTTAATATTTAATCAATATTTCTACAGGATTTACCATTTTAAATGACATTGATTTGAGCTTAGTGATCGCTAGCCTTTACAATTATGTAACAATTTAGGCTTAATGTTTGTTAGGATTTAACACATCATATTCTAGCGAAAGCTAGCATCCGCTAGAATATGCATACTCATAATGTTTGAAAGTTGTTGGCGGTATAATTTAACAAATTAAATTAACAAGTTCTGAGCTACATGTTTTTGTCTTAGCGCCCAAAATTAGAGTCCGCTAGGTATTATGGAAAAATATTATTTAGATCTTAATAGTCGCTAGGATTTCATTCATTTAATTAAGGTAGTATGAAATTAGTGTCCTCTACGTCTTTGCCTTAATGTAAAAATTTACTCTTAAAATTTGTTAGTATTTAATGTATAATTCAGAGCATAGTGGTCAAAGGATTAAACACATTACATTAAGATTCCATGTGGCTAGATTTTTAGTGCATAATGTTTGGAAAAAGCTCCAAGGGCCATTTACATAGAAGATTTCACATTAAAGCTCATCAAAATAAAAAAGTATCTATAAAAAAACAATATAAAATGCTCGATTCAAAAGAGATTGACTCATTTGAGCCCGACCAAGAACACACAACTAGAGTTAAGAAAAAACTAGAACAAAATGGTCTACGACAAAAAAAACCCAAAAAAATCTGTAAGAGAAACCCTAAACACATTTTTCCATAGTCCTCAATCTCAGGTCAACGACATCAATTTGGATGCCCTCCTCGTCAGAGCTACTTATGTTGAGTTGACTCTTCTTTCCTTTGTCGAATGTGACCATCCCTGGAGAACATCAACCCTATTTTCCAAAATTGTAAACAATCTCTGCATTAGACCTCTAAACCCCCCTAAGCATATTCCTATTATGAGCTTTGACTTGGAAAAATATCCTCCAAAGCTTCAATTTTTCTAGCAAGAAAATTAAACACAATATTTCCCTCCAACAACCCATCACTAGATTACCCTCCTCATTTTTCCTTGCAAGATTTTGTAAAACAGTCGCAACATCCAATTCCTTCTTGGCTCTCTCTTTCATTTTGTTAAGCCTAATCCTATCAGCCAAAGAAATGTGATCCTCCCAATATTCCCCAAACCTAATGCCAATCCCCTTTGTTTGTGGAATCGGATTACCCATATTAATTAGAAAAGGATTATCCCCGATGAAGGGGAAATATTTTTTTTTATCCTTAAAAATCTTAATAGATAATTGAAGGGAATTAAACAAGTAGAACAGGATACTCATCTTCCTTCCTCTTTAAAAATGGTTAAGAAGCATGAGATCTTTGAGAATGCAATTTCGATACTTACCATCCAATGTGATATATTTCATAATGTAGAAACAAACTTTTTGACCATCTCCTGAGAAGATATTTATGGGCTATACCATCCTCCATAAAACATATTTTCTCCTCATCATCAAGAAAAATGTGGACTTCATCCTGAGCCGAGTCCTATCCTTAAACACCTTGCTTCCACCACAATCCATATCAATAACCATGCCAATCAACTCCTCGAAACCAAAAACTAACACCCCACATATAACTACCCCATTATCCCACACCATTGCAAATTCCTTTGAAATATTTTCATCATACCTTGTAAGCACTAGAAAGTGAGTAATTCCCCTTCCTTAAAAATGTCCCAAATAACTGTATCTCTCTCCAGACCCGAGCAAGAAGATGGCTCAACCCTAACCCTACCACCACCCATCTTAAGGAAAAAAACTGAAAATTGAATAAGAGTCTTGATGAACCTGCACAAAAAATTGAAACAAGCATTTAAATTAATGGTCATTTGCCGATGCATACCCAAAAATGATGACCAGGATAATTCTCGCACACCGAAGAATAATAACAAGGATAGCTCATATCCTTTTCTCACACTTGAAATAAACTCTACTTTTCTGCATATAGGAAAATTTTAGTACTATAGGTAAAAGTAAATCCACCTCACTCCACCAAATTTTATCATGAGCCCAAACACCAAATGTTAACATGTCGCACATGAATTAGCTTCACAAAAAACATGATTGATTTGAATATTATCAAAATTTTCAACAAACCCTTAGCATATTTAATAATTGAATCAATATTTATATGATTCTTTGATAGACCCTTCATAACATTAACAATGTATAATGAATCCCCCTCCACTTGAATATTTTTAATTTGTAAAGAATTTTCCCATTTTAAACCAATTAAAACCACATAAGCCTCAACATAATTATTAGATTTATTACCAATTGGATCAAGCATAGGCTAAAACTAGGGACCCCATCTCATTTCTAATAATTCCACCAACAGCTAACCCTGATCTACCTTTAACAACACCATCAAAATTGAGTTTCATCCATCCATCAGTAGGTTTTACCCATTTTGCATTTTTCCTAGCCATTGTTTTCCACATAGAGAAATTTGTTGAACACACTTAGTAATACCTAAGGCTTGAATAATGTCCTTCTCATTTAGGGTAACCACCTTGCTCTTTAATCTTAACAATAGAAATATTATTAACCAAAGCCCCTAAAATAACACTCCCCACCCGAGTAGATTTTCTATTTTTCTTTAAAAATTCTACTATTCCTTTCAAGCCATATCCCCCATAAAAATGAGGAAAAACAAAACTCCAAGCCTTTGAAAGGCTTAGTGAAACAAAAGGACTCATCCATTGAACATACTAGTCAAAAAAAAGACTCTGGAAAGACCCAAGAAATCTGGAAAATCTTAGAACATGGGTTATAACTCTTGAGAAAAGGAGCACTGAAGAAAGAGATGTTGAATAGTTTCACTGGCTTCCTTGCAAAGAATACACCTATTAGGAATCATCATTCCTTTAGCCTGTAGGTTATCAATAGTTAAAATTTTGTTTTGGAACACAACATGAAACAAATTAACCTTTGGAATGATATTTTTATCCCATAGATTTTTCCAATATGGATTTGGGGGAGGAGCATTTCTTGTTATCCCATAACCTATTCTAACCGAATACTCACCATTTTTGTTAAAGACCATATTAAATCATCCTCTTTTTGATTGAAGGAATGTGTAACCCCTTAGGTTTACATTTAATATTCTAATTATTTCCTTGACTTCTTCATCCTCTCCTTCCCATGCCAATTTTCCAATCCCATCCCCATTCATTTTTACTCCAATAGTCTCTAAGAAAACTTCCCATAGAAACCTGAAAATGTGCAACCACATTTCTCCATTGCTCTTGATTAGCAAGAGAGGTTCATAAAAACCACCAATCTTCCTAGAATCTAATTCTTGCACCATCCCCTATCTTCCACTTACTACCTTTCAAAAAATGTCCCTGCATTTACACAAACCATTCCAAAAGCAAGAGCCTTCAGGAAGACATCATTAGATATGAAAGAGGCTTGATCAAAATATAGATACTTAGCTTTTAGAATCCTAGCCCATAAACCATTCTCATGCACCAATCTCCATCCCACTTTAGCCATAAGAGCCAAATTCATGCTTTTAATATCTTTCAATCCAAGACCACCAACACTCTTTGGAAGGGTAACTTTGTCCCATGCCACTAAAGGAATTCTATCCTTAGATTCCATTCCCGACCATAGAAATCTATGCTAAATCTTAGTAATTATATTCCTAATCTTTGTAGGCATTTTAAAAATTGACATCAGATACACCACCAAACTTTGTAGGTAACTTTGAAGCAATTGTAATTTACCTTCCTGTGATAATAAAGTCCCTTTCCAAGTTGCTAACTTTTTTTGAAATCTACTAACTAGAGTATTCCAATTTTCCAAGATCATTCTCCCTTTAAAGAGTGGCATACCCAAATAGGAACATGGTAAAGCTTTAATTGGACATTCCAGTACCACTGCAATTCTATTATGAATATCTACATCCACATTTAAAAAGAAAACATAAATTTTCCTAAAATTGATGAGTTGTCATGTAACCTCCTCAAAATCCTGAAGAATCTCCTTAAACACCATAACTTGCTAGAGTCACCTTGCCCCGGTAAAAAGTATCATCCAAAATTTTTGCAAAGCAATAGGATCCAAACCATTAGAAATAATTAACCCATTGAGCTTCTTTTTTTTTTATGGTCAACACAAAGTCTACCTAAAGTCTCTGCCACAATAATATAAAGAAAGGGTGAAAGTGGATCACCCTTGTCTTAATCCTCCTCCTTGAAGAGAAAAACCTTCAGATTTTCCATTGATCAAGAATAGAGTATTTAGGGTAGAAATACACTCCATTATAATATTAATGAAATGAACATGAAAACCCATTTTTCAAGAATAATTCTAAGAAATCTCCATGATACCCTATCATAAGCTTTGTTTCATATCAATTTTTAGCATCATTGCCTCCCTTTTGGACTATCCACAGAGTGAACAACTTCATGAATAGTAATGACACTATCAAGAATTTATCTACCTTCCACAAAAGCACCCTGATTTGGAGAAATAAAACTTTCCAAAAGGCCTTTGATTCTGAAAGAGATAATTTTAGTTATTATCTTATAGACCATGTTACATAGGCTTATTGGTCTAAAATCTAACTTTTTTAGCACCAAACACCTTAGGAACAAGAGATATAAAGGTACTATTAACCTCTTTTAGAAGATTACCATGCAAAAAGAAATCTTGAATGGCTTCTTCAACATCTTCATGAACTATTTCCCAAAACTCTTAGAAAAAAGAGCTAGAAACCCATCTGGACCAAGAGATTTTTCCCCTTCCAAATAAAAAAACCATTTTTATCTCCTCAGCAGATGGAATTTTAATCAACTCAACATTATCTGTTGGGAAATAATAGGTTGAAAAATATTTTCTATATATATTTCCTTACCAAGATCAGGTTCCCTACTAGTAGCAACAACAATGAGAGAAAAAATCAATAAATTCCTATGAAATTTCACCCTGTTTCTTAATTTTAACCCCTCTTCTATCCTCAATCTCCAAAATAGTATTACAATTCTTATGCATGGAAGTTGTTAGATGAATTTTTTTGTGTTCCTATCACCCTCCTTCAACCACAAAACTCTAGAATTTTGTTTCTAGTATGCCTCCTCTCTAGCTTCTAAATTATGATATTCGACAACAAAGATTTCTCCTTATCCCTTAAGTCTTTATTCAGACCTCTTCTTTCAATTTCCTCCTCTATCTTCTTTAGATCCTCACTAATATAGGTTTTTGAACAAAAATATTACCAAAAGTTTCCTTATTCCAAAATTTCAGCCTGGCTTTAATATGCTTTAATTTTGACACAAGTCTAAACATAGGCTTACCTTTAACACTAGTTTTCTAGCTGGATTTGATCTCATCCTTAATATTAGGATGTTGTAACCACATCTTAAATAACCTAAAAGGCCTTCCTCTTTCCCCAACACTATTACCAGTTTGAAGACAAATTGGACTATGATCTGATCCAATCCTTGGTAATGCAGCCAACGAGCCATCTAAATTTGAATACCAAGATAAATTGATAAGAAATATATCCAACTTAATTTGATTAGATCCTCACCAATTCTCTAATTTGACTAGGTAAAATAGGCTCCTTTCAACTCAATATCCACCAAATTATAGTCAACAATAAAGTCTGCAAAATCCCCATACTATCATTGAAGACATTCAAACCACTTTTTTTATCTTCCAGACACAAAGGAGTATTAAAATCACCCCCAATCAACCAATTCAAAATAAAATTGACTATGAAACTGACAATATCTACCCATAGTTTTCTTCTCTCCACCACATTGTTAGGGGCATATATATTAGAACAAACCCACATAGACCCATTCTCCTTTTCTTTAAAAAAATAGCCAAATGATGGGGAGACTGAAATAACAATGTCCCTTCCTATCATTTTGATTCCCAAAAAGTAACCAAACCACTAGAAGCACCTACAAAGGATACACTCTACATTTCAAATCTAAACCAAACCTTATTCTTAACCTCACCCATTTTTTCTTTTGACATTTTAGTTTCTTGAATCAAAATAATATCAGGCTTATTCATTTTCCTAAAACTTGATAAAATACTTATTTATTGGGATTATTTAAACCCCTTATGTTCCAAGAGATGAGCTTCATATTTTTTATTTGGTGATATGCTCTCCTCAATAGAGCGCTACTTACCAGAATCTATTTCTTTGGCCATGCATTTTCTCCCTCTTATCCCTATTTGACATATTACCTTTCTTTAATGGAACCTTCCCACAATCTTCTTTAACTCTTTCTTGTTTCTAAACACTTCTTGTATTGATCTTCTTTTCTTCTAACACCTCCTTATTCTTTTCCACATTGAAAGAACATGGTACAACCTCTTCTTGAGATAACACTTCTCTTCCTTCAAAATAGTTTCACCCTTATTATTTAGATCCTTATTCTGTTGATCTATAACTTCCTTACTAATTTGACAACTCAATAAGAACCTCCTTAGTAGAGATCTCCTGATTTTGGGTTTGAATCACAATGTCCTTTAACTCATGAGCTTGATCTAAAATTTCCTTAGCCTCTTGATTTGGTTCCTTCTGATTATCCTTGTTTATCTCTATATTTTCTTGAATCTCAGCTTCCTCCACCTCCTCTATCTCTAACATATTAAAATCAAACTTAGTAGAGAAATATTTATTTGGAGAAGACTTACTGGTTTCCTCATTTTTCCTTGAACTTTCTTTTCTTTCCCAAACCTATTGCTTTCCTTTCTTAGCCTCCTTACACTGTCTTTGTCATGCCCCATCCGACTACATTTTTGACAAAACAAAGGAGAAGCTTCATATTCAATCTTCGGATCCAAACCCCAAACTTCGTTTTAAGTTCTATTTCCTTTCTCAACATATTTACCAACATGAACATTAACACAAAACCGAGTGTACATTAGCCTAGTTCTTTCCCTAGTAACTGGATCAAAAATAACCAAGGAACCTATGGCATTAGCTATAGTAGTTAATATTTCTCCTTCCAAAACTCCATCGAAGTCCCGGTAGTTTTACCCACACAAGAAACTCATCTGGTTTCTCTTTATATGGATCAAATCTCAGAATACCATTTTTGAACCAAAAGACTAGATCTACCCATAAACCATGGCCCACCCAAAAGGATGTTTTTACAATCCTCAGAGTTTGAAAGATTGATGATAAAAACCCATTCACATAGGAATTTATTTCCAATGAACCCTTAGGATTCCATTTTCTTCTAGCCCATTCAAAAACCATTCCACATTTGGTCTCGATCCATAAAAATTACCTCCTCATGATGATTCCGTGGGTCCCCAACCTGTAGAGCCTCGATCCGAGGGTCCCCTGTGTGTCATGCGGCAGTCCCTTCCCATTTGGATTTTGAAAACCTCCATGCTCCTGCTCCCACTCCTCCTCCTCCTCTACAATAGAATATTTCATTCTTAGATATCTCAAACATTTAATAAGACAAAGCATGAAATTTTAAGCTTGGCGTTTGCAAGATTTTTTCCAATATATTATTTGAAGATAGTGGCCATTAGGATTTAACAAAATAGAGAAATATATTTTGAGTCTATTGTGTGCTAGGTATTACACTCCATATTATTTGTAGTTTATACCACAAAATTTTTTTGGGAGCATTTGTCTCAAACATTTATTAAAACAAAAAATGCATGTTTAAATAAGTATAGCATTTGGAATATATACATGATCATTGTATCAATTATAAATATTCATCTTTTAAAATGTCATACATATCACAATTTTTTCTTGTCTATCTCACATAATAAAATTTATGATTCACTATGGCTCTTCCTTAACTACAGGGTGTTTTTGATCTGAGACCACGGGTACAATTTCTTCCTTAGCTATGAGTTGTTGAACTGAGCCCATGGTTACAATTGCTTCCTAGGTTTTTTTCTCTCATTCAGGACCTATTTTATCATCTCGCTGTCATGCCTCAAAATATTTTTTAAAAATCTTAGATTTTTTTTATCTTTTCCATATCTAGAATCATGCTTCTATATAGCATAACAGACTTATCAAGCAAATCCTTTTGACTACCACATGTTTTTTTGGAAATTTCCTTCAGAGTCTCTATTTTTGTATTTTTTTCCCTTGTTTTGGAAATAATCTCAATAACATGCAAAGTTTCTCCCTCTGTTGCCTCAGCTATTCTCCTTTGAAAATTAACCATGAATTGCTAAAGGGACGTTATGAACTCTTCATCGAAACCAATGTATGGTTTTCCTTAGATATTTTTATGATGAAGCATCTATGAAAACATGATTTCATCTAGAAATAATGTCATCAAATTTTAAAGAAATTTATCTTACCTTTTCATTATGTTCCCTTAGACTTCACTTTGTATAATTAGCATATGTCTGACATATACCAATATCATCCATGGTCATAATTGTAGGGTCTTTATAAATTATTTTTTCAATGAATTTCCCCATTTGTGTTAATGTTTTATGCAATGTTGTCACTCCTGTAATGATTTTTTCCTTTTTTTCCAAGCCCTCTTCTTCCTGCTTCTTTTTATGGATGTAATTCTTTATATTATTGTACAAGCCATGCAATGCATCTTCTACATCAAAAATATGCCGGGAGGAACTGTGGCCTTTAATTGAGTTTCAAGCTCTATATTTCTAACACATACTCCCCTCACTAATTCTACGAGATGCTTCTTCTATGGCCCTTATAAAGGATTCCATATCTTCTTGATATTACACCACTTGGGATCCTTTGGCTTTCCTTTTCTTTGTAAGAGTGAAGAGGTCTTTTGAAGTTTCATGCCAAACAATGGCTTGTTGTGTTGACACCTTCTTTTTGGTTACCCTTTTCAAGGTTCTCATCCTTGAATTGAATTCAATGTTCACTAAGGGATCTTCTTGTTCCTCCCAATATGGAATTTATTTTTAGGAAATTATCAATTACTCTACCCAATCATTTCTCTCTTGTTGTGAAGTGGAGGGAGAAGATTAAGAGGGTTGCACTGGGGCTTCAATGGCTAAATATTTATTTTCCTCAAAAAAGACTTCTTGAAACTCAGATCTATATTAATTTGGTGGAGATAAGGGATCACATGGTTATTGTAAATGTTATGAATACAAAGGTTGCTTTATCTTTGTAGCCTCCTTTTTAATAATTTCTCTCGGAGGTGGAACCACCCCTAACTCCTTCATATTCTATTGAACAAGGCTATCTTGTGTTTGGGTAATCCATACCCAGTCATTATCATCATGCACATGAGCATACAATATATTTAACTGTCTGTTAGAGAATTAAGGTGTTGGGAAACCCTATTCATTTTGGAATATTTACTTAAAGGGTTTTTGGGAGCTGAAAATAATTTCTATAGGCTAAGGAAACCTTCAAATCGGGTGACCTTTTAAAAGTTTTTCATCCTACAAAGACTAGGAAGGAGGGATGTGTTTTAAGCTTCTTCTCCTTACACTTTAAAGCAATACTATTGCAAATATGATATGTATCTCGCTTGTACTACCAATTTATCAGCACATAATATGGCAATTGAAAAGGAGGTTTAAGGATCCCTTCGATCATGATAACTATATATTTTGGATAGAAGAATGCATCTCCCATATTCCTTATGGAAGTGAGGATGACATCATATATTCTTGGCTTCATTTTTTCATGTAATTGTTGGTAGAGATTAGGATACAAATAAGTCCATATATCTTGAATATGCAATCAAACGATGGACATACAAGTATGAATATTACTCATTTACCCTCGGAGGGATAAAAGAAGACCATATTTGATAGAAATCCGAACATTTGAGAACACCAATGACAACATCGAGAAGATATGAAGCCATGTGAAATGATTTCCCATGGTCAAATAAATTATCTCTTTGTGTCATTAAATTGATACTGAGCACACGACCTAGGGAGGGAATCTTATCTTCATCAATAATAAAAGAAAGTAATGAGATCTAGGAAATATCCACATTAGAGATTGATGAATTTCCATATATCCTATTTATGAGTGCCATACCAATGGAGAATCCTGGTCTAAACCTTTTAATAATGCTATCGACAACTTAGAATCATCCATATTTTCTATCGGGTATTTTCCCCAACTCTGCAAAACATCTCTTACTTTCCTTTTGGCCAACCAGACTCGATTTGTGTTTTTGTTGTATAAGCGGTTTGACTCTGGAAGTTTATAATAAATTTTGTATGCATTCCCAACAAAAAAACCTATTCTCTTTTCCCGATTTAGAAAATAATGAAAAATCCTTGGACTTGGCATGAAATAGATAGGAAGTGTACAAATCAGAAATGGAAGCACCTCTAGTTTAGTAGCAATTAAATGGAGGCCAAATATTTTTATTTCCCTTACATATCGAACCGTAACACTTTCTTCCTATATACCCATTATGTCTATGGCAATAACATCAACACTTTCATTATGTAATGCAAAATATAGAGTTGAGTAATGTTGAAATTCGTCATCTAAGGTTATTGGATCGAACATGATATCTCTTATTACTTTTTCATTGTTGTTGGAATATAAATAAGTATCTACCATCATCATTTCCCGCTCTCTATCCATGTTAAAAAATTTAAGGGCCACAAATGTTGCATACATCATTAACAAAAACAAATTCTGAGACAAATGACGTAATTGATTTTACAAAAACATTCATATGTCCCTTACTATGAATATTAGGTAAGCTTAGAAAATAATTTCCACAAAAGTTAGATTTGTTCATCCTAGCAGTTGCTAGGGTCATCAATTTCTAAATATCTAGAGCTTGGTGGTTGTTAGGGATTATTCACATACTTACTACCAATGGAATGATAAAATCACGGCTAGAAAACCACTACTCTTTGAGGGGTCAAGGCATATGTATTTTTTACCATAAAATTTGCCATTCATCACTCCAATAAATAAAATTAATGCAATGATCTAAGTCTGTCAATACAAGCACTCTTGAGGCTTCAAGACTTACATAGTTCATATCCTAGCGATTGCTAAGTTCATAAACTATGTAAAATTATTCATGACAATTAACATGTAACATATTTTGGAAGGATTACCCGTTGTTTGAAAACCATCCACGTTGTGTACATAACATTGATTTTTTTGAAAACATCAATGTTAGCGAGAGAGAGGATTTATGTCAACATATGATTATTGGTAATTAAAAACAATTGAATGGACTAGCGTAATGGCCATTAAGATTTAATTTTTCAAATTTTGAAAGGAGTGTGCGAGAAAAAACACAATAATGGGTCCAACGGTCGCTAATCAAGAATTTTTAAAGAAAAAAATGTTTAGTTTTCCCATAACACATTTTGCAAAGAATAATGTAGGACCCCCAAATACCTAACTAGTTTTATTTGAAATCGAGCATTAGAGTATGCCATAATTCACATCCGTTTGTATTAAAGAAAATGCGTCGTAGTCATAAAACTCCATTACTAATTGAAAATAATGACTTAATGAGTGCTAGGATTTTCTGGTTCTTAAATTAAAAAGAGGGATACTTTCATTACATATTGTTAAAGCAATCACCTTTGTCTATACGGGTTTAGAATGATTGTAATTGTCAATGACTATAATTGTATCAAGTTAGCGAACGTTACCTAGTGGAGCCAATTATTGCACTAATTTCCATTGAGAGGGATCAAGACTTTCTCTTCGTATCAAAGAAAATTCTTAGCGACCACTAAGCTCCATTGCTAGTCTAGCTTAGTGGTCATTGGGATCATATCATTAACATTTTCCATTGTAATCACTATCTATTCAACTGTGGATTGCTAAGTTCGAAACTATGAAAAATTGTTCTTGACAATTCACATGTAACATATTTTGGAAGGATTATCCATTGTATGAAAACCATCCACATTTCGTAGATCTAAATCTAATCTAAGTTTATCAATAGAAAAATGAGGCTTCAAGACTTATGTAGTTTAGATCCTAGCGATGGCTATGTTCAACCACAATGAAATATTTAGAGATTGGCCATATCTATGTATTATCCACCGGACAACTATTATTAGAATGAGAAAAATTTCTCCAATCTTTGAACTGGTGGGGTGTCAAGATATACGTAGTGTTGATCTTAGTGGTCACTATGTTCAACCATAACGAATTATTTAGAGATTCGCCGTATCTAGGCTTATTTCAAAGCCCAACTATTATTACGATGAGAAATAGAATGCCAATACTTGCACTCACGGGGGGCACAGACACACGTATTTTTATCCTAGTGATCGCTAGGGTTAACCACGACATATTTTTTAGAGCTTAATAGTTTATAAGAATCATTGCACTAGTGGTCATTGGGATCATATCATTAACATTTTCCATTGTAATCACTATCTATTCAACTGTGGATTGCTAAGTTCAGAAACTATGCAAAATTGTTCTTGAAAATTCACATGTAACATATTTTGGAAGGATTATCCATTCTATGAAAACCATCCACATTTCTCAGATCTAAATCTAATCTAAGTTTATCAATATAAAAAATCTGGAGGCTTCAAGACTTATGTAGTCTAGATCCTAGAGATGGCTATGTTCAACCACAATGAAATATTTAGAGATTAGCCATATCTATGTATTATCCACCGGACAACTATTATTAGAATGAGAAAAATTTCTCCAATCTTTGAACTGGTGGGGTGTCAAGATATACGTAGTGTTGATCTTAGTTGTCACTTTATGTTCAACCATAACGAATTATTTAGAGATTCGCCGTATTTAGGCTTATTTCAAAGCCCAACTATTATTACGATGAGAAATAGAATGCCAATACTTGCACTACTGAGGGGTACAGACACAAGTATTTTTATCCTAGTGATCGCTAGGGTTAACCACAACATATTTTTTAGAGCTTAATAGTTTATAAGAATCATTAAAAACCTACTTCTTATTGGAGTTGTTACTACGATCGTGGCAACGATATACCTATAGCTTAGTGGTCGTTAGGCATCATTAATAGGAAAACTACTAATGCATTAACAAGAAAATATACAAAGCTTAACGGTCAATAACATCCACCTCAAAAAATATTTAGATATTAGGGTTAGCAAAACACCATTCAATGGACATATATCATTGACTTAAGAAAATTGTTCTATTACATGCATACGTAAGGGATGAACATTTACTTATGTCTAATTAGTTCGTTGCAGGATCATGAATACGTCTCGTTGTAAGAAATCATTCACATAATTACTATCGATTGGAATGACCAAATCATTGTTGTATAAGCACCACAAAGGAGTCAAGATATAAGTTTTTTAACCATGACGTTCGTTAGGTGTCACTCGGTAAAAATATTAATCCAATGATATTTTTTTCAATACAATAACTATCGATGCTTCAAGTCTTACATAGTTCAGATCCTAGCTAGTCGCTAAGTTGATCAATAATGAAATATTTAAAGATTGGCCATATCTAGGATTTTATTCACATGACAACTATTATTAGAATGTGAAAAATTTCTACATTCTTTGAACTGGTGGGGGTCAAGATATATGTAGTGTTGATCTTAGCGGTTGCTATGTTCAGCCACAATGACCTATTAAAACCTTCTCCGTATCTAGGCTTATTTCAAAGAACAACAATTATTGCAATGAAAAAATGCCAATCCATTCACTACTGAGGGGTACAAACATAAGTATTTATTATCCTAGCGGTCACTTAGGGTCACGCAACAATTGTTTTGGAGCTTAACATTGTATATGAATCATTAACAAATAATTATGTGCTTCTTATCCTTCTTGTTACTATGACCAACCCAAAGATATACCTATAAATTAGCATTAACAAGAAACTATATAAATATTAGGGTCAATAACATCGCCTAGATAAAATATTTTGAACTTAGTATTAGAAAAACATCATTCAATGTGTGTCTCTTTAAATAATTACAATTGTATAATCTCCCAACTCATTAAATATCATAATGAGTAGTCAACGATACAGAGTTTTGTTCCTAGTGGTCTCTAAGGTCAGTAAACAAAAAAATATTTACAAGCTTAGCGGTCATTATGATCAACATCGACAAATTATTTTGATCTTAGTGTTCATAAGGCATCATTCACTAGACATCTATTATTGAACTGAGAAAAGAGTTGCATTACATGTTTTCTTTAGGGGTCACACATTGCTTAGCTCTCATTAGTTTGTTCCATGAATTTGTTTGAGCCAAGTGCTACACTAGATACCCTCGTGAGGGATCAATCCTTAACTAGTTCTCATACTATTTACTATAAGTTATTGAAAGGAAGATAAAAATTCCACATTTTAATTATAAATGAAATCTCAAAAGAGATGGTGATCTATAATTAGTTAGTAAATGAAGTCTCAAAGGCCATGGTATAATTCTAATAAATATAATGAACACACTCTTTGTAGTGTTAGTATGAAAATACAAACTCCAAACCCTATGTATAATCTCCCTTGTTATTAAACCTCATAATTTTTCATGATATCACATCTCCCTATTTCCATATGCTTATTGTCACATTAAGAAAGAAAAACATGACATCTTATAATTTTTAGTGTTGATATATCATTAGCTAATTTAACTAAAACAACCAAAGCCTGTAATTTTAATCTCTAAATGTTGTATATGTCTTTCTAGAACTATCAATTAAGTGAAACATTATTCAGAATCTTGTTTAGCCTAACTTCTCAAATAGTAGGTTTTATAATTCCCCATTTTACTCATTTTCAAAGAGGAACCCTACAGACATGAGATCTCTTTGCAATTTTATTTTGATAATACATATATGTTTTTAAAAAAATTATTTCAAAAATTTCTGAAGTAATCAAACAATTACTGTAAACAAGAAAACAATTATTTGTGTTACTATTACTATTTCATCTTCTAGAAGTTACTATCATTATTTCATTGCTAAAATTTAATTTAAAACAAAATTTATATAAAAACTAGTTCAACGATCTAAAATCCCTAAATGATTAACAACCCTAACTGAGAAAAATCTATTTTCCTCACCTTTTAGCAACACCCATTTTGTTCACTTCCACTCAACATTGATGTCCATCTCAGTTATTTTACGAATCATTTCTTATTCCTCTTGCGAAAAAAATACCCATAACATGTTTTGCATTGCTCGTAAGTTGGGTATACACATATTTATCAAATCATTTAGGGATCAACAACAAGAATGAAAAATGAGGTCAAACCCAATCTGTTGAGAAGTGTTTGTCAAAGAGAGTCAAAGAATAGACATGTTTCACTACTGAAATATGAAAAAATAGAGTTTTGTTAAAAAGGCTACATAATATTCTACATACATAGAATTTTAAAATTTTGAAAGGAGAAAATGTGAGAATGCATACCGATTTTTGACACCTTCATGAAAACAAACTGTGCTTAGAATTTTGGTAATCCATATGTGATCTGATTTTAAAATTAATTATTACACTTATGGATTTTTTCCCTAACGCTGAGTTGTTCTCGCACGAATATTCACAAATTTAAGTGTCCTTGAAATATACTAATGAATGACAATCTATAATTATATGGAACAAACACTTCCAACTGCCACTTTCTTCGGCACATGATTTACAAAAGACACATGAATGCCATATATTTAATGGCTAATTAATGGCTATTAAATGGCACACATATTTCAAATATCACACGAACTTTACTTTGTTTGGTTAATGACCAATTAATTTTAGGGAAACCAATATATTAACCATATATGCCACACATAAAAATTATTAATATTAGAAACAAATTCATCAAAAGAACAACATGCTCAATGTCAATTTTATCATCTTTAAATTACATAGTGAGTATATAAGTATTCCATACTTTGACTATACTACAAATGATATGTGGTTCAATTGATGTCTCACATATTGAATTATCATATTTCGAATATCACATGAACTTTACATTGTTTGGTTTAATGGAACTCACAAATATTAACCATATATGCCACACACAAATAATATCAAAATTATCAACATTATCCAGAAAATAACACCATGCTCATTGGAAATATTATCGTCTATAAATTACATAGAGAGTATATAAGTATTCCATACTTTGACTATACTACCAATGATATGTGGTTCAATTGATGTCTCACATATTGAATTATCATATTGTCCTCAACAAAAATATACATGTTTACCAACATCATTTTTAAATTATTTTGTTACACAAACAGTATCTTCGGATGTGTGTGTCAATGATCTTGGTGGGACTCATGATGTTGATCGTTGACATTGTTCTGAAATAAAAAGGAAGAATACAAAATAGGAAGTATTAGCTAATTCCAATGCATGATATTTTTCTTTTAAGATGGAATGAATGATGCAATATTATATTACTTAGGTTAAAAAATATAATTTACTTGGGTAAAAAGACTTGCGACTTGAAGTTGTACATCCAATATTTTCTCCATTAGCTTTCTCTCTTGTTCCATTCTTTCATGCTCTAGTTGAATCCTTCCCAACTCAATTTATTTCAATGTCTGACTAAATATACACATGTTATTTTTGATTACCTCTTTCAAATCCCCATAAGATTTTATTTTTCTCTTCACATCTTTTCTCTGAATTCCATTTTTATTCAAAGGGGTTTCTATCTTTGCTCCTTCCAAATTTTCAATGTTGATAGAAGGGATTTGATTTCCCTCTCGTGTATTTTTTAGAAGTAGAAGTGGTTGTATTAACCCCATATTTTCTATTAAAACCAATAACCTTGTAAGTTTTTACGTGTAATGTGATCTATATCTTTATAGAAAGTACAGTTATTTGTGTTTCAGTGTTTTATTTTCAATTGTTTCTCCTTCTTGAAGGTTTTTTTAAACTTGTTCATCTTGTATTTGCATTACTTCCAGTGAATATTTTTCCACAAAATTCATTCAAAGCATCTACTATATTATCCCAATGTTTCTTGCTGATATATCCATAATTTAAATGTTCACACTGACTCTTCGTAATTTGTAATAAATGTTTTCACATTAGATTCGACCATAACTCTTACTTTTATTCTTTCATCAAATTCTCTTTTTCTATCTCTTTCATATGCATGGGTTATTGAAAATGTTTTTTCTAATTTTGAATCATCGACATCATCAAAAATATATGGAGAATTTAGATCGATTTGTGAATGTGGAATGCAAGGACCCAATTTCTATGCACCACTTGTATTCTCTTACAAATTTGAGACACTATTTCCATCTAAGTTTTGCATGTAGAAGTCCTTTACACGACATTTGCTTAGTTGTGTTGAAAAAACCATATTGTCTGCATAGTTTCTTGGAGTTGATTTGAAAACTTGTGATTTGAAACATGAAAACAAGGAAAATGGTGATATTTTCATGTCCTACAAATTTATTAGTTACTATAAACAATCACAAATGAAACAATTTACGTACTCCATCTTTTATCTAAACTTAATTTCATTTTCCATTTTCTAAAAATAAATATACAAGGGGTCCTGCACTCTATAAAATCACAGAATCAAAACATGTGGAGAACCATTGAAAATTGGTTAATTACCTACTAACAAATGCAATATTTATAATCACTATGAAATGGGTGTATAAAATGAAATTCTTCAAAATAAAATAACAATGTTTTACCTCTTTTAATTTTTGTAACTCTATTCTTCCCCATTTGTGTATGTGCTCCTTGTTTTGGTGTGGTCGCCTTCAAAAAGAGTATACAGTTTTCCATTTTATCGCATTAAATACAGACGTTAGCAGAGTTTGTGTGGATTAAAATTTAATATTGTACCACTTAATATTAAATGTAGTACGAAAAATAAAAACATACTCTAAAGTGGCGGATTTTACATTACATGGTTTAATGGCCATTTAATGTTTAGGGAAGCGCAATATTAATTATGTAACATTTGACCTTACAAAAAAGTGTAATTGTTATTGTATTATAAAAATCTTAATCTTTCCCCTACACTATGAGGTTTATGGATAAAATTATACACATGGCAGTGTGATCTAAAATTAAGGTAACATTTTTATAACATAATTTTTAATGTATGAAAACTACAATTTGACATTGGTTGAGACTTAATTTAAAAATTTAATTGAAATTAAGTCTTTGATATTGAGAATTATTAATAAAAAATACTTAGGATGTGTTACTTCTACTTAATATTATAAACAATTATTAACAACATAGATATAAAAATCTTAGAAACAATTAATACACATAATTGAATCAAATCATATACCACCATCATTAATCAAATAAAGTATAAATTATTAAAAGTAAACTTATATTGTTAAAATATTATGTAGGATATAAAAATCTTAGAAACAATTAATACACATAATTGAATCAAAGCATATACCACCATCGTTAATAAAATAAAGACTAAAACTTGAACTCTATACCATAAAATAAGCATAACTATACAATTAGAGAATTAAATACATGAATGATTTACTTTGACACAATATTAATGGCCCTAAATTTAAGTCCAAGAGACCACTAGGCTATAGACATTTTTTGACTAGAATGACAGTGAAAATATGCCCTTTGATATGTGAGTGATCCCTATTCCAAGTGTAAATCCACACTTTGTCTTGAAAATGCATGTAATTTGTTGTGAAAGGGATTGCACTTCAAAATGTGAGGGATCACACTTCGATGTGCAAGGGATCACACTTTGATGTGCGAGGGATCACACTTCGATGTGCGAGGGATCACACTTTGATGTGCGAGGGATATCACACTTCTTCGTGCGAGGGATCACACTTCATCGTGCGAGGAATTGAACTTGGTAAAGATGTATGAGGCCATGAATCTCTTGCTCTATGATCAACTATCACTGTCATGTCCATGTGTGAGTTTTTAAACTTGGAATTGTGCTCGCTCGTAAATTGAAGTGTGATCACCAACTTCTGGCCTCCCATTCTAGTCAATATTTGAATTTTAGCGTGTAAAAAAAAATTACGTCACAACAGCCGCTAGGCTATACAAGTATTGAAAGCCATAGGGGAAAGAAGCCAATAACGTGCATAAGCCAATGACTGTGAGTGGTAATGTGTAGGATAGTACCACTAGTTGTAAAAATTAAAGTCAAAATTTATAACTTGTATACTAAGAATTTAGAAAAAGGTAGCCAATAAGATGAGTAAAATCAAGTCACATGTACAAAGCAGCCAATAAAAAGGTGATTTCATTCACAAGCAAGGGCCAATATTAATTTTCTTTGTACTAAAAAGTACCTATTTTTAATCCCTTAGAAATACTTTTTCAAAAAAATTAAATGCACAAAAGAAAATCTATGCATTATAAAAATATTAATATTTCCCCTACATTATGTGGTTTATGGATAAAATTATACACATAACAACAAGATCTAAAGGGTGTAAAACAATTTTTTATATGTTTAAAGATTTGGATTAAATGAGGTTTTAAAGATGTTCATATAAGATGTATATTTTTATTTTCTCATTGTGATTTCAATTATCCATACTAATGTTAAATATTTAAGTGTTCTTTGTACTAATTTTCTCTTTTATTTGTGGATATAGTTGAAAATGAACTCTATTTTTGAAGAAGGAGCACATGTGGATTTACTATCCAAAGGTGTGAAAGTTATAGAGGGACTAGTTTATCCATCTAAATATACACTCCATTGTAGAGATGTGGGGTCTAGCTTATTCGTTGTCACAATAAGTATTGTATTGAATGGTAGAGCGAGACTGCCATACATAATTGATGATTTTGAAACCCTAGAAAAATTGAAAACAAGGGATACTTTATCCCATGGGAAAGGAAGAAAATGATTAAACATGTGATTTCAAATGTTTTACATGTGGGGGTGATGACATTCAAAACATCATGAGAAGTGACTCAGAGGATACATTTAATGAGGATAAGGGTTTGAATTCTACCAGTGATAGCCATTATTTCACAACTCCTAAAGACATGGATGAATTTTATACAACCTACGTGGTGCTAAAACATAAGTTTCCTTAGAAATAAGGTGACATAGCTGAAGGGTTTATATCCCTGGTACAAGAACAACATGTGATTTTGGGAGTGGTGTTGGGACCCACACACTTTGGTGTTTTTGTGGAGAATATTATAACTACATGCAATGATTGTTATCCAAGTCTACAACGCAACAACGAAGTTTCCTGGCCAATCAAAAACTTAGTTTATCTAGAAACAAGAACTACACTTCGTGTGAATGGAAATTCTAAACTCCAAGAAACAACCACCACATCAAACAATGAATTCAATTTGAAGTTCAAGGGGGTTAATGCCAATTTGATACATTTTTGTTCAAAAGAAAACAAATTTTGTTGCAGAAGCAACAATTACAAATGTCTATGAAGGAGACATGATACACTTTAAAAAATTAGATGGCAATACATTTGGGGTGCATGTTGATAAATTAATTATGCCTTTTTACAAGGGTTTCTCCATATCAGAAGGATATCTCATCTAATGGCCTCACAACTGACGGTTGGCCCATCAAGATAGTTCCTTTATGGAAGTAAGGCGAAAAGAAATTCTAGAAGAGTTGTCGGAAGAAATGTGGAGTGCATTTGAAGATCCACTGCCTCAAATGGTATACCCAAATTCATAGGAATCCTAAATATGTAATAGTAATGAAAATGTGATAAAAACCTTATAATGCCTACAAACACTAAAAGGTAAATTCTACTCCATCTAATACATCAAAGGAAATAGAAAATGATGAAAAACCAAGAGACTAATTTTTGTATGAAGTTGAAAAAAATGTTGTTGCAAGAAAGGATGTTTCTCCATTCTATCTCTAAGTTATTTCAATCATACGGTTGGAATTTAACTCTAGATATTAATAAACCTTCCATAAAAAAATTTGTACTTAATACATTCACTACAAATGCTATTAGTTGTGATCAAGGTCAAACTTCAAAACATAGTATAGATAAATTGAAGTTATGTGGAAGGGATGTATGTCGAATGCATGGTACAGATGTCATGGAATCATGAAAATCAACTATTACATATACAAACAATCTTGGATTAATGGCGAGAGGAGGGAAATAAATGGAAATACATGAAAACAAAAAATTCCAAACATTGTTGCAACTATTGCATTGATATCCAAAATGGTGGAGAGGAATTATGATATATCCCCACACATGTATCTTTCAGTGGGACAAGATGGTACTAAAGTAACAATGATATTGTTGCCTACAACATGTTATAGTTTTTCTTACATACTACAAAATTGTAACAAGGTCCTTGTTATCCAAAATGAGCCCCGCTTATTTTGGCTAAATTGCCTCCATTCCTTACTTCCTTATGCTTCAACTTCTTTTTTCACACATTGAAAGCACTACAAATATTCTATAAATGGCTTCATCGATAGGATTTTTCTTCCCTTTCCGAGAAGGTAAAAATTCATCCTAACTCCTTGTATTTTTGAGTTATGGCTTGGTGGAGTTAATAGTGAAAATTTTGCCCTGGCAGGTCCGCGGAGGTAAGGAGGAAATTTTGCCAGAGGAATGTCGGGCCTTGGTCGAGCGGAAGAAGGAAAATTTTATAAGGAAATTTGGTAGGTGGCGTAGGCATGGAGAGAAATTTAGAACTTAGCCATTTTTTGCGGAAAAAGGGTGCAAAGGAAATATTTGGCCGATGGGCCCGATAAATGGAAGAAATGGACTCACGGGGCTAGGGAGGAATTTGTGACACTTGGCCTTTTGGCTAAAAAATCAAAGTCAAAATTCAGCCTGCAGGACCACAAACGAGAAAGGTAAAAAACTTGAGCCGCACCTGCGCCGAATCAGAAGGTGCCACGTGTCCATTCATTAGCAGGGATCAGGGCATCGGGAGGATTTTGGAATTGTTGCCAAAGTGGTGAAAAGTGCAAAGGCAAAATGGAACCACACCTCCATGTCGAATCGAAGATACCACATGTCTTGAGTGGCATGGCTATGGAATTTTTGGAAAAATTTCCCAATTTGAAAAAAGAGGAAAAAGGGAGAATTTCAGCCCGCGAACCCGAATTTTGCCCTAATTTTGCCATTTTTGCCCAAATCTTCATAAGGCCATATCTTTCGATCCAAAGCTCGAATTTTCATGATTTTGGTATCAATGGAAAGATGTTGAAATCCTCTACATGATGGACAATTCAATTTTAAATTTTGATGGATTTTTGTGGGATAAAATGGGAAAACGTATTTGGTATGGAAAAATTACAAAAACGACCCCAACCACCAAAATTAATGAAGTATGGGCCTCTGTTTTGCTCTACAAAGCAATGTACAATGAAGTATGGGATTTTTCATGGAAACCCATCATTTTTCAAGCTAATTAAATGGGTCTTATTGGTGGTTGGATTTTTAAAATCGATTTGCTCATATTTTCTCATTTCCTTCATTCTATTCAAGTGATAAAAGCTAGTTTTGGCTCATTTGTAAAAAGGTTGTTCATCCTTCTTCTCTGCCTCTCCCTTCTTTTCTTCCCCAAGGACAAAATGGAGTTTGAACCTCCTCCCCTACTCTGTAATGGAATTTTTTCCTCTTACTCATGAAATGATGCACTGTGTAAATTCTGAGCAATAAAAAAACATGTTTTGTGATGCATTTGTCCATCCTTGGCTTGTTTTCTTTGTTGTTTTCCTTACCTCTCTTCATTACAGGGTATTTGTGCATGTTTGGATGTTCATTGCAGGTTTTGGAGCTATGTTCATGGAGTTTTGGAAGATCTTCTGTGTGAAATCCATCTTTGGTTTGTGATGCACTTGTCCATCCTTTCCATTGCTCACCTCTTCTTTTTCCATGACATTTTGATAGATAATCAACACTTTCTTTCTCTCTATATTATCACCATTTTAGTGTAGGATCTATTTTTCCTTGTTTTCTTCCTCTCCTTATCTCCTTGGAAGTTAGATTAGGTTAGATTAGCTTTCCTGCACTAGAATAGCTTGTGGCAGGTAGTTTAGGAAGAGGAACCAACCTTCTCTGGAGAGATTTCCCCATTTGCAAAGGTCCCACACTTTAGGAAAGCTCAATGTTGTGCAATCACACCAAATGAATTTTCCTTATAAAAGTAGATCCATAACTCATTTGGGGGTGCTGTGAATTTTCACTAATAGTCCTTTCACTGTAGGGCCTTTCTTAAACGTCACGTATAAATATTAGCAAAATATGGCAATAACGTTTCTCTTATGTTTCAATCACCAAGAACAACTTGTTTAGAAAATGTGACGAGTACAGAGCTTAAGAAAAAAATGTGCAGTGATCTTATGTCTAGAAACACTGACACAAATAGATTAACACTAGAAATGACACAATGATTACATTCAAAGTTTTCATGCAACTTACTATGCACGTAGAGTGCAATCACAACAAAATCCTAATAGCTATTTGAGCATTGTGCATGACAAAATGGAAAAGATTAAAACTACAATACCAAGGATGAGAAAAAGAAAAATCAATAAGCAATGCTATTAATCTCCCGTCACCTTGATTGGTATGCTGACACATGGGCACAAAATGGGGGGTTTTGGGCACTTTGGTCTCCCTTTTGTTGAGTGAGGAGAAAACTTCACAATAACATCATTGACACTATGTATCTGGAAGCTAGAAGAACCACTTACAAATTAGTATGGTGATTTGTTATATAGTAGTGGGACATCAAAACACCCATTACATGATGCACTGTTGTAAAATGATGCATATGACAAGTGCAAGGAATACAAGTAAAAAATGAGGGTGCTCATACAACTAATACTGTAAGCAATTTTCAAGTTCATTTAGAAAACAACCACCAACTCTCTACTTGCAACTAGATAATGTTGTAAGTGACAACAAAAATCACACATTGTTTGCATTTGCATCCATGCTTGATAGCTAGAAGGGTTTTCAACACAGTGTATGTGAGTTTCCTTCTAGTGGGTCACACACATGAAGACATAGATGGGACATTCGGTTGATTATCAATAACATTGTGCAAATTGGATACATTCTCTTTGCCAAAAATAATGGACACTTACATAACATACTAAGAGGAGTCCAACACATTCACTCTATACCTTATCGAGGATTTAAGGACTTTGTGGAACCACACTTGCTAGATGGTAACCACAATATCGTGGGTATCAACAAACAAAAGATGTTTAAATTCTATGTCAAAGAAAACAAGCCCATCATGGAGTTCAAAGCATCAATCATGGATTTTGTCTAGTCACACTCAATTGAGATCTAGAAAATAATGGATGGGAAACCTTTCTTTCCTGAAGGGGATCCTCCATTGGCACCCTTCAAAGAACCCAAAGAGATGGCAGACATGTAGAGAGGCATTCAGGCATACATCACACATTGGGAAAAGAGTTCAACAGATGGTGGAGAAGCATACTATGTTCCAAATATTGCATATTGGAAAAATGTTCTACGTGCCCTAGAGAATCCCTTTGTCAATTGTAACATGATGAGAAGATATTTTTTTTGGCCAAAAATAATTCAGGATAGCGCAATGTATGATCAGATAATGGGTACACCACGTCTTGACATGGATAACTACTATTGTCAAAATGTCATTTCAAATAAGGATATATATTTTAGACCTATTTGTGATAGACCTCGAGAGGAATTCAACCCAATAGTGGATGTGAATGTTGGGAAGATGATACTAGTAAGACCAATTGATGATAATGTACCTATATGGATGGGCAAGGCAAGTAACTAAAACTAATACAAGATGTTCACACAAACACTCAAAAGATAAGGGTACACTAGTGGGAACCCACATGAAAAGGAAATATAGAAAAATAAAGGTACGAGGAATTCTTGTTGAAAAATAAATGGTGGAAAAAATCAAGGGACACATCAGATATTGATATAAACAACGTCATATGGGCATGGAGTCCAAACAATACATGGAAAGGAGTTCAAATTAAAATACCAAGTCGGGGTCATGAAGCTATCCAATAATACCTTGCACAAATTCAAGAACAATAATTAATACCCTTGTGAGGGATCAATGCTTATGTAATTTTCTTAAAGGATTGATTGCCTATGGAAATACATTTTCAAATCCATTTCCTCAAAACAACTTGTTTAATGTAATTCTTAACTCTTTGTTGTTCTTTATGATTTACAAAATGGAAAATCATAAAAGTAGTTGACTTTATCACACACAACTTGCATATTTACAATATCATAGTATTTTTTATATAGATTTATATAAAAATTATATCAATATATAATATACATAAAATATTAAATAAATATAAATTTGAAGTATTTCAATAACTATTGTTTTGTACTTTTTAAAGGGAAATATTGTAAAATTACCATCATCTAAAAATTTCTTGACAGGTATAAAAGGTCATCAAATTTAACCCCTGGGCTAATGTAACTTTGTGGCACCTAGGCTTATGTAACTTAGCGAACACTAGTTTTATGTAGCTTAGTGGTTGGTGGGCTTATGAAACTTGCTACAGTGGTAGGTGGTGTAACTTTCCAACCGCTAGGATTATTTCACCTAGATGAATCTACTCTTGTGTAAATTAGCGCCACTAGGCTTATGTAAGTTAACAACCTATATGCTTATGTAAGATAGCGGCCACTAGGCTTATCTAAGTTAACAACCTATATGATTATGTAAGATAGTGACCACTAGGATTATTGTGGTATTATGTAACTTAGATGCTGAAAGGCTTATGTAACTTAGTGGCCACAAGGAAAATGTAACTTAGTGGCCACAAGGTAGATGTAACTTTGACCCCGCTAGGCTGATTTCACCTAGCATGCGCTTTCATCATGTAAGTTAGCAACCGCAAGGCTTATGTAAGATAGTGGCCACTTGGATTATGTGGGGGATTCAAATAATAACAAACTAGAAATCCTAAAATAGTGAAACTAAAATCCAAAAATCAGGATTTATAAATTGGATTACAATAGTGGTTATAATAAATTGGATAGGATTTAGTCCATGTAAACCTATTCCGAAATATATTCCCTATTCCCACTATTCCAATTGTGAATTCTTGCACTTTATCTTGAAAATGCTCATACTTTTTCATTTGAGGTATCACATGTCGTTGTGTGAGGGATCACACTTCATTTTGAAAATGCATGTACTTTTTCATGCAAGGTATCACACTTCGGAGTGAGAAGTATCATACTTCTTCATTTCATGGGTCACACTTTATCATGTGATGAATCACAATTCGTTGAGGTACAAGGCCACAACTCTCTCACACTATGACGAGCTAACACCTTTGTCACATTCAAGTGCGAGTTTTTGAACTTGAAATTGCACTCACTTCAACATTGAAGTGTGATCACCAACTTGTAACCTCCCATTGGAGTTGATATTTGAATTTTATCATGTAAGAAACAAATAACTACGTCACAACAGCCACTAGGCTATACAACTTTTGAAATACATAGGGGAAATAAGTCACTGACTGTGAGTGGTAATGTGTACTATAATATCACTAGTTGTAAAAATGAATTCAACATTTATAAATTTTAAACTAAATTTTTTAGAAAAAAGGTAGCCAAATAAAACAAATAAAATCAAGTCACATGTACAAATCAGCCAATAAAAATATGTAACTTTGACCTCACTAGGCTGATTTCACCTAGCATGTGCTTTCATGATGTAAGTTAGCAACCACTAGGCTTATTGAAGATAGTGGCTGCGAGGCTTATGTAAGATAGTGACCACTTGGCTTTTATAAGATAGTGGTTGTTTGGTTTATGTAATATAGTGGTTGTTTGGCTATATATAAGATATCAGTCGCTTGGCTTATGTGGGGATTCAAATAATAACAAAATAAAAATCCTAAAATAGTGAAACTAAAATAAAACATTTGGGATTTATAAATTGGATTATCAATAGTGGTGAACTTGGAATCCAATAATAGCGCTATTGGAATCCAATAATAGCGATATTGGAATCCAATAATAGTGAAATTGGAACTAGAATAATTCCAATAATGACAATATTGGAATCCAATATTGCTACTATTGGATTCCAATAATAGTAATAATGGAATCCAATATAGACAAAAATGGAATCCAATATACGGAAAAAACAGAGATGGATTTATTCCAATAATTGAAATACTGGAGTCTTAAGTCATTGGAATATGTCCCAATTTAGTGAAATAAGTGTTATATTTCATTGTAATGATTTGGAATTATTTGGTCTTCCATCACTTTCCTATTTATGGCCTTGAATATGGTCACCACAACTCTGTTCATGGTATATTTCTTAAAAACAAGTTTCTCTTTCTAGGTGGGAACCCCATAATCATTACATCCACCTCCTTATGTACATATTGGAACCACGCTAAGAGTCCACCAATGTCACTTGTACACTCTTCATCCCCTCTTACGTGGTCTACTTAGCTATCCCCAGCTCTTCCATAAAAAGTCAAAATTCCCAAATCCTTATCTTAAAAGCTATCTTACACAAAGAAAATAGGCTGCTCCCTCGAAGGATAATTATTCATAATGAAAAATTCAAAGTCATAGATTTATCACTCGAAGGACAACTATCATGTATATTCTATCCTTTCATTTATAACAAAAAAAAATCCAAAAGTTAAAATCTATATGTCTACCACTCCTCAAAGGATGGATACCATATCATAATTTGACATGAAGGCTTCCCGTATTTATCATCAATTTATCTAATCAAAAGCAAAAGTATAAATTTCAAAAGTAAGCATCCAAAGAAAACTTCCTACATTGATCAGATTCCTCATCTATACAAAACTTCCCACATTAATCGGTTTTTGCAACATGTTTCTCGAGAGATGGGACAGAGACCTAGGGACAATCACCTAAGGATAACCTACTTCTTGCATGCAATTTAAATCTAAACCCTTTTTTTTGTATTGACATTAGGTCCACAAGTCCAACTTCTATACTTTCCTTGTGACCCTTGGGATTACTAATTACTCATGGTTATCTATTAACACCGCTATAAGATGTGGGTGCATTGCCTTTATTGGTTCCTCTTCTTGTTTACCTCCAATCCAATTTTAAGAATTCATTCTTTACGCTCCTTGCTACGAGGAAGTTTCATTCATCTCTTTTCAATCACCTTTTATCAAGGTTAGTGCCTCTCCTTCAACTATTCATTCATTATTTTTGATCTATCCCCGACCTATTCATATAAATCCATCATATACTCTTATCCACATCACATCATCTATATCTACTATCAATAATATCTAAAATCTATCTATCCATTTTCATCACATTTATTTACCATCTATATAAACCATAAAATGACATCATAATAAAATCCATAATCATTATACAACATCCAAATCTAAGATACGCATAATCACATCCATAATCATCATACAATATCTAAATCTAACATAAACATCATTATGAAAGACATAAATCAACACACGACACATGATAAATCATGACAAAATCATATATATATATATATATATATATATATATGTATATATGTATATATATATGTATATATGTATATATATATATACATATATATATACATATATACATATATATATATATATATATATATATGTATATATATATACATATGTATATATGTATATATATATATATATATGTATATATGTATATATGTATATATATATATATGTATATATGTATATATATATATATATGTATATATGTATATATATATATATATGTACATATATATATATATACATATATATATATATATATATATATATATATATATATATATATATATATATATATATATATGTATATATATATATGTACATATATATATATATATATATATATATATATATATATATGTATATATATATATGTACATATATATATATATATACATATATACATATATATATATATAGATATATATACATACATACATATATATACATATATATATATATATATATATATATATATATATATATATATATATATATATATATATATATGTTGGTGAGAAATGTTTTCAGGTGGAAAACTAGGTATCTCCACTAACGCTCACGGGGCTATGCCTCTCGCATTGAATGGTATAGCTCCCATTATTGAAAGTAAACTAATCCTTATCCTATCTAAATGTTGTGGGTGGTTAGATTGGTCGGGATTACATAGGGAAACTCCACTAAACTTGTGGAAAAGTGCTTCTACGGGGTATAAGGAAGGAAACGAAAACAATGAAGGGAAAAGGGGGAGATCATGCAAGGAATATTATTTCCATGAGTAGATTACAAATTTCACACCCAGTAACTAGAGTAGTTCAACCTTCAATATAGAGGAAAGCACAATGAAGCTAGCAGGACCAATGAATTAAGACACCAAGTTTTTAAATTCATCTATTGAGGACACCAAGTTCCTCTCCAATTCCATACATGATCAACTATGCTTGCAAAGTGCATGAAAGAGAGAAATAGAGGAAAAAAAAGAAAGGGAAATAGAATAAGTGTAGCTTTTATTCCATGTGTAGTGATGAATACAAAGCTTCAACCAAGCTATCACAATGCTACATAGTAAGAGTTCTTCCAAAATATGGAATCTTTGGAATGGAGAGGCCATCCCAATTTATAGCAATATGAATTGTCCTTTCACCTCCCTCACATGACTCTTCGTTTCCATATTCCACTCATGACCTTTCGTTTTCCATGAATTAAGTATTTCTCTTATAATTTTGAGAAAATACTTTTACAAATTTAAAATAGGTCACTTAAGTGAATAGGATGAAATACAATGATGATGCATAACGAGAATTAGAATGGAGAGAGAAATAAGAGAGGGAAAGAGAGGAAGAGGGAAGGGATGGAGGGGAAAACACTCCTCATGATGAAATGCTTTGAATGCCTTGATGCAGTCATGAACTTTGAGCAAAGATTTCTGCCATTGGTGATCTTCTACACTGATGAAGATTTATCCCTTGAATAAATTTGAATGATTTTACCAATCTAATGATGAACACAATATTTATGATGCAAAAACATCCTAGACCATAGAATGAGTGTTTAGGAACACTGTTATGAGGTTTTCCATTGCTAGCTTGAGATGAAAACATACAATGCCCACGATTACCCTCCTTAAAACTTGGTTGATGAACTCGTTGACTCATTGAAAACATTATGATCAAATCTCTTTGAATCACTGGATCCTTAAGTGATGAAGATGAATTCACATGATGTGCCTTGTGATGCCCTTCTTTGTAATATGAGATGATCATTCCAAACCATAAAAATTGCCATCTCTTCATGATTGATTACACCTGAGAAACTAGACCTACCTATGCACTTGAAATTCATTTTTCCTTGTCACTTACTATATTTGTAAAGGACAAATTACTATATTTATTAAGTGTCGAGTTTTCCTTTTGGACTCCAAATGGTGATATCAACCTTAATTATTGTCCCTTAATGTCTCGTTGTGCCAAACAACCCTTTGAGAATAACTTTGTTATGTTTAGTAAGTAAACATGGGGTAACTTACTATTTTTCGTTAGTGTCATAGTTAGCTTTTCCCAACCTCAATGGCTATGATAGCTTGCATTATTTCTTCTTACTGTGTTCCTCTCACCTTTTGGACAAATTGGTTATTCATAACAGGGGCTTGTGGAACCACTTACTATTTTTAGGAAGTGTCAATTATGATTTGAGATGACCTTTTGGATTACTTTGCCTATGATACTCCCTCTTTGTTCATCGCATTCTTCATAGCCTATTCAAATTTTGGCTTACTTGAAGTAACAGATCCCTATGTAGGAAGGCATGCTATTTTTAGTAAGTACACAACATATTTTAGATTGCAACAAAACAAGTCTTGAAACTCGGGTTTTGTTCTAGTGTTCCACGCTCGCATTTTGAGTAATTCCTTCACCTAAACAAGTGGGAAAATGAAATTTTCATTGGAAGGAAAGAATATTGAAAAAAACATATCCCTCCATATCCATAAAAAATAGGTACTTCATGGCATGAAAACTAGTTTACGCAAAACTAGATTTTTCAACGATCATTCCCTCTAATTTTTTCGTGCGATTTCGCTAACCGGAGTCCTCTGAGAAGTGAAGACTTAATTTGCTTCCTTTTTCACAGATGTTATTAATGTGACAGGGTATAAATATGATGAAAACTCAGTCCTCAATATCCCTAAAAAATAGGTACTTCATGGCACAAAAATAGTTCACGTAAAACTATATTTCTCAATGATCATTCCCTCCAATTTTCGTAAATGCGAATTCACCCACTAGAACCCTAAGAAGTGGAGAGGTAGCTCGCTAATTTTTTCCACCACTATGTCATGGCATCCATTAATGGATCTTGAAATTTACACATCTGGTTTTTGTCTCCATTCACAATGAAATCAACTCCATTGCGATAGGTTTTTGCTTCTTGTCTCACTGGTGAAATTTCTCTTTGATCCGGTTGTCGGTTGATGGGAAATTGAGCTTTGTTCTTTGTGGAGCTGGAAGTGAAATTTATTTACTATGAGAATTCATTGCTATGAATGGGAGGTTTGAAGGTGATTTTTTAATGGCCTTCAAGAGTGAAGAACTTAGCAATAGACGGTTCTTCATTTCATGCACTGGCTTGCAAGATATGTTTGAATCTTTGTCTCACGACAATGGAGGTTTCTGAAGAATTCTTTCACTCTTCTCTTTTGTTATTCATTCCTCTGGCTCTTTTGATCAATATATTATTTGAAAACTATGCATATTCATAGATTGGAAGGTTTTTTTTTCCATGGAGGAGCTAGTTTGGAGCAACAATGGTGGACTAAGGTGTTCTCTACAACTTTTCTTCTAGCAATGAGAAACAACAAGAAGTGGCAAACAATTAGAATTTTTTCAAATTTTTGAGTTTGAGTTGGGTGAATTTTCATGTCCCTAACATCCCTCACCTCAAAGGGATGTGAGGGACATCAATTTTCATAGCACGCCTCAGCTTGACATGTGGTGGAGATCCAACGACAAGGGGATTAAAGCTAAAAAAGCAACTTTAAAGCACTGGAAGGGATGAGAAGTGGTTGCATGAGGAACCTTGAGGAATTATGAGGTTTGAGCACATTGTTTCATACCTGATTTCCTCACCTCAAAGGTATATGAGGGACATCATTTTTCATGGTGTGCTAGGCAATGACATGTGGCAGTGGTCCAATAGTGAAGGCTTTGAGCTCCCACAAGCACTTAGGGGCTGAATTAGCAATCATAGAGGTTGCATGAGGGTCTAGAGGGCTTATGGGGGCTAAAAAAATTTTATTGACCTTGATGTCTCTAACCTTGAGGGATGTAAGGAACACAAAATTTTGCCAGGATCTAGGAGCTGACATGTGCCCTCATGAAAATTTGACTAACTCTCGAACTTGTTACAAGAGGGTAACTTGAAATGGCAATAATGTGAGCTCTCGATGGATGTTTTTGATATAATTTTATATGATCATGACTGGAAATGGAATTCTAAATCCAATAGTGTGGGTCTTAGGTCTTGATTTTGCAATTTGATCCCTAAAAACTTGGAGTTGGTATCTAGTACTCCACTGTGTATGAGAAAATCATATTTCATATCGATTGCAAAAAATTGTTGTGAAAACAATAATTTCACCATATTATGGGGCTTGGAATTCCCTTTATGAATATTTTTGTTTTTCTCATAACTCCATCCGAGCTCCGGAATTGAATTTGGAAGATCAACAATCTGTTTTTGCCTCTCGAACCCTAATTTTAGTGAAACTGTCCCAGCTTCTCTGTATCCTTCCCGAATCTTCCTAAATAAATTCCATGATGTTAATATGAATTTTATTCACCTCCATGTCTGGTTTGGATTTTACTGTTTCGCTCTATGGGTTTGCTATAGTCCTAGGAAGGCCCGGTGATAGCCCTTCCCAACACTGCTAGAGATAGCATTTTTCAAGAAATCATAAAATCACCTAGGGGATCGACTTGAATTTCCTAATTCACCTATGGGGATATGATAACATCAATTAGGAGGTGACTAGAATGACTGGGTAGTCCCGGGGTTCCTCGAATGATAAAACATGAAAATTTCGATGGGGTATTGTTGTCAAGCTTGAAAATTAACAATTTCCTTGTTGCACATTTACACAAAAACAATATATATATATATATATATATATATATCATCTAAATCCATTAATACATCCATGATAGGCCACTAAGGGTCCTGTCTCAAAGCGATATATCATCAAAATATGTAAATTGTACATCTGATAATCTCAAATATTTCCCCCTTGGGACTAGTTCTGGGAATCTCTCTCGATCAGCGTCTCCACCATCAAGACCTAGACCTTGTCTCAGCTAAGCCATACTAGACGTTCTTCTATATGACATTGGTATTGTTGTGTCTCTCATTCCCCATCGCTCAACAAGATACACTACGTATCTTTGCGTCTATTTTAGCCTCAATATCACTATGTTATCATAATAGCGTGCCTCTATAGTTAATTTCTTATAATTCTCTAAGGGAACATTACTTGACGAGGCCACCATGCTAGCTCCCTATGATGCCACTTTGGTTCCCACTCTCGACTCTGCTACTAATATAGGACTTAGGTCTCTAAAAGCGGCTCTTTAGGCCTCCCTCTCGCCTCCTATATCTATCACATTACTTAACAATGAGGTCCCTCTCATGACATAATGCTATAGCCTCTTAACACACCATCTCTCTCTCCCGGGAAGTGTGTCCCTATCTAGACGGGATGTGTTTCACTTTGCATGTAAGTGGGACATCTCCACGGAATCCCCTCTATCTCCACCCTCATCACCCCTAGGTGCTATATTATCCTCCTTTTTAGAACCTTTTCATCATCTATTCCCACCTTGGACCTCTCCTCTAGCATGTGAAGTGCCCATGCCACTATCATCCACTCTAAAAATTCAACCCCAAATATAATATCATCATCCTTGTCCCATGGATTACCTCGTCTCCTCTAGTGGGTTGGCCATCAAAATACTAGGAAAGTCCCTCTCTTCCTTATCTCATTTATATCTCATAGGATATCTAGGTATAGTCTACACTACCCAAAGTTGCCACATATCTCATGGAAACTCTACCCCATCCACCATGTTAGGTTTTCTCCCTATACCCATCTAGTCCTCCTCATCCCTACTAATTCTACATCTACCCTAATCCACACGGAAAATTGTGCTATGTCTACCATGTAATCCGATGAACGTATAAATCGCCAATCTTTCGTATACCGCTCCTCACCTCTCTCCACCTACCCCTATGAGCTTGATCTACTTACCATCTCAAGAATACAACTCTAGATATATATGGTCCCATGTGGACCATTTAGGACTTGGTGGTCTAATCAAAACTATATGCTCATACACCTAGAAGTGTAACAAGAATCCAACTTCTAACCTCAACCTCCTCTCGGCCGTATACATCCATAGCTTGTGATAGACCTATAATAACAAGGAAAACCCAAAAGTAAATATTGTTCGATGTTATACATTATCTATGAGAATTCTAACTAATGTCTATAGGAATATAGCTCCTCTCGAATCTTGTAATGCATAGATAGAAATGGCCATCATCACTATACATATCAACCCACTCCTTTGCACACCAAACTCATATCTTGTCTCTATATGAAAGGACCTAGAAGTAAATGTGATTAGTGGGTCATCATCTCCAAATATCCGTGTCAATTTCCCCGATCTACTATCAACAATAATCGGTTCTATTTGCTCCCTATTTTGGAATCCTCAAGATATGGTATACATCGTCAAGTGTGATTGTAAACTCTCAAGTCCTAAATAAAAATGTGCTAGTATGCACATCTTATCTATCCACCAAAGTGATCATCAATCCTACATCTCATGGAATCCTCCTGGTAATATCAAAATCCACCTAACCAAACTTGGGATAAGTGATCTCAATTAGCGTCGGTCACATCTCCTCTAATATGGTTATATAAAGTGGGAACTCTATCTCTCGAGATGTAAAGTTTCCATCTGAAAATGCCATCAAAAAAATCAATCATTAACACACCACGATTAAACCCATATCCTTCATCATCTAAAATAAATAATTTCACATTTTATCACTAGTCGATGCCAACCTAGGTTAGGTTGATGCCTTCTTGTTTGGGTTGTCATCTTAGTAGGCTTGGTCGACGGTGACTTCCCCTTGTGCTAATCCCCAAAATCAGAAAAACATAAAAATAAATAAAAACATTAAAAAATTCTTAAAAAATAGGCTTAGGTTTAGGCACTTACCATCCCCGGAGTCCTCTGGCGCTTCCTCGTAGCTCCACCCGCATCCATCTCACTCAAAATATCCATTCCCTTTTTCTAAGCTCTCGATCGTCAACTTAAGCGGTGAAAATGAGCTTATTAGACCAACCTATGGGATTATTGACTATGGTCTTTGGTGATCCCCTTGGGTTTTTGTCACTTCATCCTTAGTCGTCATTGACCATCCTTGGTCTCCATAGACCTCGGCTTACCTTTCAATCAATGTTCCTTCTTTCCTTCTTCCGATCAATCCTTGCTTTCCAAATTATCTTTTCTTCCACTTTTTTCTTGTGTGTTTCTTATACTACACCTTTATTTTTCCCACCGGGCTTAGCTATCTAGCTCATCTTTCATTTTACATCAAGTACCTTGACTTTATGGCCATCTTCATGTTCCCTCTTAGGGAACCATTATTTTACTCTTATTTGTCCTACCTAGATATATATTTTCAATTCCTCATATATTTAGGTTATCAAATTATCTTTTCTCCCTAATTCTCATTTTTCTTGTGACCCTTATCTAAACAATCTTCATTTTTGTTTGTGTATATTTGATTTTTGCCTTTTGACACCTTGGTCATACGGCTTGCACATCCATTTGAGTGGATTTCCTAGGATTCCCTCCATATTAAAGTGGTTTTTTCTAAATCATAGGTCCTGTAGGAAATTTCCATCGTCTCCATTGAGGTCATACATTGTTCCCTACCAAAGTGATTCCAAAATCACCACCATATTTTTTTGTTTACTTTTTATTATTTGTTTTTCGTCATCCGGGATATATCTTATTTTTATCATCCTTTCCACCATTTCTTTTCTCATTTATATCTTTCAAACTCGTGATTAATCCCCCTTTGTGTCATTGATCCCTAGTTTGAGGGGGAACATGTCATCAATCATCTATTCATCTTTTCTCAATTTTTTCTCATGGGTTGCATACTATGAACCACTCAAAAAAAGGGGAAAATGTAGAAACCAAATTTTGTTATCGCTACACCCATCCAATGTTGGATCCCTCCTTGGTGTCATAATTTTCTACGTACATACCTATCTTCCCATTTGAATTCTCCTTCCATTATAAATTCAATTTATCCCCTTAATCATTATTTTCCTTCTTAAATTCTTAAAAATGACCCCTTAATTAATCATCCCTAATAATCTTTAATTACTTCTAAACCTTCATCTAATTCATTTAATAAATTCTCCATTTATCCTTCCTAGGCCCTCATTTAACAAATTCACCTCCCTTTTTACTTTATTTGATATTTTCAACCTTCCACCTACCCATTTATCCATCCTAAGAAGACATAACTCGTCTCCACCTTTCAAAACCCTAATCACACCTCGATAACAACTCATTTACTCAAGATCATCACCCTTCAACTACCAAAATGGATGCATCTTAGCCATTGTTAGCCACCCGTATAGGTCTCCATCGACCCTATAAATCCACTCCTACCCCTCCCTTTCTTAGGATAAAATTGTGGAGATTTCGGGTATTCTTGTGATCTTTTTTCATTTATTTCTCTGTTTTACAACTACCATCATCGGCTTAGAGATTTCATGCTTCACTCTTGGATATTTGAAGACCTTTTTATCTCTTGCATACTTGGATCTATTATTGCATTTATATCATCATTGTATTCCTTATCATTCCTTTTGCAAGTTCAACAATTATCCAGAGCCCTATCTTTATCATTTCACACTCTTGTTCCCATATGTAGATCATCATTCTTATCAATCCTATTCCATCAAGCCCTGGTTCATCTTCATTTGTCTTCAACCCTTCCCCGGTTGTGGTCGACCAAGTGCCCATTTTGTTGATTTTCCTATCATTTAGTCTACATCTCATTCCATTTTTGATCCCATAGTCCTTCAAATTTCATATCTTCTCATTCTATCTTTTATGATCCTTCAAATCTGTTTTGTCAACTCCATCTCCACCGACTCTACTAGGTCACCATTGACCTTAGCATTCTTCATTGCATCCACCGTTAGATTTCATAATTTTATTGCATCCTTTATATCAAATCCAATTCTAGATCTCTTTCAGTTCCTATTCTTCATCTCATCCTCATCACCAACTTCAGATCTTCCTCTAAGGCCATCATATTTTCATTTATCACTATTTCACTTGGTCTACTCCATTTTTCGTCACCTAGGCCCTTAAGTCTCGGGTCCATGTCGACCTACAAAGGTTTGGTTTGGTTTTTATATCAGATCTACATATTATCATCTTTATTGCATTTAAGTTTTGTTCTTGATTCAGTTATCTAATACATCTAATTAATCAATAATTATTTTATTTTACCTATAACAAAACGTAGCTTGACATCCATCCTAGGAATTTTCCACTTCTCGAGACTGAAATTGTTAGGAAACCCACCCATTTATCTACTAATCCATTTTTCATGTTGAGTTCTCTTTGTTGTGCAGGTCACCTATCTCGTTGCGAGGAGGATCTTTCATTTGTGCTCGTATTCATCGTCATCCCATTCAAAGGTACCATAAACCCTCTCATACTTGGTGTTACTTGTTTCCTTTATTACTATTTCACTAATCTAGAACAAGAATGAGGAAATTTATTCAACAACCACATCCTACACACTTCAAGTTCTATTGATACATTATTCACTATTTTGAATTACATGTTACTCTATTTTTCATTGAATTACACATGCCTTGATATATTATTTATCTTTCTAACATGATAATGAGTGCTTCATGTGTAGCATTTTCCTTGCGGGACTATGTAAAACTGGGGTATCTATCACTACTTGTTGTCCATTGATTTTTATTGTATGTTATTATTTGCGGGTTATTCCTTATGTCTTATATGATCATTGTATGATTTTCCACACTTCATCCTCGATTGTCTTGTGACATTGTGAGCAATGTCCCATGTTTAAAACCTAGTTTTCAGGTCTATCTTTCAACACACTTGCTTGTTACATTGCGCTTTTGCAAGCTAGGTACTTTTCCTACTAACACATATTTATAGCCCACTTTGTTCGCATGTGCCTTGGTTTCTACCATGTATATCCCCTACCCCATGTAGGTATCCACTTTAGAACAATATCAATTTCCTCTCCTTTTGGTCACATTCTCCTAATATGGTTGCATGTACCCAAAACTAGTGGGGCATACATTGGGTGAACAAATCACCCCTATAAAAGTTCAAATCTATAATTCATATCAACAAATTATAGAAACAACACATGTTTACAAATACAAAATATTCCAAAATCGACTTGGAATTCATACACAATATAGACACCACTACCCAAAACCGAGACACAGCATCTATGTGCTCCTTTCCTCCCTTAGGTGCTAATGTCTTGGGAAGAGATAATAATTTTTGAGTACAAATTAGTCTACAATAGTTTATAGAATAGTTCTACAACAATAGGAATTGGCCTTCTGTCACATGAATGCATTCTATATCCTATAATTGGTACAATCGAATAATTTTGGAGAGTTTGTAATAAATTGGTACAAATGGAACAAGTCATGAAGCACCATCTTTGGTGATGCTTATTTGGTAGAGTCATGGAAGTAGAGTAAAACTATACCCCTCTCCCCAATAATTGCTTTTTGGTGTGAGATATCCCAACAACTTGCACTTGGTGTGAGATCACCCAAAAACACGCACTTGGCATGAGATCACCAAAAAAATTCATCCTCTACATGAAATATCCAGAAACATTTTCCCTTCACAAAATTTCAGGACATATTTCTATCCTTTACACACTTATACTTTAGGTGCACACTTACCTTTATCACTAATTTTACACACTTTTACATACTTTATTCATATTTTTCATATATAGAACTTTGACCACTCTTTCACTATTATTTTTCAATTCCATTATTAATATGAAATATGGAACAAATTATATCATCAAACACAAGTTCTAATAGTACAAAATGCATACACTTCACCCTTAGGGTCTACTTTCCTTTTCTAGTCTCTATGCCTCACTTTGTAATCACTCTACACTTCATTTGTCCAATCGCACGCTATCGCCAACACTCTTTTCTTCAGAATCATAAGGTACGTATCTTTTATCTACTTATGTTATCGAGTATTCACTCAACACCATAAAGTGCGGGAAAATGTAGACACAAAATCATGCACTTGGGTACATTTTTAGGTCCAAAAGCATACTAATGTACATATATGATTCCTAAGAAATAAAATTAGTGGTCGACAACTATATTTGACATCTTTTCTTTATTTCTTATTTTCTCTTTGGTTTTACACACCCTACAACCCTAATGTAACTTTAGTAATTTATCTTGTATGGCCATGGAAATTGGTGCCCAGTTAGGAAATTAGAGCGCAAGAACTCTTGTCCATACTAGGAACTCTTGAAACTTTCTAACCTTTACTCTCTCCTTTTTGGCCTATTTAATATTTTGGGAATATTTTTCACTTATGGTCCAGCCTTCCATTTTTAAATTACAAAATTAAAACAAGGGAATGATATATATACTTAGTTCTTCTCAAAAATAATGACCAAGTACTAAGCATTACTATTATAACCTAATCTTGCATTCGAAAGGCACAAAAACACTTCAAAGGGATCAATCTAGCATCCACACAAGAGACAAGGGTTATATCATTTCTATATACAATACATAGGAGATGGAAGTATATTCTATTCCATCCACACATGTTATACATTTCTACATTCTAGATCTATCTCACTATCATTTCTAAAACTTACACAAGGGCATCTTAGGGAACCATTTCTACACACACACAAGAACTACATGGGTTCTGAGATGTAGCAAAACGATTAACAGTAAGCTCACTCTTCAGGTGAGAATCAAGGTTAGTCAAACTCCCCATTATACATCTTCCTTTTTATGTTTTATTTTTGTATGGGTATGTACAAGTGAACTTCTGTTTGCATGTTATAGGTATCTTCAACGATCAAGGAGTGAATAGTAGGTGATTAAAAGGAATCAATAGAAACACCCTGCAACACGAAGAAGATACATCTTGAGATCTTAGATGACCATCAACTCCTAGATCTAATCATCGGTGCCAGTGCCTCTACCCTAAACTTAGCGCCACTATGTGGCTATGTTTTTGAGTTCTAGAATTTACAGTGAGCAATAATGATGTTTTCTACAACCTATTCAATACTATACCATGCCTAGATCACTTCCACATTGCGTGGATATCAACTAAGTCTTCCTATCTCCCTCAATTGCTTAGGGTATTCACATTATATGCATGTTTTCTAATGTCATTAGTGTATTTTAGCATTTGTACATCAGTTATTATAATAGTTACTCTGCAATTAGATTTAAATCAATTTAAATTAAATCACCCTCAGGACATAGTATGAACAATTACATAAGGTTTTCACATATATGTATTGTAATACATCTTCCAAAACCACTAAAACCTCTGAATCAACTTTATCATACTAAATACTATCATTTTACTTTCTTATGATTAGCCTTAATAGTTCCTTGTGAATCTTATGCAAAGGGCTCATACACAAAACCCTTGAGAACAAGGTATACTAGATTGTAGAAGTATTGATGCATTTTCCTTCAACTCAATGGTTTCCAATAATCTCCTTGATACCTTCAAATTATGAAGATACCTTATTTACATCTTCCCACACCACACAATCCATAAAAATCCCATACTTGTTTGTTCATACATTCCAAATGCTATCAAATCAAAACACACGGCTACCACACACAAATTATTTGGTTTTTCAAACTTATTTGCAAGACTATTTGTAATCGACCATGAACTTTAGTCCTTAAAGATATTAACAAAACTTCTACACACACATAGATTTTCATTTCCATAGGTTTGTACCATCTTAATTCCTGTGGGTCATTAATACATACATCTTTATTATATTTAATCCTTATTTTATTAATACACAATGCATCATACCATAATGTATATTCAAATACAATATTTTCACAAAAAATCATTAGATATAATAATTAACTTCCACAAAAATCCTTGAGCCCTAGGCTTGGTTATAGAAATGTTTCCTCCTTTTCCAACCTCTCTCATTTGAATTCATCATTATGATTATGAAGGAGGAGAGGAAATTAGGTTTCCACCACCTAACTCATACATGATTTAACAAAATCTAGTGATTTTACACCTTGGTAGGTTAAGTAAGATTATTTAAGACATGACCACATTATTACATTAATATCAAGCCTAGACTAACACCCACATGACTAAAATTCTAACACCTAGGTCTAGGATGCAATACTAGAATAATGTGAATATGTAAATGTGGTTTTAGAGGGAAAATTCAAAATACCACTTATTACAAACATATGAGTCCAAAAGGACTATACGTAACTTCAAAGTATCCAAATCAACCCCACAACACATAGATGCAAATAGAAATGAAAAATTGGGCTATTTACAATGATTCTTACGCATCATACTCCCCATGTAGTGAGAGCTAAACTATATAAAAATAATGTCTTTTTCTTTCTTATTTTTCGATTGGGTTCCCCTCGTAAATTTATTCTCTTCAATGATACATTCTTCTCATCTTCATCACCTACACTCTTCTTTTGATCCTTTTTTTTTTGTTTTCATCCTCTCCATCATTTCTTGATCCTCAAAAATGAGGATTTCATCTCTTTTCCTCTTCATTTGAGATCTTGGATGAGTTTCTTTTCAATTTTTGTCACTTAGTCATCAAGAGTACTTGCAAACACACATGAGGAAAAATATTAGATGAAAAATCAAGAGATTTTTTTGTCTCTTCACCTACTTCCTCTTAACTTTATTTTTCATTTTCAGTCTTCTCTATCACCACAACTTCCCATTCATCACTCTTCACTTCTTCACCATGCAAAGAACATTCAAGTGCTAGTAACTCTGCCTGTCAGAACTACTCTTTGATTTCATACACAAACTGAAAAATCATTTTTTCTTACTTTTCTTTAATTTTTATTCATAAATCAAATCTTCCATAACCATTTTTTTGATTTTCTCTCTCTCTCTCTCTCTCTCTCTCTCTCTCATTTTCTTTTCATCCTCTTTATCCTTATTTTTTCTTATCTTATCCTATTTCTCAATTGCATTTTCTTTCCTCTCTCTATGAGTGACTTTAAAGGACACTTTACCACATTTATTATCACTATTTCCACACTTTTTTCCCATATTTTTCACCTTTCCCATTAACTCATCTAGTTGCTCCATATTCTTTCTCAACTCTTTGATTTCTTATTCTTCCCAAAATCTTATTTTCCTCTATAGCTCTCTTTTTTTCTCTTCTTTTCTTTGTTTCTCTCCCAATTCTTTCTCTTGTTCACTATTTCTAATGAACATAAACAATTATTTTTCTATTTATTCCTCCATATTTCTTCTATCAATTATTTTTCACTTTGGCAAGCTATACGTAGTTTCTCTTTCACACCTAGTCTCTTATCTTCGTGTTTTCTTCACTATCTCTTCTCTAGTTTCTTCACTTTTCTCACTTTTAAGGAGCTACCTATCACTTTCACTTCACATACCAAACTAAAGAAAGAAACAATTAGCTTCAAAAAGCTCAATCAACTCATATAAATTCACCCACATTTACCAAAACATCTATATACAAATGCTTCTTAATAAAAGGCAACTTTACCTTTTAATTGAAAGTTCAAATTTCTTTATATTATCATTACGACACCAAATTATGTAGATCCCTACATACACTTTTCAATTAAACATCGATAGATTCATTGTAAGTAACAAATTCAACTTGAAAATTAACCTTTACCCAAAGAGCTAAAACCTTGTGCAAGTAGCGAAAACATGAATGATACACCAAGATGTAGAAAAAATGAGCCAAAGAAAAAAATCACTTTCAACATGATTAAAACTATCATACCAACATGATCAAAACCTATAACAAGTTCAAATTCACCACTTACACTCATTTGCTTTATAGACCTCAATCTAGCCTTGTATCCCGAAAAATGATTCTTTCTAGAAAAAAATCACAAAATACACATCTTCATGTCTATGTGGAAATATTTTAGGATACCCATTTGGATCATTTAGCTTCTTATGAAGTTTTAAACCACAAATATTTACCCATCATCCTTTATTCTCATTTTAACATTTTTGAACAATGCAATAATGTTTAGATATTTCTCTTAGCCCTTCATGCATTAATGTTCAAAGAAATCTACCAACAACCCCCAAAAAAATTCTATTTCCTATTACCCATTATGGAGCTTTTTCTTTATACTAATTTTATCCTCCAACTCCTTGTCTATTTCTCCCAACACCATCCTCCTCATTTTGGATTGTTCTAGTGAGCTTTACTAGGGTTTGGAAGAAAATTATAGGGTTTGTTCTTAGAAAAATAACTCCTCGAGACACCATATATCACTTTTTCCCACTTGAATTAAGGTCTATCTAACGTGCAAACACATTTCTAACTTCAAACCTCCAACATTTTATGTTTATCTCCTTAAGCATTCTTGGTGATTCTAGCCTCAAACAATCCTTACAAACTCTATTTCAATCATTTTTTTGGTTTCCTAAGTATCCAATCTACATCACCATATCCTTGAGTTTTTAATGTCCATAATGACTCCTTTGAACTCTCCACCATTACTTTCAAATATAGTACAACTAGGCTCAAATTCTTTAGTTATAACTTTTCAAGCTTTTCTCAAGGTCTAAACACACTATAACCACACCCATAAAACTTTTCACCACCTTACAAGTTGAATTCCTCTCAAATAGCTCTGTTTAAACCTAGTAATTAAGATTGTTAAAGTTATGAAAAGTGGATTATGTAATTCATTTATTTTCCTTAATTCTTTTACCTTGACTCATACAATGGAAATCAATTAATCCTCATCTCTTTCATATTATTCTCATCTATGCATGGTTATCAAATGTCTTAAGGCATAAACTCATACCAAGGTATACTATCAAGACCCATAATATGACAATCGAGTTGAGGTTTTTGTTATCCAAAATAAGCCCCTTGCTTATTTTTGGCTAACTTCCTTTCATTCCTTCCTTCCTTGTGTCTCAGTCAATTTTTTTCACTTTTTAGGAACTCAAAATTTTCTAGAAGATAGAGAATTTCCTCACCTTTCTAGAAAGGTAAAGTTTTCCTTCTAACTTCTTGTATTTTGTAAGTTATGGCTAGTCGGAGTTTTTGAGGAAAATTTTCCCTGTGAAGGTATGTAACCAATCGAGAATATGCCACGTAAGCGGTGCAATGGCAATCGGTGGAGGAAAGTTAGAATTTTTTAAAGGGCTCGGTGGGGGTGCAAATAAAATGTTTGGCCCGAACACCCATGCACCAATAGGAGGCCGCCACATGTCCATAAGGTAGGCGGAGATCGGATTGGTGGGATTTAAGTTGGAAAAATGTCTAAAGGGGCATAAAGGAGAAATTTTGTTTGCGGGCCTGCAAAGGAAAGAAATGGATTCAAGCCCATGCCAATGAGGAGGTGCCACATGTCGATAGAGGTCAGAGGGGTGGAGTGATTTTTGGATTTTTTCCAAAATTTGTAAAAATTGCAAAGGAGAGAATTGGCCCGCAGGCCAGCTAAGGAGGAAAGAAAAATTTGGAGCGCCCTCGCGGACTAATCAAAGTGTGACACGTGTCCTGTTCGAGTCAGAGGTCGGGGGTGTAGGAAGAAGTTGGAAATTTTTCCAAAGTTATTAACAGTGTCAAAGAGAAGGTTTGTAGCACGCACCCGAGCAAATCAAAAGATGACACACGTCTTGGAGTGGCAGGGCGCGAAGCGATTTTGAAATTTTTTCCAAAATTTAAAAAGGGCGTAGAATGGCCGTTTGAACCTACGAACCAATGGGAGCGTGCCAAGTGGCATCATAGTGGTGGGGGTGGAGATTTTTAGGGAAATTTTCCCAAATTCAAAAAAGGGGAAAATTTTAAGGTTTCGCCCACTGACTGATTTTTGCCCTGTTTTGCCCTAAATCTTCAGAGGGGCATATCTTTCGATCCAGAGCTCAGTTTTTCTTGATTTTGGTGTCATTGGAAAGCTATTGAAGTCCTCTACACAATGGAATCTTCAATTTTGTTTTTTGATGGATTTTAGTGAGAGAAAAATGAGAAAACACCTCTGGCATGGGGAAAAGAGCAGAACTGACGTTCAACCACCATTTTTAATGCAGTATGGCTTCCATTCTTCTCTAGCATGGTCAAAAATCTTGGGGAATGAAATTTTAAGGGTACCAATGCTATTTTAATGCATTTTGGTTGTGGTTGAATGATTCCTTTCATTTTCCCGTGTTTCTCCTTCCCCTGGATCGTGTTTTCATTGTTAAAAAGCCAAATTTGGCTCATTTTGAAAAGGTTGAACATTTTTTATGATCTACAGGCTCCCTCCTTCACCTTGGCAAGTGGATTTGTGGAATATTAGACCTCTTTTAGGAATGTAACATGTTTTCTACCTCCTCGCTGTTGTAATGCACTGTATTTAAAAATAGAAATGAAAATGCAAGCTCTGTGAATGAATTTTTAGTCCTTTCTTGTGTTGTTTTCTCTATCATGATCTTCCATTACAATCTTAGCAATTTGTGTATAATTTATATTTCATTTTTATAATGTGTTAAATTTCGAAGTAGATGTTCACCACTCCTTTGGTGTATCACCTTGTTATCTTAGTTTTTATCTTCTTTTCTCTCTTCCATCCTTATCTCCTTCGCAAAAATTAGAGTAGGATTTTGAGTTAAACATTTGAAAATTTCATATATATACATCTAATTAGAGGATTAGAGGAACCAACCTCTAACGGAGACTCTTTTCCCATTTTTGCAAGTCCCACACTTGGGGAAAAGATTCAATGTTGTGTAATCACACTGGATGTCCATTATCAAACTAGAAATATGAGAAAACATCCAGGGGTGTTGCTAATTTGCACTAATAGTTTCGGCACACCCAGCGGGACCTTAGAGGTCTTCATCTTCATTACAATAAAGTAGATGTGCATTTGTTATAATTTTCTTGTATAAAGAGCCCTGATTTACACATTTGGCGACTCTAAAGAGATAAAATCAACTGGTTTCAGCAGTCCAAGTCTGAAAATTCATGAGAAGGATCCAAACAAGGTCAAGGGCTAGAGAAGAGGGATTGTTTGAGTATCTATAGTTATCCTCAGGAAGAAGAAAGAGATGAAGAAGAATTCAAAGGTCTCCATCTCCACCAAACAAAACTCTATCAGCTCCTCCACCTGGTAGACCTTTCACCCAATCCACAAGGGTTCTTAGGCCAATCAGAATGGTACAACACAACCCTTATGTCAACTTCACTGGTAGCATCCCACTTGCTCTCAATGCACAAAATCTAGTTCCAGTTGCAGCATTGAAGAACATCCCATACTTTACTGGAGAAAATTAGACCACTCTTGGTGATCATGTCAAAGATATTGCTAATGTTTTTGCAATCCATGAGATTGTTGAGATGCAGATTACAAATTATTGGCATCTTCATTCAAAGGGAAAGCCTTGTAATGGTTCAGGAGCCTTGGGGTAGGCTCTATCCAAAATTGGAACCAGTTGTGCATAGCTCTCCATGAGTAGTTTGGAGAAAAAGGAGATAATTTGTCTCTATTGCAACAACTTGCAACCATCAAAAGAGCTCCCAATGAGTAGCTAACAAACTTCAACTTCAGATTTCAAAGGATGTGGGATTGAATCCCGGTGATGTAAAAAGCCAAGAGATGAAGGTGTGTTCTTATACTATCTCAAAGCTTTGAATTTGATATTTTAATGTTAATCAAATCCATGTTAGGTGTAAATATACTGCAGCTTATAGCATTGCCATTAGGGCTGATAATTGTTTGATCCAAGCTGGTAAACTGGCTCCTAGGCCTCCCATGCCCTTATATCCAAACGTGGAAAACCCAAGCACTAGTCAAGCACCTAATTTTGCCCCTATTCCCATTCTTAGAAATCGAGTTCAAATGAAACTTCTACTTCATCTTCTAGTTCCTCGAATGAAATCCAAGAAGTCATGAAACAACTACAAATTTTAGGCAATGAGCTGGTTTCACTCAAGAGGCAACAAGCTCAAAGTTTTAGACCTTCTTATCAATCTCAAACTCAGCCTAATAGGTAACCATATCATCCTAATAGGCCACCCAACCTAGCTGTAAATAAAAATCAAGTAAGGCCTCCTACCAATAGACCATTTCAGCCATATAACCCCAATGTTGCATCTACCTCTAAGGCCTTAGTGCCGGTGAAAATAACATAGCTCAAGAGTATGATTGGTGTTTCCCATGTAATGAACCTCATAACCATTTTATGTGCTTTAATGGTGCTTTGAATCAAGCTTTGATAGTGACAACAACCAGTGTAGAGGGTGAGGTGAGTCAAGAAACAAACCAATGCAAGGAACATCTCAAAGAAAACACAACTCCAAGTGAGACTACACTTGTGGAAGCGACAGGATGAACATTTTTGTGGTATGAATCAAACAACTTCTCGAGAATGTAGCAGCTAACACAAGGTCAAAGAAGAGGAATATTGGTGAAGGGCAGTCATTAGCTCCAGGTGATCCATAACCTTCCATCACTCCATAAGGTGTTGGCAAGAAAAATGCAGTTCCAAATGTGCAAGGACAGCCCAAGCCACCTTCTAGACCAGCTCAAATTCCAGCCGTTATAGTCCATGTGCAAGAAAATAATGTACGGGACAAAGGACAACAAAGATATGTTTCATCCCCATTTAGCATCATTTAACAAATGAAGAAGACAAATGTGAATATATCTATGTGGGAATCACTATCCATCCCAGGCCAAAGGGATCTACTACAAGCTGCCATAAAGAATTGGTCAACTCCAAATCAACGGGGTCATATGCAATAGAAGGTACTCACAAATGCTGCTTAGCTTGAAGGAAATCATGAGGGATAGTAAGGTAAAGTTTTGAATCCCCCTCCATTTATGTTTCATTGATCATTGGGGATAAACTAGTGCACAATTGCATGATTGATTCGGGGCAAGTAGTTTTGTAATGCCCAAGTAAATAATCGATTTGGGCCTCCAATATGAAGTCATATCCAAAGGGGTGGTACTGCTACATCGAACAAGTAGTAACAATGGTAGGGGTAATTAAAGATTTGGGTCTCACCTTGCATGCATGCCCTAATGTCACTGTGTTGCAAGATGTGTCGGTGATAGATTTACCACAAATTTTTTCCTATGTTTGTCAAGGGATTTCACTAGACTTGGAGGGTACTTGTCTCCGACTGGTCACACATGTTGTTTAGAACCTGATATGGAACTAAGGCCATAATCAGGTCTGAACCTATTGCAAAATTTCACATTGAGCCTCATACTCAAAGCCTAATCAATACCAAGTATTGACATTTGATCAAGAGGATTATCTAAGCACAGATGAAGCTGATACCAAAGTTGGAAGCATACCAAATTTGACTCTTGATGAATGGGCAAGCAAGGTACGTGATTTTGATCCCTACAAGGAAATAGAGGAATTGAACCAGGATTTTATTGCATGCATGAAGAAAATCAGCCTATTCCTAGCATTACCAAGCCGGACCACAAAGATGACAATGAGGTATGACAATTTGTTCTTTGATGGATTAAGAAGTAGACAAGGTGTAGGGGGAGCTATGCTTGTTTCACCTCAAGGCATTAAGTATTATTCAACTTTTAGATTTTAGTTTGCATGTTCTAACAACACTGCTGAATATGAAGCTTTGATACAAGGATTGCATTGGTCAAGAAAAAGAGGTATCAAAAACTTACAAGTATTTGGTGACAGTGAGCTGATTGTTAATCAAGTTAAAGGGCAGCATGCTGCCAAGAATGATCTGATCAAGTGTTATAAAAATAGGGTGTGGGACCTCATTGAGGATTTTGAAGGCTTTGGCATCAACTCCATTCCTAGGAAAGAAAACCAAGCTGCTGATAGGCTTGCAACAGTTGGATCAGCCTTTGATGTTGTGGAGAGTATCAAGGAAGATAAAGTGTAGCCAAACATTCATGTGATTGTAAGGCCATCAATTCCAGACAATAATGTAAGTTGGTAATTGTTTGAAAGTGACTAACAAATCATCAATTTCTTGCAAGAAGAAGTTGAGTTCTCAGCCAAGAATCAAGAAAAGTTAGAACAACAGTATGGTGATTAAGTGGTACAACTGAGAACCAACAAACTGCCAAAGGGACTTGTCACTTTGGAGTCCATATTTAATCCTAATGATCAATTTAGGAAGGAGAAATCAAACATCCAAGTTAAGGGGGAAGATTTGATGCCCATCTCAGTGGGAGAAAGCAAATCACTTCAAATTGGTAAAGTGGCAACCAAGCAAGAAAGGTATGAGTTTATGCAACTTTTCCAAGAGTTCTTTGATATATTTTCTTGGAGCTATGAATACTTGAGGGGTTTCAACCCCAAGCTAGCTCAACACACAATTGAATTAGAACCAAGTGCTAAACCCGTCGAGGCAAAAACAAAGGCAGTCAATCCACACATGGAGCCTATCATGAAGGACTTGAATAAGTTAATAGAGACAATTATCATATTTCCCATCAAGCATTCAAGTCCGGGTTCCAAAATTGGTTCTAGTTAGAAAAAGAGTGGAGAAATTAGATTGTGTGTAGACTTTAGAGATTTGAATAGAGCATCCCTCAAGGATCATTACCACTTCCTTCTATGGAGTAGATTTTGCAAGTTGTTGTTGGCTCGAGAGGTTTTCATTGCTAGATGGTTATTCATGGTATAATCGGATCATGGTGTAGACACCAAATTTGTGTCTTACGACCCCCCGTGCCCCACATCTTATTTCACAACCTAGCCTCATTACCTAAACCTTACATAATTATTTATTAATTACCTTATAATTAATAAATCCACATCTCCAAACCTGCCATATCGTTTCACCACCTCATCATGACCTAGTCATAACCCTAAACTAACCTAATTAAGACCTATAACTTGGTCTACATCCACACCCATGACTAATGACTCCTCACCCGCACCCAAAACCAACCTCATAATGACATGACCAAGCCCACAACTAATCCCTCGGGAGAAAAGGAGGGAAAGTTGGCTATTTTACTAAAAATAGCCCACTTTGACTTAACCAACATCGGTTCCTACTCGACCGCCGTCGGTTACGTAACCACCATCGGTTCCCTGTAAATGACCTCCCCCAACCAAAAACAAAGGGAGGGATTTTCATTGATCGGAATCAGAGGTCATTGAAAGAATCAGGATTTCACTTGGCCGAGCAGAGACAAGTGAAGAAAAGAGAGGAGTTTGCGGAGAAGGACATCAAGTCCGAGACTGCAACTGAATAACCAGAGCCCAGTGACACTCATCCAAGCATTGGGAGAGAAGATAGCTCATCTTGGATTGTCAGATCATCCTGCCTGAACCCTGCCTTCGTCATCACAGTCCTTGAACCTCGCATCTTCATCAGGAACTAGTAAGTACTGTCTTGTACGTTATTTTAATAATATTTCTTGGATTTGAATCACAGTAATTACAAGTCTACTCCCAGATCCACTACCAGGTAACACTCTCCATCTAACTTACATTCCTCTACCCCTACATTGCCCCAAGAACAGCCCCCATACTCTCTGAGTCTTCTCCATCACCTTATTACCTATCCCCAATCATTTACTAGCCTTATAAACACCATAGCTATCATATAGCCATCTGATAGCCAACCTTCACCAAAGCCCCTAAATCACTGCCCCTACCGATATCGGTTATCAGCAACCGGTACTGGTATGTGATGTGACCGCATCGGTCACTGTGATTCAAAACCAAGACCAGCCTTTTCTCTATTATTTTAACAAGGTAAATAAATTGTAATTGGACAATAGCTTATCTATAGAATTTGTGTTAATTCATATTAGCAGGGGAACTGACCACCTTCGAAAGGAAGTCTCATATTTCCTGGGCCCAAGGCAGTTCCCTCACTTATTATCTAATTAGAATCTGGTGGTCTTGTATTCTTATTTGCAGGTAGTCCTTCCCAGACAAAAAGGAGTTCTTTGCAATCGATCTGATCTCTCTCTACGGTATGCGCACACCCTCTCAACATTCAACAGGTATTCCTCCTAGCCCTAACCCTTATCTGTTTCTCAAAGGAATGAAAGGATAGAAGCAACTCTATTCCAGGAATGGAAGCATTTCTGTGCGAAACATTTTGGCATGCCCGGTGGGACCCATTTTGGGTTTCTTTCATTTCTTGCTTGCTTTCATATAGGGAGCATACTTGCTATTTTCTTCTTCTAAATATTCATAAGATATTTTGTTATCTGTGGTAAAAGAATTTGTCTTGCTTTCACATCGTTGCATTAGTGAAAGTCATCTTCTTTGCTTCATCGAATATCATTTTCGATTTGGGTTTAAAACACTTGCATCACATTCTTGCTTGCTATTTTCAATTCTAGTGAACATAGATTAAGTAATAGGTCATACACGTGGGGGTGATATCCACGGTATTGACAAGAAATTAATCTTACTTTCACTGCACAACACATACCGAATCACATCATAATTAACACAACAGCTCAAAACATCCCCCTTTTTCGTGGTATTCCTCCACCGATTGAGGTAACCTTATAAGCCAAAACAAACTTGACATTTCCCCTAAGTCTTTTGTTTAGGATTGACATCATCTTGCATCTAAGGCATAAGCCCAAAGTGATTAAAACTAATCCTAGGGTTAGTCTGTTAATTTGCTTGTGCATCTTGCTTGTTTGTGGTTCTGTTTTTCTGTCATACACTGTTTTCTGTGATCACTTCAGAACAGCTTGAGAGGTATAATAAGCACTGTTAACCCCAAATCAGAAACTTCCTATAGATTCTTACACCAGTCCTATTCTACCGACATCGGTTAACCTACCGACGTCGGCTATAGTATAACCGACATCGGTTACCTGACCGATATCGGTTACTGTCTTTCACAGTTCCCAAAACCAGCAACCCACCAATTCCAACATTTTGTTGCTGCTTCTGTTCCTGATAGATTGCATCCCTACTGTGTACTTTTGTCCATGGTTGTTATCACTCAGAAACAAGCTGCAGCCATGGTTTCACATGCCTGCTCCGTGCCTTTGCCTGAATCACCCCCTTCACATCCTGTGGGGAATCCTACGGACACCAGCGAGGTTCCCAAAATCCCTGTAGGAGATAAGGAATTTGTGAAATTTTTGGACGCTAATCCTAGCGCTGTACAATACTATTTGTCTCATGCCCCTGACCATACACCCGATGGTCAACTCCTTGTTGGCATGCCTATTAGTATAGCTGCTCATTTAGCTCCTTCTCCACCTGATAACTCCGCTTTACTTTCTGCATCCTTAGCCCCGTCTCCAAACTCAGTGGTTTGGGGTTCATACGGCATAGATTGGATTTCCTTTGGTTAATCTAGGGCCCAACATATCATTACCGCCGACTGCTCCTACCTCATCTTTCTCGCAGACTGCTCCTTTCATAACTTGCTCTCTGCCACCTATCCACACAAGCTTCCCTTCTCAAGCTCCGCCTACCTTTTCATTTCCACACACGTACTCCGGTGACTTCAACATCTTATATAGGACATCCCTATTCGGTCACCTCAACATATTCATCCTCAATACCTTATCAACATTCAACCCCACCATTGTCTAATGGTGGCCCTTGGCCCAATCCTCCTCCATTTACGGAAACCGCACCATCATCTCATCCAACTACTGATTTAATCAAACAAATGATGGACAAGATGCAAAATCTGGAGGCTTCTGTTTCAGGAAGCCGTAGCGCCCTGACATATGAGCAAGTTTTTCAGAAGCCTATCCACCCTTCTGTCCCCCTTCATTCATATCCTCCTCAATGGGAATTACCAAAATTTACTCGTTTTAATAGTAAGGAGGATCCTCAACAACACTTGCGATCATTTAGACATGCCTGCTATCTAATTGCTCATGACGATGCCTTACTACTCCGCACCTTTCCCATGTCCTTATCAGGACCCGCCTTGGAGTGGTACAGTGCTTTAACCCAGCACTCAATCTTCTCTTTTAACCAATTAGCCCAATCTTTCTTGGATCATTTCTCCATTAACATTGCCAAGAAAGTATCTATTACCGACCTCTATGCTATCCGACAATTTGAAGACGAATCTATCGCAGATTTCGTTGGACGATGGCGGGGCCTTATCAACCAACTTACGTATGCCTTACCTCAGGATGAACTTATCGAACTCTTTACGCGGGCCTGCGCTAAGCACATTTCTCCTACCCTCCAAATTCAAACTTTCCACACATTCGATGAGGCCTTTACTATGGCTCGAAAACTAGAGATTCGAGCCTTAGAGGAAGAGAAATTGCGGTTGCGCAACAAAAACCCCAATTTCGAACCCAAGACTCCACCAACAAACCTAACACCACCAATCCTCACACATCGACTGCTTCGAAATCAAAAGGAGCTGTACACGCGGTGATGGTCAAATCCCAACCACCGTCTAATACCCCGCCAAAAACCACCTATAAGTATAAAGCCGAGCCCATCAATTACACTCCCTTGGGAGAAACTTATGGTGTGATATTGGAAAAATTGCTTAAAGCGGGAGCTATTACCTTACCTCTTGTTAAACCTCACTCCGGGTTTGATTCCACCCACGCTATACCTTCTTGGTACAAAGAAAATGACTTCTGTAACTTCCACCGCGTGAAGGGACACAGTCATGAAAATTGCAAGATGTTGAAAAACATAGTGCAGGAAATGGTTGATGTAAGGGATATAGCCCTCGATAATCCTAACGCCCCTGCTAACCGGAATTTGAAAATTTTCAACAAACCATTCCCAAATCACTCTTCTAACAGTAACATAAACCAAGATATCTTAGCCGAGGAGAGTGTTCATGAAATCCATGTAGTCTTCGACTCCCAACCAAAAGCCTCTATCGAGAAAATTCTGAATCAAGCCCCTTCACTAACGCAGGGACCCGAACCCCCTTCACCACCATCAAGACAAGACGAAATCCTTGCTGTTCCTTTCCCCATAAAGGAATTAACCGCATAGAGTTATCTTCTCACAGATGAGCCTTCTTACACCACATCCTTGCAAGACTGTGAGTGGATGTTATCTAACTTATCTATTTCCCAAACATCTCCTTCTACCACTCTTGCTGCACAAGAGGAAGGCTCGCCACTTCTTTTGTCATCCTTAGATGAGAAACCCCTTGAACCGGCATCACCAAATTCTTTAATCATGACGGATCCTCTCAAACATGCCCTCCTACCTATTAGTTCTTCATCGCCTAAATCTTTTCAGTGACCGGTTGACCTCTTAACGCCCATGGATACAGTGCCTCATTTACCCCCTGTATTACACCCACAGTGGACCGGAATCACAACCCACCTTTCTTCCATACAAAATTTCCTATTCACACGTGAGGATTGTCATCCCTCAGAAGATAGATGAGTCCTATGGGAACGTTTGTGTACACCATATTCTACTCAAATGCAGATGACCGATCCAGACGCCTCTACCATATACCCGAAGTGTTTACAAAAGCTTAAAATGCCTATGTCCTCATCTTCACCCCCCTCATCTCTACCAAATACCTCATCCACCTCTATTGACCTAACCAAACCTTCCCCTACACTTGGGACCTCACCAATACCTAGTCTAACACACCCACCTAAACGGTTAGATTTATCCAAAAGTAAAGTTGTCCATCCACTTAGGAGACAGACCCAATCTCCTCAAGCCCACCCTATGCCTCTATCACAACTAAAACCATCGCCATCACACCTACCTTCCATATTGGGACCTCATCCCTCCACCTTGCATCAATATATCATACCTCCTGCATTTTCTTTAAAATGACCTACGCCTTCTGCACCCATACAGAGATCCATGGGTGTATCAACACCGTCACCCCACGTATCTTGTCCACCTATCAACCCTAAACAAACTCCATCATCAAAGGATTTGTTTGCTGTCACTCCTCTTTCTCCGTGGTTGTTTCCTGATACCACATCATCGGTGGCCTCATCATCTAACCAGCTAAACATAACTTCTACGTCGAAGAAGCCACGTTTAGTTAAATCCAATTATCAAAACCCCTTGGCTAAACCACCACCCATACAAATCAACCATACCCAGTCATTACCAAAACCTACCCAGTCAATAGCCTCATCTTCCTCTGAATTTGACCCGCTCAAAGGGTCTTACGCCAAAATCCTTGCTATGTTGGTGGAGAATGCGACCATTTCCCTACCCCCACTTAGACCCTATGATCCATCTAAACCTCGACCTATAGGTTATGATGAGTCTAAAATCTGCACTTACCACCACACACCAGGACATGATGTAGAGGGATGCAAAGCTTTGAAAGCCATTCTTCGCCAGTCACCTCTCTCAGATAGAAAGGTTAAGAAAGAAAACTTACGAAGGGAGAGACCTTTAGCTTCAATCCCCTCTCCTATACCACCTATCCCCACCTCACCAAGATCTATCATTATTACAACCCCACCGCTCGAAGACCATGACTTATCCCTACCGTCTTCCTCCTCTCGTTTTCACGAGATTAACATGATTAGTGTTGCTACTCGAGGGCAGAAAAACAATGGGAAAGCTAAAGAAAGCACACCTGCGGCCTCTCTTTCTCCATCCACCATCCCGATCGCACCACCACCTAAAGTGGTTATTCATGGACCTGCCTACCCGTCTCTAATGGAGTTGCCCACCAAACCATGATCAAACAGCTTCACCAATCACCTATAAAAATGACACTGTATGATCTCATTCAGACCTCTGAATCTCATCGACAAGCTCTCATTGAAATTCTTCAAGGGATAGAGGTCTTACCTAACGAAACCTTGCCCGTTGCCTCCATTTTAACACCCAATCACGTTGCTTCACTCACCAAACAACCTATCTCCCCAACCACTTTTGTCTCTCATGTACAAGAAGCCAGCGGCTTTGTCGGTTTTCTCAAAGACGAAATTGTCGACTTTGGTGCAGAAGATCCTGACCCCGCTCTTTTCATCTCAGCTTATGTCCGGGACATTCGGGTGCGTCATGTTATGATTGACGGGGTGCTAGCCTAAACATCATCTCTTCAAAGGCCTTCCAACAAATGAATATCCCTTCTAGCTGCATGTGTGCCAACCCCATCATGTTGCGGTCATTCAATGATGCTATTACTTCTACCTTAGGCACCGTGATCCTTAACATTCGTGTAGGGCCACGTACTTTACCCAAACTCTTCTATGTCCTTGAGGGTGAATTCCAATACAATATGTTGTTAGGCCGCCCTTGGATCCGGGCTATGGGATGCATTCCCTCCACCTTACATAGATGCATAAAATTTGAGTACGAGGGGAAGTCCTACACCGTAAAAGCTGATCCTCCCCCCTTCAAAACCTGCAATATGTTATATCACCCTAATGATGTGCTTGTACCAGTCAAGACACCCATTCATCCAACCCAACCATCCACTTCAACCACACCTCAACCATCCACCTCAACCGCACCTACACCTTCAACCAATGAAACCACCGTCACAAATACCACTTCCTTTCCCGCAGACAACATCCCAACCTCAGACCCCTTAGTAGATGTTTTTCAATGCCTTACGCTGGGGGAGTATCACCTATATAATGTTAGCTCTTTCCATACTCCACAGGAGTACGAGATAGTTACATGTGCATCCTACCTACGACCGTCGTGTGGGGGAGGTAATCTCCTACGGGCCACCTAATTTCCGCACCAACCTAACATATGGGGGTGTCGACGCATCCTCCATTACCCCTGAACCTCCCCTTGGTGTGGTTCCCTTCCAATCGATTTTCAATACCTGACAAATCGTCATTTCGATCTCACCTTCCTGACTCGTTGTGCTTGGAAAGGTTTTGGTTTTGGTCTTTATGAACAAGGCCGACATACAATCATTCCCGTGACTACACGCAAACACAAAGATTGTAGTGGTCTTGGATTTCTTGAAACACTTACACCGGAGAAACCTCGTGTCAGTTGTATCTGGGAAGACGATGAAGTCACCCCTTCCGAACCATCATCACCCATTTTGCCATCACCCATAGAGTCGATAGACCCTGAATCTATCCCTCCTAACTTTTTTTTTTTCATAAACGCTATCTTCCTGGGTCCTCTCACTTATCAATGTGATAATGAGGACCCATCTTCTCTTCCCCTTCTATATCCAGACATGATCGAAGAGGATTCACCTTCCATTAATGTTGTTGAGTGCCATGATGACGACTCCATCCTCACTTACCTTGGTGCGGACGACTCTTATATTCAACGCGCCTTACCATCTGAAACTCAAACCATGTTGAATGAGTCAACTATAGAAATCAACATCCACACAGAGGAAGATCCTCACATTGTGAAGATCGGACAATCTCTTAACGCATCAGAACAAGCCACCTTTACTACCTTTCTCCATGCCCGCAACCAAGCTTTCGCTTGGTCCTACGCTGACATGCCAGGAATTGATCCTGACATTGCTGTCCATAACATTACCCTGAAACCCGATTCCAAACCAGTTAAACAAAAATAAGAAAAATGCATCCACACATTGCCCTCTTGGTCAAAGAAGAGCTTCAACGACTCCTTTCCGTTTCCTTCATCTTGCCTATTGACTATCCTCAATGGATTTCTAACATTGTACCTATCACTAAAGCGGACGGGGACTTCGGATATGTACGGATTTCCGGGACCTTAACCTCGCTTGCCCGAAGGATGACTTCCCCCTCCCGAGTATTGATCAACTTGTTGATCTCACTGCGGCCATGAGATGCTTTCTCTCATGGATGGATTCTCGAGGATACAATCAAATTTTGGTAGCCCTAGCCGATCAACATAAAACTACCTTCATAACTCCGTGGGGAACCTTTTGTTATCGTGTCACCGTTTGGCCTTAAGAATGCTTTGGTGCGACCTATCGTGGGCTATGAATTACATTTTCATGATGACATTATGCACACTATCCTTGAGGATTATGTTGATGATCTTCTTGGCAAATCTAAACATCGCAGTGAACATCTCGATGTTTTAACCATTATTTTCGATCGCTTATTACAATATTGTGTTCGCCTTCAACCAAAGAAATGTGTCTTTGGTGTCCTTTCAGGAAAACTTCTTGGTTTTATCGTCTCTTTGCGTGGCATCGAGGTCGATCCATCTAAAGTCAAAGCTATCCTAGAAATGCCCCCACCTACTAACCTCAAACAATTGCGTAGTTTGCAAGGTAAACTCCAATCTATCCGGTGTTTCATCTCCCAACTCTCGGATCGATGTCAACCTTTCCATCACCTCCTTAAAAAGGACATTGCCTTTCAATGGAGCGAAGAGTGCCACCAAGCCTTTGAGGCTCTCAAAGCCTATCTCTTGCAGCCACCTGTGCTTATCCCACCTCAGGACGATCACCCTTTCTACCTTTACCTTTCTACCACCGACCATGCTGTAGGAGCCATGCTCACACATCGTGACTCCGAGCATCGAGAACAAGCCGTTTATTACATAAGTCGTACTCTCATGGATTACGAGACTAGGTATACACATGTAGAAAAGTTGTGCCTAGCCCTTTCATTCGTGGCCACCAAACTCCGACACTACCTCCTGAATCACAAAACTTTTGTCATCACCAACATGGACCCCATTCATTATATGTACGCCAAACCACATCTAAACCAACGCATCGCCCGATGGCTTATGCTCCTCGCTGACCTCGACCTTGAATTTATACACCAGAAGTCAATCAAAGGACAAACTATTGTAGACCAACTCGCGGAAGCCCCTTTACCTAGGGAACAATTTACCAATTTTAATTTCCCCGATGAACTCATCGCCACTCTTTCACTCAGTGAGGAGTCGTATCCAATGACCCTCTTCTTCGATGGATCCAAATGCTAGCGCAGCGGAGGAGCTAGTGTTGTTCTCATTCCTCTTGATGCTGAGCCTATGCCTCTTTCATTCCGGCTTGATTTCCCCTGCACTAATAATACAACGGAATACGAGGCCCTTGTTTTGGGTCTCCAGGTTGCGTTACACTTAGGTGTCAAATCTATCAATGTTTTCGGTGACTCTCAATTGGTAGTCAATCAAGTTATGGGCATCTACCAATGTAAAAATGAGGAACTTCAAAAGTAAAAACATTACGTGGATTCACTTTTGACCTTATTTACTCATTATTCTATCCAAACCATTCCCCGCTCCACTAACAAATTTCATGGATACTATGGCTTGCTTAGCCTCACAAATTCCTGCCTCACCAACTGACTCTGACATTTTCGTCTTGGTCCAACAACTCTTTGCCCCATCTTACTCAGCCCCGGTTGTTTGTATGATAAATAATGTATCTGCTAATTCGCAGGATACCTGGTATCACCAATTTCACGACTATCTTACAACCTCTGTTCTCCCACCTGACCTTACTAGTAACGGAAAACGCACTTTTCTTAAAATTGTTTCTCGTTATGTCGTCATGGGGGGACTCCTTTATAAACATGGCTTTGATGGCATCCTCCTTCGATGTCTAACCGGCGCGGAGGTCACCTATACCATCCAACAAGTCCACGATGGTATTTGTGGTGGACATTTTAGTGGCCTTGTCGTGGCCAAATGAATCCTTCGCCTAGGTTATTATTGGCCTACTCTTAATAACGACTACTACGAATATGTTAAGTGTTGTGTTATGTGTCAACAACATGCCAACCTTCAACATACTCCTAGCCATCCACTACAGGTCGCACGAGATCTTTGGCCTTTCTCACAATGGGGTTTAGACCTTATTGGTGAGATTCACCCACCCTCTTCGCAACGTCACCGTTGGATAATCACAGCAACCGAATATTACACTAAATGGGTGGAAGCCATTCCACTCATTTCAACCAAAAAAGAAAAAATCGTAGAATTCATTAACCATCACATTATCTGTCGTTTTGGCGTTCCTCATCGCCTGATAACAGATAATGGTAAATCTTTCAAAAATAAGTTGTTACAAGACCTTTGTGACAACTTTGGTATCAAACTTAGCTTCTCATCACCTTACTATCCACAAGCCAATGGTCAAGCCGAATCTTCTAATAAAACCCTAACCAAAATCCTCATGAAAGTTGTTAACGATTCTGGAAGCAATTGGCCTGATCACATCCCCTTTGCCCTTTGGGCTTATCGGACTAGCATTCGTACCTCCACTAATGCCACACCATTTTCGTTGGTATATGGTACCGAGGCTGTCTTGCCTCTCGAAATACAAATACCCTCCCTAAGAATATCTCTTCAGGATATTCTCACCAATGATGACTTCCGCCAAGAGCGGTTAGCCCAATTAGAGCTTCTTGATGAGCGTCATCTTACAGCTCTTGACCACCTTCAAATCTATCAAAAACGCATCAAGCGTGCTTATGATAAGTGACTTCATGAGCATACCTTTAAGGTTGGTGATCTTGTCCTCAAAGAGAATCAGCATGTAACCAAACTAGAAAAGAGCAAACGTGGAAAATTTGCTCCTAATTGGATTGGGCCCTACATTATCACTCATACTTACGGATCAGGCACTTATCATTTAGCTTCGCTTAATGGTAAACCCGAGCCTGAACCCCTTAATGCCTTGCATATCCGACCATTCTACTGTTGAATTTAGTGTTATATCACTTCTTATCTACCTTGCGCTCGTCCCTTGAGCTCGTTTACCACCTCATACACTTTGTTTCATGCATCTCAAAATAGAATCAAGCTCACATGGTTTGGTCATCACCTCCTCTTAAAGATGCCTTCCCTTTTTAGTCTGGTCCATGACTTAAAAGTATCAAAATAACATGTTCTCAATTATACACTTATGGGATATTCTTGAGTCAAACTTCCTACAAAACTAGATGCTTCATGCCAAACGGACATCTAGACCTCTAAGTTATACATAGACTGCTCCCTCGAAGGACAGCTATGTGTAAAGCCACATCTCCTATTATAAATAGACTGCTCCCCCGAAGGACAGCTATACACAAAAGCCGCATCTACTACTATAAATAGACTGCTCCCTTGAAGGACAACTATACAAAGTCAGCCTTTATCAGAATCTTCTCGCATTGATCAGCTTCGTGAAGACCTCAAGAACAACAAAATACATATCCCATGTAGACTTCCCGCATCGATCAGTCTATATCCAAAAAATAAAAGCAGTATTCAACAGCACTTTTGAGTCATGGACTTGTCTATCTAGGTTTGGTTCTCTTTGTCAGCATAATTACCTTCTAACAAATTCTCTGCGCCCCAGCTTTATCAGCCACCTCACCTCACCATTCGTCAAAACAACAAAACTCAAGGGACGTGACGTATATCCGATATATTGTGATTATACAACTCTTTTCACCTATTGACTTCTCGCCTATGCAAGGTACCTAGGGATTCAAGCTCATCCTATGTTAATATGTGGTTTGTTTAGCTCTTCTCAACTATGGGACACTTTTGCCTCTTTTGCTCGACTCTAGGATTGTGTGTTGACCTTAATCAGGACACGATTCCCTACTACTTGGGTAAGCTAACTTTTTTTCTATACCTACATACCTTACCTTACCAACACCAACAACATTATCAATATTTTTACCAACCAACAAATTGCCTAACCACAAACCAAATTGCCTGAATTCACCTCTCCCTGGTCATAAGGGAGAACTACATCGGTCTGAGGCCCCTTCTTGCTTTGTGCAATGGGCTATGTAGGCAGCACTTGGGAGACATGGGGTCTCCCAAGGTTAGCTCGACCATCCCCTACCATAACCTATCATGTGTGGTATATATAAATCTATTTTGTATTTCTATTCGCTCACATTCATCTTTATCCTTTTTCAAAACAAGACATTCAAAACACAACCATTCTTATTATTATCATAACTCAAATCCACATACATATTACATGATCTTTACATTAGATGTTAAAACATACATCTTTCTCTATCATCGATGCAAAGCTCTTCGACATCCTTATTTATTCTTATATTCCTATGAAATTCACTTAGACCCTTAGCTAACCGATATCGGTCACATGCCTCCTTTTTTTTAAATCTGGGCCTTTTCTTTATTTTTTTCAAATTTTTGTAGCGCCCGCCTCTTTTTCCTGCATAACAACACCATTATCAATATTTGTCATCAAAATCACATCAATATCTCATAACAATTTCATCAACATCATCTACCTACAATACAACAACCATCAAACAAAATACATACGACATTTTAATATATACACCATTTGGATCTAACTCATCATCTACATACATTCCATTTCAAAAACAATCGACAAAACACATAAAACATTTTATACACAGCATGTGGATCAAAACCATCATCTATATATATATATCAATATTTCAAATATACAACTTCGGTTCTATGTGGGGCCTCTGTGATCTCAAAATAATAGAAAGCCTCTGCACGCAGGACACAATCATTATCAAAATCTTAACTCGGCTCACAGCCTGGTCTCTCATGTCAAAATATACTGGCTCGCAGCGGTATCAACTATATACATATACAACAAAAATGAATAAAAGAATCATATGTGGGCACGTAGGCCTCTATATACATAACCGGTTCGCAGACCGGTGTCTCTATCCAATATCCAAAAAACCTATCTCCTCTGCAGGGATACCTCAGCTCTCTCCACCGCCCTCGGCTCTCCCCGCTGGTCCCTCGTGCTTGCCTCTCCTCCTCCTCCTGTAATGGACCCTGGTGTGGCGTGGTGCACCCCCAGGATCTCTCGGCTCGCGAGGTCTCGGCTCTGTGTGCCGCATATGGCTGGTAATCAGCCCCGGTACCATCAAGGACATCCTGATAATACCGGGCCTCCGTTCTCACCTCCATATAGCGGGCCCATGCCACCATGGCTGCTGGGGCTGGTCCCCCGACTCCTAATAATAAGTGGCCCCTACCCTGTGGGTGCACCTGTGTACCTAGAGGTCTCGTGCCCACTGTACCAAAAAAGTGGTGTCTGGTGGTGCATGTCTGTGTCTGCTGCACTGTGGTGTCTGTGCTGCTACTGGGCATGCACTTTGCCTACGTGCCTACACTCGTGCTCAGGCAGCACGTGCCTGGGCTACCGCCCGTAATGCGTTCATGCGTGCAAAAAGCTGCCCTGTAATAACCGCACTTGTCCCAAGAGGCGGTCCCTCTCTACTATAAAACCACTAATCTGGGTTGTGCGGGGCGTGTGTGCTCTCATCCTCGGCTGCTCTCTCCCCTCCCACCACACAAAAATGAACTGTACACCCGGCGCGTCATCCACTATATCGTCGGCCGGCCTCTCTCGCTACCCAACTGGGTCCACGGGCTGCGGGAGCAGCGGTAGTGGGGCTCTCTACATCATCCCTCCCAGATCGTGGGAAGGGAGGTGGCTCATCCTGTCGCAGCCCCAACTGCCGTCGTACCCTCTCTAAGGGTATCCGCTCATACTCTCCGGCCTCCGTCCTGCTATCCAGAAAGTATACTGGATCCAGCGCATCTGTGCTCGGGCTCCTCCTCGGGGCTGATGGCCTCTGTAAGGCCTCCATACAATATCCAATGCGGTCAAGCCCTCTAGCATATGACGGTAGTAAGCTACATCCCGTCCTGCGAGCACCGCTCGTGGCTGGCCCACGACCCCCAACCACCTCTGAAAGCCATACCTGTATATAACCTGTGGCCCTGGCTGCTGGGGCAGCCCTACTGGTCGAATACATATGATGTGCTCATATGCCCAGCAGTGTAACAAAAATGTGGAACAAATCCCAAATCGCCTCATCCGGTGATAACCCCACAGCTCTCTGTATAGCTGCACCAGGTATACTGGTGCCCAGGCATAACACGTATGCTCCTCCACCATCTCATGTAGCACCCCATCAAAGCCCGTGGGAAGCGGCCTCCCTCTGAGTCCGGGAGGGCGAAGCAGGTGATACCTATCATCATCAGCACGGCAAGCCATGTCTCATGTCTGTGGGCGCGATACATGTCCCCATAGGCAATGCTCGCACTGTGATAAGTCAATAACGCGGCTGCATCCCCAAATACCTGAGAATGTTGTCCATAGCCATCTCCGCATCTACCTAGAATACTTGCCTCCCCTACGATCGGCAGTCTCAGGATGCGATACACATCCTCCAGGGTAATAGTCATCTCTCCAGTAGGGAGATGGAAAACATTGGTCGCCGGATCCCATCTCTCGATGAGGGCAACCATAAGGCTGTGGTCCCTCTCCATAGCCCTATACCGCTGGACTCCACCGAGTCCCACCTCACGCATAATGGCCCAATGTGCGTTGCGGACACATGTGGCCGCATCCGTCTCAATAACGGGGGCATCCGATCCCGCATAGTCAGCTGCTGACGTGCCTGCACAAATAACCCACTTCATTAGACCCACCCTTTACAACAACTACTTTAACCCTCTATACCCCCTTTTACCCACCCGACCACACCCCGACTCTATAACACACACCTACACCCACCTATTTTACCCTAAAACATCTACGATATCCCCTTTCCTTATCTCGCACCCTACCAATCACCCAGATCTACTCTCGCCATTTACCTATGCCCCTACCAATTTAACACCTCCTCATTCATACCCAACACCTAATCTATCCTAACCGCACCAACCACACAACCACCCCATTCCCCCACCAATCACCTTTCCTATCAACCTCTACCCCCTCCCTCTTCACCCCCAAAACACAAAACCCAACAATAAACACAAACACAAAACAACAAAAACAAAACCCAAAACACAAATAACAAAACACCAAAACAACAACCCAACAACAACCAAAAACCCAAAACAACAACAAAACCAAACCAAAAAATAAATAATCCTAACTAATGACCGGTACCGGTCACCCATGACCACCACCGGTCCCCTCCAGCACATGATATACACCGGCGCCGGTCGACATACGACCGACGCCGGTCCACCCACAACCCAAATTCCCTAAAAATTTAGTGACCGATGCCGGTCACCTAGTGACCGACATCGGTCACTGTCCATGGCCGGAGCCAAACCCGACGCGGCCCCCAAACCCATTTTTTGCCTATTACTCCCCTTTTACCCATTGAAAACCCTAAAAACCTACCCACCCTACCGTTTTAGCCTAACTAACCCACCTACCCTCTCCATTTTTCAAACAACTTCAATTTATTCATTATTTTATTAAAAACTTGGATTCCTACCCAAAACCCAAATCTAGCTTAACAACATTAAATTCACATAATGAGAGGTTTAGAACCTACCGGTATGACTACACGTCGTCGTGGTGGGATAGGTGGTGGTGGTCCAGCTGGTCCAGCACCTCCTGCTCCTCCTGGCTGTGCCATGGCTATAAATCTCCTCTGCTGGGTCCTCCACCAATCAAATTCTGCCTCCTACTCACTGGGGTCTACCAACCACTCACTTCTCCACTCAAATAATGCCACCTCAGCCGACAATCTCAACAATACCACTAAAACACCTCAGACAACTAAATGTGGTTTTCAAATTGACAATGTGACAATGACAGGCCGTATTTTTTTTTTTATAGGTTTTTGACCTATAACCGATATCGGTTATCTTATGCCCTAAACAACCGGTATCGGTCATCTAACCGATACCGGTCATAGCTAATCGATATCGGTTTAATCCCTATTTTACCACAATTTTTGCCCTTATTCACTAATCTCCCTTTCTCACCACATCACCTATACCCTCCTTTGCTAAATAGCCTTTTTTGACTCCATTGGCCCAATTCAAGGCCGCAACCAACCATTTGGCCCGACCCAAGGCCGCAACCAACCATTTGGCCCAACCCAAGGCCGCAACCAACCAATTTGGCCCGACCCAAGGCCGCAACCAACCATTTGGCCCGACCCAAGGCCGCAACCAACCATTTGGCCCGACCCAAGGCCGCAACCAACCATTTGGCCCGACCCAAGGCCGCAACCAACCATTTGGCCCGACCCAAGGCCGCAACCAACCATTTGGCCTGACCCAAGGCCACAACCAACCATTTGGCCCGACCCAAGGCGCAACCAACCATTTGGCATGGATCCAAGGCCACCACCAACCATTTGGTCCAACCAAGGCCGCAACCAACCATTTGGCCCGACCTAAGGCCACACCAACCATTTGGCCCGACCCAAGGCCGCACCAACCATTTGGCCCGACCCAAGGCCGCCACCAACCATTTGGCCCGACCCAAGGCCGCACCCAACCAATTTGGCCCGACCCAAGGCCGCAACCAACCAATCAGGCCCGACCCATGGCCCTCACTAGTCAATCGGCCCGACCCAAGGCCGCACCAATTAAATACCTCGCCCAAAACCAACAAATTACAATTTTATCCACCCATCATGTAGCCTTTTGTTCAATCGAGCTCACCTGTTCGTGTTTTAGCATGATTACGGTACTTGACTTGATCAGTCGACCAACTTTTCCTAGACCAAGACCGTGACGTTTATCTCAACCAAACCAACTATTTGGTACTACCGAACATGCCTAAACGTTCCTGTACCTTACCCGTTATATCCCCTGGAGCTACTTCCTATGCCTTGGATACTAGGATTATATCACCCTTGTTTGGATAAACTATCGACCTTTGCCTATGAATTGCTTGTTTGCTCTTCAAATCATGTACCATGGTCGCACTACTGCATTTCAACGTGTGTCTTCTTCCTTGGACCTACCCCACCATCTTACCATCATCTCAACACCATTTACCCTTTATCAACCCTATCCTTGATTTCACGCTACCTCAATCGGTGATAGATTTGAGGGGGATTACCTATACCCTTAACAGGAGTAACCACTTCTTATTATTGTCAGTGCAGCTTTACAAGACAAGCTACACGACAACAAGGGGCTAATGTAGACACCAAATTTGTGTCTTACGACCCCCCGTGCCCCGCATCTTATTTCGCAACCTAGCCTCATTACCTAAACCTTACACAATTATTTATTAATTACCTTATAATTAATAAATCCACATCTCCAAACCTGCCACCTCATTTCGCCACCTCATCATGACCTAGTCCTAACCCTAAACTAACCTAATTAAGACCTATAACTTGGTCTACATCCACACCCATGACTAATGACTCCTCACCCGCACCCAAAACCAACCTCATAATGACATGACCAAGCCCACAACTAATCCCTCGAGAGAAAAGGAGGGAAAGTTGGCTATTTTACTAAAAATAGCCCACTTTGACTTAACCGACATCGGTTCCTACTTGACCGTTGTCGGTTACGTAACCACCATCGGTTCCCTGTAAATGACCTCCCCCAACCAAAAACAAAGGGAGGGATTTTCATTGATCGGAATCAGAGGTCATTGAAAGAATCAAGATTTCACTTGGCCGAGCAGAGACAAGTGAAGAAAAGAGAGGAGTTTACGGAGAAGGACATCAAGTCCGAGACTACAACTGAATAACCAGAGCCCAGTGACACTCATCCAAGCATTGGGAGAGAAGATAGCTCATCTTGGATTGTCAGATCATCCTGCCTGAACCCTGCCTTCATCATCACAGTCCTTGAACCCGCATCTTCATCAGGAACTAGTAAGTATTGTCTTGTACGTTATTTTAATAATATTTCTTGGACTTCTGAATCACAGTAATTACAAGTCTACTCCCAGATCCACTACCCGGTAACACTCTCCATCTAACTTACATTCCTCTACCCCTACATTGCCCCAAGAACAGCCCCCATACTCTCTGAGTCTTCTCCATCACCTTATTACCTATCCCCAATCATTTACCAGCCTTATAAACACCATAGCTATCATATAGCCATCTGATAGCCAACCTTCACCAAAGCCCCTAAATCACTGCCCCTACCGATATCGGTTATCAGCAACCGGTACCGGTGACAGTGACCGGCATCGGTCACTGTGATTCAAAACCAAGACCAGCCTTTTCTCTATTATTTTAACAAGGTAAATAAATTGTAATTGGACAATAGCTTATCTATTAGAATTTGTGTTAATTCATATTAGCAGGGGAACTGACCACCTTCGAAAGGAAGTCTCATATTTCCTGGGCCCAAGGCAGTTCCCTCACTTATTATCTAATTAGAATCTGGTGGTCTTGTATTCTTATTTATAGGTAGTCCTTCCCAGACAAAAAGGAGTTCTTCGCAATCGATCTGATCTCTCTCTACGGTACGCGCACATCCTCTCAACATTCAACAGGTATTCCTCCTAGCCCTAACCTTATCTCTGTTTCTTAGAAAAAAGAAATGAAAGGATAGAAGCAACTCTATTCCGGGAATGGAAGCATTTCGTGTGAAACACATGGTTAAGGAGGATGATAAGTTCAAAATAACCTTCACCAAGAAATGGGAACCTATGCATATAGGAAAATTCCATTTGGGCTGTCAAATGCAAGAGCTACCTTCCGGAGGGAAATGGATATGGCGTTTAAGGGGTGATGAACAAAATAGTATTGATATACCTAGATGATATTACTATATTTTCTAGAAGTGCGGTGAGACCATCTCTTTTATTTGAGACAAGTGTTCCAAAGATGTAGAAGATTTGAGATATCCTTGAATCCCAAAAATATATTTTTCTAGCTCATGAAGGAAAGCTCCTTGGCCACATTGTTTCCAAAGAGGGATTAGCAATTGATCCAGAGAGGGTTGAAGCAATAAAAGCACTGCCATTACCAAGTCACAAGAAGGCCCTTCAAAGTTTCTTGGGAAGAATCAATTTTGTTCGAAGGTTTGTGCCAGACTTTGCAGTCCTTGTCAAGCCAATAACTATGATGTTGAAGAAAAGTATGGCTTTCAAATGGAAAACTTAAGGTAATCCAAGTTTTGAGGCAATCAAGGAGGCTATTTCACAAGCTCCAACTCTCATTAACCCATATTTCTCTAAGGATTTTATCCTTTATGCATTTGGTGGTGGTGATACTATTTCTACAATTTTAGTACAAAGAACAAAGAAAATACAGAGCAGCCAATTGCCTTCTTTAGCCAAATCTTGGAGGACTATGAGGTGAGGTATTCTTTCATTGAGAAACATGTTCTAGCTGTGATAAGGAGCTTGAAGAAATTTAAACATCTAGTTTCAAACAACAAGGTTCACTTACTAGTTTCTCATGTGAGAGTTAAGGACTTCCTCCTCAACAAAGACCTAAATGAAAACGTGCGGGGTGGATTACTCGAGTCACGGAGTATGACATTGAGATCAAAGTCACCAAGCTAGTCCAAGGAAAGGGATCGTGTGAGAATATGGTCTTGATAAAATCAATGGAAGAAAGCAATGGGAAAGATGTTGTTTTGGTGTTGTAAGACAACCGAGAACAAAGAGGTGTTTAAGAAGAGAATGGTGGTATGCCCACTCCTTGTTGGACTCAAGACATAATGCACTTCTTACAAACAGATTATGCTCTCTAGAGATGAACAAAACCAAGAGAAGACACTTTAGATTACAAAGTTGTCCCATATGCACTTGTTGACGACCTCTTGTTCAAGAAGGATATAAATGGAGTGCTACTTTGAGATGCATTGGGACAAATCAAATTAATAGAATGTTGGAGGAGTTCCATGGTGGATCAGTGGAGGTCATTTTCCTCCAAGATTTACAGCCCTCAAGATCATGAAGGCTGGCTATTATTAGCCCAAGGTATTCAGTGATTGTTATGCATGGATCAAGAGGTGCAAAAATTGTGCATTCTTCACGGGGAAAGGAGAGATTAGCAGCCCGTCCATTGCACCCAATTTCAATTGACCAGCCATTCATGCAATGGGGTTTGGACTTCATTGGATTCATTAACCCAAAATCAAGCCAAGGGCACAAGTGGATCCTAATAAAGAATGCAGACTACTTCACCAAATGGATCGAGGCGGTGGCCCTCAAGGAGTAAAATGAATCTAGAATTCTAGACTTCTATGAGGGGATAGTAACTAGATTTGGCATACCTGCTACTATAATATCAGATAATGCATTGGAATTCATATGATCAAAGGTAATTAGATGGGATTTTAAAAATGGGATCTATCTGAGAACTTCATCAAATTATTACCCTAAAGGTAATGGCCAAGCTGAGTCTACCAACAAAAACTTATTAAAGATCATCAAGAGGACTCTTGATGAAAATCAAAAGACTTGGCACTCCAAACTGAAATCAGCCCTATGGGCTGATAGGATAACTCCCAAGAGATCCACAGGTAACTCTCCATTTAAGCTTGTTTATGGAAGAGAGGCAATCTTGCCTATGTCACTTAAGTTGCCAATGTTGGAAATCATGAAGCAATTGGAATTGTTGGAGTTTGAACCCATGGAAGTTAGATATGAAGAATTGATGGAACTCCAAGAAATCAGAGAGCATGCAACCCAAACAATGGAGAAGGGCCAAGCCTTGATTAAGAGAAGCTTTGATAGGAAAGCTAAGGTTAGAACCTTCCAAATTTGAGATTTAGTGTTAAAATGGGATGTAGACCGAGCAAAGCCAGGAAGGCATTCAAATTTTGATGCCATTTGGAGTGGGCCCTACATGGTCACAAAATGTAAGAACAACAATGCCTTCCAATTGTCTACATTGGATGGTGAAGAACTACTGGACTATAGTTAATGGAATCCATCTAAAGCATTGCTACTAAAAGGGAAACTCCTCACCTTGTACATATTAGCTTAGATTTTCATTCCTCCAAGTGCTTGTGCACATTGTTTTATTGTAGCTTAGTTTTCCATTTCCCTAAGTGCTTTGGCACGAGCTTTGATGTCCCAAGGATGCATATTTGCGAGACCATGTTCTAGATCAAGTGATGTTCTACTCTCACAATCTTCCTTCTAGAAAATTTTCTAATGAGTTGAGAGTACCAAGCAGTTAAATTAATGACTCCATGCCCAATGGATTGCTTCAGGCAACTAGTTACTTCATCTAGCAGGCAGATGACCCCTCTGAGTCACCAAAATTGTTATCCAAAATAAGCCCCTTGCTTATTTTTGGATAACTTCCTTTCATTCCTTCCTTCCTTGTGTCTCAAGTAAATTTTTTTCACTTTTCAAGAACTCAAATTTTTCTGGAAATGGCTTCATTAGATAGAGAATTTCCTCACCTTTCCAGAAAGGTAAAATTTTCCTTCTAAATCCTTGTATTTTGCATGTTATGGCTCGGCGGAGTTTTTGAGGGATGGTGATCAGCAGAGGCATGTTAGAAATTTTTAAAGGGCTTGGAGAGGGCGTAAATAAAATGTTTGGCCCGAAGGCCCGTGCACTAATAGGAGGCTGCCACGTGTCCATAAGGCTGGCAGAGATTGGAGTGGTGGGGTTTAAGTTGGAAAAATGTCTAAAGGGGCGCAAAGGAGAAATTTTGCCCACGGGCCCGCAAAGGAAAGAAATGCCTTCAGGCCCACGCCAATGAGGAGGCACCATGTGTCGATGAGGGTTAGAGGGATGGAGTGATTTTTGGCTTTTTGCCAAAATTTGTAAAAAGCACAAAGGAGAGAATTGGACCATGCAGCCCGCTAAAGAGGAAAGAAAATTTTTGAGTGCCCCCGCGGACTAATCAAAGTGTGACACATGTCCTATTCGAGTTAGAGGTCGAGGGCGTGGGAAGAAGTTGGCAATTTTTCCAAAGTGATTAATAGTGTTAAAGATAAGGTTTGTAGCATGCGCCTGAGCAAATCAAAGGATGACACATGTCTTCGAGCAGTGGGGCACTGAGTAATTTTAGAAAATTTTCCAAAATTTAAAAAAGGGCGTAGAACGGCCGTTTGAACCACAAACCAATGAGAGCATGCCATGTGGCATCGAGCGATGGGGGCAGATATTTTTAGGGAAATTTTCCCAAATTCAAAAAAGGGGAAAATTTTAAGGTTTTGGCCCGACCCGATTTTTGCCTTGTTTTGCCCTAAATCTTCAGAAGGGAATATCTTTTGATCTAGAGCTCATTTTTTCTCAATTTTTGTGTCATTGGAAAGCTATTGAAGTCCTCTACATGATGAAATCTTCAATTTTATTTTTTGATGGATTTTAGTGAGAGAAAAATGAGAAAACGCCTCTGGCATGGGGAAAAGAGCGTAACTAACGTCTAACCACCATTTTTAATACAAGATGGCTTCCATTCTTCTCCAGCATGGTCAAAAATCTTGGGGAATGTAATTTTAAGGGTACCCATGCTGTTTTAATGCATTTGGTTGGTGGTTTAATGATTCCTTTCATTTTCCCACATTTCTTCTTCTGGATCGGGTTTTCATTGTTAAAAAAGCCAAATTTGGCTCATTTTGAAAAGGTTGAACATTTTTATGATCTGCAGCTCCCTCCTTCACCCCGGCAAGTGGATTTGTGGAATATATGACAATGCAAGCTCGTGAATGAATTTTCAGTCCTTTATTGTGTTGTTTTCTCTATCATGATCTTCCATTACAATCTTAGCAATTTGTGCATGATTTATGTTACATTTTATAATGTGATAAATTGCGAAGTAGATGTTCACAACTCCTTTGGTGTATCACCTTGTTAGCTTAGTTTTTATCTTCTTTTCTCTCTTCCATCCTTGTCTCCTTGGCAAAAATTAGAGTAGGATTTTGAGTTAAACCTCTACAAATTTCATATATATATATATATATATATATATATACATCTCGATCAGAGGAGTAGAGGAACTAACCTCTAACTGGAGACTCTTTTCCTATTTTTGCAAGTCCCACACTTGGGGAAAATATTCAATGTTGTGCAATCACCTTTGGATGTCCATTATCAAACTAGAAATCTAAGAAAACATCCAGTGGGTACTGCTAATTTGCACTAATAGTTTCTTAGCTTAGTTGAATGTCATACTTCCTCCTATGCCTTCTTCTCTGTCTTAGGAAATTGTTTTATCATCTTCTCTTCACTCAATATCCTCTCCCTAACTCTGTTATAGAAATTAAAGGCTCTACAAGGTATGATAAAAATCTATCTACTATATTTCCTTCTTCTAAACCCTCTAGGATAGGGTATGAATAGTTACATAAGGTTTTTACATATTTGTATTGTAATAGATATTCTAGATGCACTAAAACATCTCAATCACCTTAATGACACTAAATACTATCATGTTACTTTCTTATGAGTTTTTAGAGTTCCTTGTGAATCTTATGCAAAGGTCACATTCACAAAAGCTGTTGAGAATAAGGTATACTATAATGTAGCACTATTTGCATGAAGTTTTCCTTCACCCTAATGTTTTCAAAGAGTCTTCTTAATACCTTAAAATCTTGAATATGCATTATTTACATTTTCCCACGCCACACAATCCACAAAAATCCCATACTCATTTGTTCATACATTGCAATCGTTATCAACTCGAATACACAATTACCATACACAATGTTTTTGGTTCTTAAAACTGATTTTCAAGATCACTTGTTTTTGAACATGAACATCATTCCTTTAAGATATTTAAAGAACTTATACACCCACATATAATTTCATTTCTACATTATCTTATCTTAACACATGTTTACCTTCCTTCTTGTGTTAGAATGTCATTAATACCATTCCCACTTGTTCTCAGTATTCTTCATGCTCTATATAGGTCTTCACCATCTTAATTCCCATGGGAAATTCATGTTGGTTTGAGTCATATTCAACATCGTCAAGAGATTCATCTCACTTAGGTGATATCATAAGTTTACGTGTCATTTAGGGGTCATTATGAGATTCTCTTACACGTCAAGACGTATGTTGCATAAGTGGAAGTTACTTCCCATTAAGTGAATGTAACACCCCCTCTCCACTCGATTTGTCATGATTGCAACACTAGGAGTACTCATCACGCTCTATATGTACACCCCTTCATTTATATGAGATAGAAAGAGATTTTTTTATCTTATGAACATTTTGCCCCTTTTTATATTTACATGCACTTTCGGTTAATGTTCACTCCTCTCAAGATATCATCATGATGTCATTCATATATATGTGGATGTTCACGTCATCCCTCATGATCCTCACGCTTTAGGTTTTCGTACCCTCTTTCATGGTATCAAAGTGCATGTTATGGATCCATGCAACTATTCAACATTTTCATGTTTTTGTCTCTATGGTGTGATATACAATTTCTTGTAGTGTTTGTAATGCATATTCCAGTTGTGAATTTATTGCATTGATTTAGGGATTTTAAACCTCTTTTTGGTTTTCTGGTGTTACTAATTTCCTATTTGTGCGTTTGTGGTTTTTCTTTATTTATTTATTTTTCATGAGTGTTTAGAGGTGTTTGAAGTCTCATCTTGCAGTTTTTCATCTTGAATTTCTAGTTTTTTGTGCACTTTTGAAGGTGGTGAGAATGTATTTTCTTGGACCAACTCCAACCCAAATTGTCAATTAGGGAACCGAGCTAGCCTATCTAGCTCGCCATTCACCTGTAACTCACCCCCGCTTCTACTCTAGCTCACTATCCGAAACTTAGTATTTTTTATTTCGCATGGGTTTTTCTAGCTTTGCATTGGGTTTCACATCCTTGTGCCCATGTTCTTGATTTGGATAAAACTCCCCTAATGGTTTATGAATTTTCCACCATACTTTGCATTTCTCTCTAACCACGATTCTAGTTCGGGCCCCTTCTCATGACCTCTTTCCCCGCTTTACCATCCATGGTTACCTCTCGGTTCATGACCTAATTCCCGAGCTCGTGCTACCTTTGGTTTGTTTGGACGCAACCTTATAATATTATCTAGATTTGTTTGTTTCTCCTCCGATCCATCCATTCATTTCTCATCCGGTGCAAATTCCTTTAGACCATGTATGTTTGACTCAACATTTAAACTATCTTTATCTTATCCTCGATTGGTTTGACTCATTTATCGCCTCCCATGTATTTTTCCTAGATTTTTCAAGAAATTATGTGTTGGAAGACCTTTTCTTAGAACACCCCAAAAACATCCTTAACACATTGGATCCCTTGGAGACATGACCTCAACCCACCTTGAGCTCATTTGTTGGCTTGAAGAAATGTGTCACATCTTTGGATTGATCTTCGACGTGCACTCCTACCGCCGTGCGTCCAAATCCTACCTCTACACATTACTTTAGGATTCATGACTAGGGCATCCCCTTAGCTAACTTAGTGAACCCACTTTGACTCCTACCATATTGCCTTGTCAATACTACCATTTTGGACCCAACCAACCCTCACTGACCTCCACACATGGACTTGACCACCACTCTCTCGATTCACTCACCGTATTCTCGTCATCTTGAATATCCAACTCGGATCACCGAGCCACGTACTCTCCCACCGAGTTTCTCACCTCTCGTGAGCTCATCATTGAGTCACCTTTGTCCCACCGATCACCCTAACTTGGCTAGCTCACCAAGCAACTAGTTGAGGTACTCACAAAGTTACTCGCCAAGTTTCATCCAAGATGGGTTCTTTTTCTTGCACCCTTATAGCTTCGAGACCCACCTCTTCATTTTTTATGGATTTTTTCACCTCTTTTCTCCTTTTCTATTGGTGTAGAGTAGTGTAAGGGGAATATTGATAAAATTCAGCATTGTACTGGGGATTTTTTTCAAGATCATTTTAAAGGGTTCTTGGGCTTTTCAAGACACTTTTTTGACTCGTGTTATTGTAGTGCTTCTCTTCTCTTGTGGCTAGTGAACGCGTCTGCCATAACCTTATGGAAAAAGAGCCTTCTTTTTGCACCATGAGATGTTATTTTTCTCATGCTGAGTAGCGTAACGTTGTCTCTTACGATCTTTTATGCTTGATTACATGTGTTCTTCTTCTTTTAACTTAGGAAATCATTATGGCCTCTACTCTTGGGTGACTTGTCTCTAACTATGAAGTGGTCAAATTTCTGATATTGCATGAATCCATGATATTGTTGTCACACACTACCTTAAAGTATCACAAACAGGGGGTTATCACTACTTTTCTCAGGTGCCGTGTTTCTTGTAGATGCATTATCGGTTGAATATGATGTCTTGCATTCCTACAACCTTCTTCATGTGCATCTTGCACTTCTTACTTCAACTTCTACATCATGGAGGATGCTCTTCCTAGACTTGAGCATCACAAGATTGTAGTACAACATCCACCACTTATTCTTTGGAGAGATAACTATTCATCTTGGTGTGATTATATGAAACATTACTTCACTTATGAGGGTATTACACACTTCTTTCTTGGGACACTTCCTACACCCACCGATTCCATTCTCATTGAGGAATTTATTGACACTTGTGACCATGTCGTTTGTCACTTGATGTTGTTTATTACCGGACATCTCCGCATTCGACATAATTTAATCCTCCCCACTACATTGGGAGTATCTTTGATCCCTATTTGGAGACAATTCACATACTATCATCATTGTTTTTGTTGCTGATCTAATTTTTCCTCTTCTTATTCATGTGATGGAAGATTTAATGAAACATACTCACTTGGTTCTTCTTTTGATGTCGAGAGTACCACAAAGGACTTCTCTCCTACTAACATCACCTTTCGATAGAGTTTTGACACTTCCCACATCTTAATAGACATTAAACAGTCTCCTACTCAGCCTTACATATTCATTGTACCAGCCTCCCTTCCACTTTTCAAGTGTATGAGGCCCCTTTCACTCCTCTTCCTTCATGTATGGATGATTTATACTAGTCTGAAATCACTCTGTTGTTTTTGAGCCTCCTCATTGGGATGAGTATCGCCCAACCTTGGTCATATCTTCACGAGTTCACTTGTGTTGCACTATAGGTTCTTCTTCCTTCAACTGATGTTTTGGAGGATATCATCATCTCCATTGTTGGGAGTTCCCCTTATGGGACTCTTATCACTTCAAATTTTTAGGAGATCTTCATTGATCCACCCTTGTTTGTGGATCCTATTTCTATTGTGGGGGTTTTATTTTTCGTTCATATCTCTTGGACATCCTCTCTATGAGTGTTCCTCTTCTACACTCTAAAATGTATACACATGTAGCTTTACCTTTGATTCCTCAAAACCTTCTTGCTAGACCTATGTAACACATCCATGGACCAGGACTCGAGTTCTTTGTGTTGTTACCTTCATTTTCCTTTGTGAAGTGGGAAAAATTTTGAAACGTCATTCTTTTCCTTCTTAAGGTAAAGCACATAGTTTGTTATGGGTGGCTCTTCTTTAGTCCAGAGGTAGAGGACCACATCATCGACACTCTTATGGGATACTTCCTAGAGTTGCAGTGTTCATATCTGTCTAAGGCATCTTCTGCGTTCCTCTTGTCTCGATCTTTTTCTCTCTTCATTTTCTTTCCAAGATATTTTATCTTTGTATATGGGTACCTTATTGATCTCCTCAATGTCTAAGACCAATATTTGACATCTTTCTTAGATTAGAGAGTGTGTTTTTCACTTGTGCTTTGGATATTTTTCCCACTTGTGTTTTCATCCATTATTTGGGACCCTTTTGTTTTGCATGGGTACCTCATTAGGATTTTGTGCTAGGACCCATTTCTCTCTTATGAATTTATGCCTCATCCTAAGTTTCAATGAAGGGGGTGTTGGTGTGAGTCATATTCCACATCATTAGGTGAGTCATCTCACTTAGGTGAGATCATAGGTTTGCATGTCATTTAGGGGTCATTATGATATTTTCTTACACGTCAATGCGTCGGTTGTGTCATCGGGAGTTACTTCCCATTTTAGGAATGTAATTCCATCTATCCACTCAAGTTGTCATGATTGTAGCACTAGGGGTTACTTAACACCCTCTATATGTACACCCATTCATATCTATGAGATAAAGTGACAATGTTTTGGATTCACAAGGTTCTACCTCTCTTTCAATATTTGTTTACACTTTTGAGTCATGCTCGTTCCTCTTGAGATCTCATCACACTTTCGTTAACCCTCCGGGATTTTTGTGTCTTCCTCATGATCCTTACACTTCGGATTTTCACACCCTATTTCAATTCATACATACATTTTTATTACAATTAAGCCTTGTTTCATCAATACACAATGCGAAATACCATAATATACATTCAAATATATTATATTAACAAAAAAAAGGTTTCGTTATATATATCAATGAACTTACACAAATATCCTTGAGCCCTAGGCTTACCTACATAGATGTTTCCTCCTTTTCCAACCTCTCTTACTCAAATTCCTCATTATGATTATGAAGTATGAGAGGTGGTTAGGTGTCCACCACCTAACTCATACATGATTTAGAAAAATCTAGCGAGTTTACACCATGGTAGGTCATGTAAGAGTATTTGAAACATGAGCACATTATTAAAATAATATAAATCTTAGGCTAACACCTAGAAGACTTGCATTTTAACACCTAGGTATAGGATGCAATACAAGACTAATTTGAATATTTAATGGTGGTTTTGGAGGAAACTTCCAAAATACCACTTATTACAAACATAAGTTTCCAAATGGACTAAACATAACTCTAAAGAATCCAAATGGACCCCACAACACCTAGATCACTATGGAAATCCACAATTGGGCTATTTTCAATGATCTTTGCTACATCAAGGGATTCATCTCTTCAACTATGTCTAGGCGGATCTTGATATCGGTGTCTAGAAATATGTCCAACGTGATTGTAGTTATAACACACAACCTCATTCTTACCTTCATTTCTCCAACTCTATCTTGTTGGTTCATGAAGAAAATATATAGCTATGTGGCCCTTGTCATGACAAGTGGTTAAAGAAATTTATGTTTCTTGATTGTTCATCTCTACTATCTCTCCATGGGTGATCATTCTTGATTGTTTTTCTAAACTCTTTTCCCCTATGCCTAAAACCATTACAATTGTAACAATAACCATTGAAATTTATTTCATACCTTGATGCATTGGGTTGCCTTATTGACCTTGAATTCATGTGGTTCTTTGTCTCAACATCTCTTGAACTAGTAATGTAATTTATTGAAATAACATCATCTTTCATAACCTCTTTTCCCTTAAGGTTCTCCTTGAACCCTAGACCAGTCCTATCTCCTGCAGACCTCTAAATTTCCAAGAGATCATCTAGATCCTTGGAAATTTTCTCAAAACTTTGGAATGAATTTTTCTTGTTAAGAAATTTCACTATCTCTAATTATCATAGTTTCCTTTTCCTTGGACTCTAGATTTGATGAGCTCATTTCAAATTCCTCTTTAAGTTGTTTATTGATTTCCTCAAAATCCTTAGCATTATTTCTTAGTCTCTTTTCAATAAGACTAATTTGTACTTCATAGTATTAAATGTGTTCTCTCCAATTCTTGTTCTTCTTGTCAAGCATGTTTCAACTCTCCTTGAATGCACATTAGTTTAGTCTCAAGATCACACTCTTCTTCTTCTTCAAAGTCCATACAAGGTCTAAAATGGAGTCTTCACTTTTGAATCTCTTAGAACCTTTGGCCATATATAGTAATTAATAACCTACATCATCATGATTAGACTCAGATTTAGAATCAGAAACACCATCATAACTACTTAACTATGATGAGCAGGAGTCTTTTTTTAAGTAGAAGCTCTTATTTATTTTCTTCTTGTTTTCAAACTTCTTGGACCTTCCCATGTTCATATAAAATATTTGAAATATATTATTATGATCTTCATCATTATTCCTATGGGGAAAATTGATTTCAAAATGTCCAATCTCACCACAATTGAAGCATTTGAAAGGCATTTTACCCTTGTATTTACCTGAGCTAGGTTTTAACCTCCCATTGGACATTGTAATCAGTTTTTGGCATGTTCATTTTGAGTTGTCATTGATGTAAAATGAAAATTAATGATAAAGAGGGATGAAGTATAGAAATAATAATCATGGATTGAATGTGACAAGGAAGAAAAAGGAATGTCATGACATCGTGGTGTCACGATTGAGATTGCATAATTGAGACTTAGCTTCTTGAGTAGCTAGTGTCATGTAGAGGCATAATGGTGATGTGAGATCATGTTAGGATGATGTAATAAAATGTTTCTCAAGTATGTGATGAGTAAATATAGTTAGGTTGATGAATAAAAGGGTACATGAGTGGAATTGGTGTGACTAGTTCAGTCTAGTGGATCTAATCCTTAGGCCTAGTCAATAAAAAGACTTGGAATGATGGAATGAAGGAATTATGTAGATGGAGAATCATGGTCAAGGAATGGAAATCATGAAAAGGGTATTTGAAGGAAGTTTCATGATGAAAATAAGGTAGCTTCAAGAAGTGTGAGGTGAAACTAGCACAACAAGACCTATTTCTAACGCCTAATGTAGCCATATCTTGGAGATTGGAGAAAAGAATGATGAGGTATAAAATTGAAATAATTAATTATATGTAGGGACATTATATATAGATTGTGGAAGATGTCATATGTCATAATCCAAATGATAGAGGAATGTTCGAGGTCTTTGGAGGCATATCCTTGAGAACGTGATAAGTATGCATGTAAAAACCATGGTATTTGATGAGCTTCAAGTAGGTAAAGAGATAAACAAGAATTGGGACATGTGAACTAGGTTTAACCTAATGATTGGGTAAAATTTTTAGGTCAGGAGTCAACATAAGAAGAAAGAAAATGATTTTTTGGCTCTACCTTGTTCTTGAAAAGGAAAAAAACGAGATCGAAAGTGAACTTCATTTGCTTACCCACACATGTGAGATGTGTATGGAAACTTGAGGATTTTAAGAATTTTTTAAAAAGGAATTTATAATACACATAAAAAATAATGGAATGAAATGAATGTCAGAACTTTATGAATGATTTTTAAGAATCTAAGGGGGCTCCAAAACCTCCTAAAACCCTACCTTTAAAGTGATGGTGAAGAAATTACATTTTTTTTCATAAAATCAATTGGAAAATTTGATTTATTTACTTGGGAATGTAGAAAACTTCTTGTACTTTATTTTGGTGGTGATCTCACTTTTGAGGTCAGTTGGTAAGGCATTGAAATACCTCTATTTTGAATAAATTTGATGGTACAATCATGTATATCAAGGTTCAAGATGAAAACCCTAATGTGGAAGAAATATTAGGATGTTCCCTAAATGTATATGAAGTGTTTAAGGTTTTTTCTTTGTAAAATATTTATTAACCATGTCATACAAGGTAGCATATTGCTTAAGGGCTATAAGAGAAAAAAATATTTAAGATGGTTTGAAGGGCTAATGATGTAAAATCATGGCGTTGAAGAAAAATTTAAGAATGCATAATTAATAAAGGTATAATACAACATTATTGATCTCATCAATTGAGTTGGTGAAGTGTTTTTGTTTTAAAGTTCAAATAGTACAAACTTCCTTTTAAGCTTTTCAAGAAGGTATGCAAAAATAGTTGCAAGTGTCATATTTTCCACATAACAAATTAAAATGAGTTCTTGAAGTCTAATTTCAGGTCCCATGTGATGTATTTTATTCCTTTTTGTCATGAAAGTGTGTTTTGAAGTGGTACATGCCATCTAAGACAAGACTAGTTTCGTACTCTGAAACCCGGTTAGATCTATATTAGAAATGTAAGTCATGATAATGTTATCCAAATAACTCTCCTAGTTATTTTGGATAACTTGTATCTTCATTTTGACTCTGATGCTTTACATTTCAAGTTACGCACATGCAAGCTTGCTCATCTGGCACTTTGTAGAGGCTATAGTCCTTCTATGTGCTCCCCATGCCTTGCAATTCTTCCGCGGAAGACCCTTCCTCAGTTGGATATTCACGCCTTGATTCCACACTTATCTATCACAAGTATGTGTTCTTTTTATGGAACACACACCTACGCATGTGCATTCTCTCTACTTTCCTCTTGAGAGCTTGCATCTTTCCGTGCTCCTTGCTTCCTTGCTACAATCCATCCTCATGCCTTCTTGTTTCTTCCTTCACATTCTGCTCTCCTTCCATTTTCCATCTTCCATCTAGAAGCGGTGTTCACTCGAGGCTTGAATTGGCTAAGTATTCAAAGAGCCAACGAAGCATCCATGTGCCTCATAAGTGCAACTCCAAGGGTAAAATCCAAAGGTAGGTCCCAAACGAGTGCAAGATCTCCACATGTCTAGGTTCGACATAGTTGTTCGCTAAACAGAGGGAATCAGCCAAAACACAAAGGAAAAGAGCGGACCACGGAAAAGTCCTAAGTGTATAATAGACACAAATTCAAGAGTGAAAGGAGGGAGGTGAAATATTAAGACACGCGGGGCTGCCATGTGGATCTTGCGTGGATGAACTCTTTTAAATATTGTGAGCCCGCATTAAACGCCTAACCTTGACCTTCAGACAACCATATCTTTCAACTGGGAACTCAGATTTGAGTGAGAGAGGAATTTTTGGAAACCTCTCGGTGTCTGCTACTCACATGCCACCATTAATGAAAAATGATAAATTTAGTCTGCCATTTATGAGGCTATCAGATTTCTCACCTACCACCATAATGAAGTACGAGCCTCCTTTCTTTCCCAACAAGGAAAAACACATGGAGGAATGGGTTTTACAGTGGAAACCATCATTGGAGTAGGTGAATTCAATGCATTTTGGGGTGGTTGGACTAGGTGAACTCAATGAATTTTCTTGGGTGGTTGGAGTAGGATTTCGAATTCTTCCCTCCTTTCTCTCTTATTCTTCCTATATATTGTAAGGAGGGGAATTTTTCTAAAGGTTGGACATTTTTGTTTTGCACCCTCCCTTCTACTTTTTAAAGAAAGTGCATTATGGAGCTCAAACCTCCCATTCAAATTGTAAATGTAACCTTTCCTCTTGGCCATTGTAATGGACTATATAAAATATTTGGAGTAATAGTATAAGTCTGTGGATGATTTCAACCCTCTCTTATGTTCATTGTATCTTCCTGATCTCTCATTGCAATCTTTGTTATTTGTGCATGATGGTTGTATTACATTTTTGATGGTTTGTGATTAATGGAAAAGTAGGTGTTCAACATTCCTTTGGTGCATCACCCTTTTTAGTTTAGGTTTTATTTATTGCATCTCCTTAACCCTGTCTCCTTGGCAAGTTAAAGTAGGTTTTAGAGTAGATCCTCTGCAATATGAATGTGTGCACCTAAACAGAGGAATAAGAACTGACATTCATCCAGAGATCTTTCCCGATTGTAAAGTCCCACACTTTGGGAAAAACTCCATGTTATGTAATCACACTAAGAGTTTCAACCCATTGAGTTGTAGACATTCAGTGGAAGTCTTTGTGATTATGCATCAACAATTTTGGCATGCCCAATGGGACCAAAATGAGGAGCCTTATATCTTCATCTCAAAGTAGCTTTGATGTTTTATTGCTAAGATCCAACCTTTGGAGGCATGTTTTAAACATGTCCGGTGACTCCACTAATCCAAACGAACCCATTTTCCCATGTGCAGACCGGTTTTCTCTGTTCCTCCTTTCTTCCATCATTCCATCTCCCTTATTTTGAAGTTGTGCAATCATGCCTTATTTCCCTCCATGGAATTCTCATTTGCAGCAGAGAACTATTTCCCTCCATCCCCACGCTTCTAGAATCCTCCTCCAAATTAGTTTTATAAGCCCCATTATATTGAAAATGCACATAACCCACTTTTCACTAACAAAAATGTTTATGAATAAAAAGTTTATGCGAGATGATGGTGGAAATTCCATGATTGAAGATGATTTTGAGAGGCGGGTTCAAAATATGGATATGGACATAATACAACTTAGAGTCAAGTACTCCATAAAGGTAGCTAAAGTTGGCTACAAGGTCCCTTGTCCATGGGTCGGCCCTGTACTAGGTTGGTTTAACACCCAATAGAAGTTACACTTTATCACTAAGATGATGCCCTAGTTTACAAAGTGGGTAGAAAAAATAGAGACTCACGAATATAGCGTGTAACAACCCCTGTCGATGGGGTAAACCTACACTACCATCTTACAACCCTCCCACTCCTCCACACCAACTTACATCACCTCAGCCCACTGTGCACATTCCTAGCTTTATACTTGCCACCCCCATTAAAAATTCCCCTCCATCCTCTCACTTTCACTTCTCTTCCATTCCTTGATTGTGCATGCCTTCAATCCCTTTTGTGTGCATCTTTCCATTCTCTTCCAATTCCCTCTGTCTAGTTATACCATGAAAAACATCCCTACCAATGTACCTCTCCCAACCAACGTCATCATGTTCAACAACTGTAAAATAGTTAAAGAATGGCGTGAATCATGTGACTTTGATCTGGGAGGAGGATATCATATGGGTGTTTGTCCTAAAAGAAAATCAGTTACTTCTAGAGGGTATAGTTTTGGAGGAGACCAAGTTACTTATAGAGGCAAAACCATGCACACCCTAGCCTAAAAGTGCTCCCCTTCGAAGGATATTCTCGTGAGAAAATCCCATATGTTGGATTGAGATTCAAAGAAATGGACAAACCACAAGGATTAGACCATGCCCAATTGGATATCTGGCTAGTCTAGAGCCAAAAACAGAGTTGCCATCGGTCATGCTCATTTCAGAGCATGAGGTAGAGCTTCATCACACCAAATGTCAGCAACAACGCCTCCTAGATCGAAGAAAAAAACAACTCCAGGAAGAGTATATTTTGTTTGTTGATACTTTGAGAAGGGTGAAACACCACCAGAAGGTGGTTTTTCACCCTAGTTTGATCATGTCCAATGCTTTGAATCAACTACATGGTCACAATTTGTGAGGAAGGGAAGCTACTTCTCCCTGCCTATTACAAGTTTTACTTGAGCACCCTTGCTCTCTGGTTATATGGAACGAACTGCTACACCAAAACCTCAAGGTGTTAGTGAAATCGCACATGAGGATCATAACATCCCACTACGCTTCGTATCCTGGACCTTAGGCTAGATTTGCACTGTATAGCGGGACCCCGCCCTACCCTATATGAGCCTCGAGTGAACACCGCAATGCCAATGTAGCTACCCATGTTGGGAATTAAACCACAGGTGGTCGCTTGATACCAAATGGAATAGACCATTACACCAAAACCTCAAGGCATTAGTGAAATCTGCACATGAGGATCATAACATTAGAGTAGGTTAGTTTAGGTTTACTTAGTAAAAAAAGTGCTTACGCACACTCTGCATGTTCCCTTAGGACATGTATGATTTTCATATTTTGTACATAATGTTTCACTGTTTCAAAGCATGCTCCGTATGGCACCTTTTCTTTCCCTGTTGTGATCGCATGCCCCTTTGTTGCTTCTTGGGTTAGAAGTTCAATTTTAGTGTATGGGTTCCAATGGTAAGTGCATAGCTCCCACTCTCATCGATCCAATTTAGAAAATCCTCATGAGAGAAACAGTTTGGTTCAGTGGTTCGCATAAATATTTAAGTGACTTTAGGGATGTTCTTTAAGTTACAGATCAGATCTTCAAGTTTAGCGCTTGACTCCATGCCCAATGGACTTCTAAGGCTACTGGTCTCTTCATCTAGCAGAAGATGACCCCCAAAGTCACCAAACTGTTATCCAAATAACTCTCCTAGTTATTTTGGATAACTTGTATCTTCATTCTAACTCTGATGCTTTACATTTCAGTTGCACACATGCTAAGCTTGCTCATCTAGCACTTTGTAGAGGTTGTAGTCCTTCCGTGCACTCCTCGTGCCTTGCAATTCTTCCACATTCCCTTCCTCGTTGGATTTTCGTTCCTATTTCCACACTTATCTATCACAAGTATATATTCATCAGTATGGCACATGCACCTACGTGCACACATTCTCTTTACTTTCCTCTCTCCCGCTTAAATCTTGTCGTGTACGTCACTTCCTTGCTACAATCTATCCATGCACCCTTACACACCTTGTTGTTTCTTCCTTCACATTATACTCTCCTTCCATTTTCCATATTCCATCTAGCAGGAAGTGTTCAATCGAGGCCCAAATTGACTAAGTATTCAAAGAGCTAGCGAAATCCTCCACATGCCTCATCGACGTAACTCCAAGGGTAAAATCCAAAGGTAGATCCCAAATGAGTGTGGGATCTCCATGTGTCTAGGGTCTGATGTAGTTTCTCCACCAAATAGGAGGGACTTAGCCAAAACAAAAAGGAAACAGAGTAGGCCTGCGGATGATGCCAAGTGTCCAATCGACGTAAGTTCAAGAGTGAAATGAGGGAGGTGAAATCTTAAGATGCCCGGGCTGCCATGTGGATCTTGCATGGATGAACTCTTTTAAATATTGTGAGAACGCGTTAAACACCCAAAATTTACCTTCAAACAACCATATCTTTCAACTAGGAACTTAGATTTGAGTGAGAGACGATTTTTTGGAAACCTCTCGGCGTCTACTACTCACCTGCCACAATTAATGAAAAATGATAAATTCAGTCCACCATTTTTTAGGTCAGCTGTCAGTTTCTCACCTACCACCATAATGAAGTACAGGCCTCCTTTCTTACCTAATAAGGAACAACACATGGAGGCATGGGTTTTACAGTGGAACCCATCATTGGAGTAGGTGAATTCAATGCATTTTCTTAGGTGGTTAGAGTAGGATTTCGAATTCTTCCCTCCTTTCTCTCTTATTATTCCTATATATTGTAAGGAGGGGAAATTTTCTAAAGGTTGGACATTTTGTTTTGCACCCTCCCTTCTTCTCTTTCTAAAAGTGGATTTGTGGAGCTCGAACCTCCCATTCAAACTGTAAATGTAATCTAGCCTCTTGGCCATTATGACGGACTATATAAAATCTTTGGAGTAATAGTATAAGTCTATGGATGATTTCAACCCTCTCTTATGTTCATTGTATCTTCCTGATCTCTCATTGCAATCTTGGTTATTTGTGCATGATGGTTGTATTACATTTTTGATGGTTTGTGTTTAATGGAAAAGTAGGTGTTCAACATTCCTTTGGTGCATCACCCTTGTTAGTTTAGGTTTTATTTATTACATCTCCTTAACCCTGTCTCCTTGGAAAGTTAGAGTAGGTTTTAGAGTAGATCCTTTGCAATATGAATGTGTGCACCTGAATAGAGAAATAAGAACCAACCTTCATCCAGAGAGCTTTCCCAATTGTAAACTCCCACACTTTGGGAAAATCTCCATGTTATGCAAGCACACTGAGAGTCTCAACCCATCGAGTTGAAGATATTCGGGGGGTACCATGATTACGCATCAACAGATAAAAACTTGAAAATAAGATTTTTGGTAACATGAAAATATGAACAACGTCAATATATTTATAGAAAGGAATAATTTGAGCTATGATCAGGTGGCTTAGTGCATTAACTAACTCATTTTGTTAGTACTAATTTTTTGGGTCTCGAACTCCCTCGGGTCCTTTTCCTAATTAGTGTGCCTTGATGAGAATGAAGGAGTTTTAGCTAATATAAGTTTTTAAGGTGAACAAGAGGTCCCTACCATCATTCTCAATGAATCATAACGATTTGAAATTCCATACATTGTTGTTGATGAAGAAATCTTGTGACTCGCATGAGAAGCTGAGAAAAAGTGATGGAATGGAGTCTTAAGATGTGACTTGTATTGTTCCAAGTACATGATGATGTTATCTACATCTTCAATTTTCTCTCCTCCTTATTGGATGACATGAAAATATTTAGAAGTGTGTTTTTGCACTCAAAGTGAAGACCGGTTTTGAAAACCATGCACCTAGTGAAGGATATGAGCTCCAATGAAGACTTGGTGAGAAAATGGCGAGTTGAGGAATTTTTAAGTTTATAGAAGACAAGGATATGTCTATTATAACTTTAACACACATCCATAACACTTTCATAAGCTAAGTTAGAAAGAAGGAAAAGATTCCCACGTTGGAAAGAAGACATAATATGAAGATGATAGTTACAAATGATAATGTCATATCATAAAAGGGTATCTTATCAGTTGTTTGCATTGTGAAGTGAGTTGAGGAAGTTTCTCTAGGACTTCAAAAGTTTCATAGGTTTCATGACATGATGATGAATCATTAGAACTCATATCCGACATGTTGCAAATGTAATGATTGATTGTTTTTATGATGGCATACTCAACCATTAGTACGAGTCAAGAGAAAATTATGTGGAGGGTCGGAAGTGGAATTTGAAGATGATGTAATTATATTTTATATGAATTCCTTAGTGTGCAATAAAAACTTCTCTTAATGATCATATTAAAAATAAGAATGAGCTTATTTGTTTGAGGTGCAAAAACAGTTTATTCTAGTGTATGGAAAAAGAGTTCTTGAAGAATAAATCAAGTGATGTATGAACTGATCGGAATGATGAACTGTGAGAGGAGAATATGATTTGATTATTTTTTGAATGAGGGAAAAATTATGAGAGAAAAAGAGGCATTGAAGACTATACTTGCATCATATGATGTGATGATATGATAGGTGATGAAAGAGGTGTGAGGGACAAAGAAGAGAGCTGAATTAGATGTCACAATTTATTTGTTGAAGTAAATTGATGAAGGTGATCAAAATATTGTAAAATTCTAAGTGTATTCTTAACAAAGTAGGAAGTTTTTGCTTCCTTGAAGTTGTAGCTTGAAAAAGGTTAAGTTAGAGTTTGAATGAATTGTTGCAAGTTGTTGCTTCCATGGAACTAGAATCTTAGTAAAGGTCAAGTAGGTTCTTGGCTAAATTTTGGTGTGGATGATTCAAGTTGAGTGGTTGCTCAATAAAAGAAAATCTATGTAATATTTATAGGGAATTTTTCCTCACTAGTGCATTTATTTCAGTGGTTTTTTCTCCCTTTAAGGGTTTCCCACATTAAACATTTTGTTAAGGTGTACTTGCATGTTATCTTATTTAGTTTCAATGTCTATTTTCCCTCATGGTAAAGTCTGGTTAGATTGGTTATCTTATTGAATTTTTGAAATGTTCTCAATTTTTTGAGAAACACTAATTCACACCTATCCTCTCAAGAATTTTATTTTCCAACAATTGGTATCAAAGCTTGAGTCCTCCTGGAACAAGTTTGAAAGCTTATCGGAGATCCTGAAACAAAAGCATGGGTAAATTAGCTGAAAAAATATTAAAAGTAAGTTTGATATTGTTGAGTCCTTGATTGATGGATTAAATAAGGAAATCAAGTATATCGAAGTTGAACATAGTCAATACATCAAGAATATGGAATCTTGAGTTAAGAATGTGTCAAAATTCATAAAAGACAAAGAATTTACTTTTCTTGGACATGAAGAATAATTGAGAGCCATGGAAGATGAGTGTAAGAAGAAAATGACAGGTTAAAGATGTATGGAAAGTTGGAAAAGAGATCTGAAGTTCTTGATGGAATTTTGGAGAGCCAAAGAGTAAGGTGACAAGATAGGACTAGGCTTCAAAGGAGAGCCTATGGAGAAGTGTGAAGATGACAAGGATATTTCAAGTAGAAAAACAAACATGAAGGTGGAAAAAGAGACAAATGAAAGAAGTCCTAAATCATTCAAACAACTTAATACATCAAGACATGAAATAAAATTTAATGGTTATTGCTTTTCTTGTCATAATTTTGGACATAGAGCTAAGGAGTGTAGGAATCATTTAAAATATGATCATACATGGAGGGAAAAAAGAGATGAGAGAGAAAGGAATAAAGTATGCTTCAATTGTCAAACAATAGGACACACTTCCAAGTACTAACTATATGAACCATCTAGTCAAGTATGGAGAAAATATCCCATAGGTAAGAATGCAATTGTATGTTACAACTCCAACATGGTTAGTCATTTTTCTAGGAATTTTCATAATCACAAGGATGCTAATTATAGTTGGAATCTCAAATATCATAAATTTAGAAAAATGAATGGTGTTATATGTTACAATTGTCATGGATTATGAAACTTTTCAAAGTATTGCAATAAAAATGAGATTCCACATTCAAAGGGAAAGTTAAAAACTATTCTAAATGAAGAAAAATCCCAAAGGCAATCACAAAACAATCATGTCTAAGATAGCCACTAAAATTAAGGGTGTTGAGTACAAATCAAAGGTCAAGGAACCTAATTGTAGGTCTGAAGAGACAAGATATGTGTAAATGATGCAAAGAATAAGCAATCAAGGATAGTCACAAGATATCCTAGTTCAAAGTAAAAAAATCAAAAGGTGTTGATCAAGCTACAAAAGTTACAAAGGTGTTAACGCTTTTAGTATCTTTAACATGCTTTAAAGGTCTCTTGATTGGATGTCTCATGAAGATCATATGAATTAGCATAAGAAAATTTTAGGATAGTGAAGATTAGAGATAATTTATCAAATGGATAAGTATTATTTCAAGATTGTATATGGTTACTCTTGGCCTTTAGATTTATCTCGAGTGTGAGTCTAGGGCATCAAGAAAGTTTTTAAACAATAGAGTTCTAATATGGAAAATTAAAATGGATAAAGGAATATAAGGATTATGTAGATGCATTCAAGTTCTAGATAGGTCTTGTTAATCTCATTAATGAAGATTCCAAATTGTTATTGAAGTAATAAAATATTTACATAGCTTGTACATTAGTGATCAATATGTATTGATATAAAAGTATGAGTTGAGAAAGACCTATAGTGGTTATCATGCCTAGAGAGTGACACTTGAAAGAGTAACAAGACCAGTATGAGAAACAATGTTTTATCTCTTAATATTGTATCATATAGAGCATGCTTTAGGACTGAGAACATCACTTAAGGTAAAGATAGATAGTAGCAATCCTCGAATAGAGGTTTGGATGAAAAAAATATATTACAAGGAATATTTATTGATTATTACAAGTAATTTGGAATGGGAAACAAGTTTCATGACTAAGTAGGTCATTATAACACACAAGGAGGGCAATAAACATTGAAAGGATAGTTCAAGGTAGATTTGATAATGTTGAATCATCCATATGACATGAGATGAAGGTATGAGGACTTATTCATACATAGTAAATTAACAAGAGGTAGATTGATTCCAGACAGAGAAACAAGGGAATGTTCCATGATGTATATGGGCTTTTATGGATGGAAAAATTTAGGATAAGTTAAACTTATAATTTGGTTTAAGGAAGGCCTAAATGATGCTTCGTAACTATTACATAGCAATATGAATCCTATTTTTAGTTTCTTAAACTGAAATATAAATATTTGAGTTAGGAGGATGTTATCAATCAAATTTTAGTTAGTTGGCATGTTTCTGCGTTATGAATGCATTTGTTCGGGGGTAAAAACAATGATCTCAAGGCATGAAGAAGACAAAAATAGTGTCAAGGAAGAAGAAAAAAGTAGTGATCTTGGAGTGATGAGTTTGGTTGATGATTACAACCAATAAAGTTTCAAAAAAAGTTGATGAAGAAGAATACCATGAGCTAAAGGCATGTAGTTTTTCATTAATGTAAAAAGGGGGAGAAGAACCAACATGTTTTCCATTAATGAAAAATGGGGATATGTTTGGAATCTGAATCTTGAGTTTTCATTGATATAAAATAAACATTAATGACAAAGAAATATGAAGGAGAGTGGGAAGAATCTTAAATTGAATGTGATAAGGAAGAACAAGGCACGTGATGAGATCCTCATGTCATGGTTGAGATCACCTAATTGAGACTTAACTTCTTTAGTAGCTAGTGGCCTCTAAAGGCATAATGGTGATATGATATCATTTTAGGATGATGTCATATAAGGTTTATAATGTATGTGATGATGAAATATACTTGTCTTGATGAATAAAATGGTACATGAATGGAATTGGTGCGAGTAGCCCAATCGAGTAGGCATGGTCAATAGGATGACTTGGAATAAAGGAATGAAGGCATGAGGCAGATGGAGAGGCATGGTCAATGTATAGAAAACATGAAGAGGGTATGTTAAGGTTGTTTCATGATGAAAACAAGGTAGGTTCATGAAGCATGAGGTGAAACTAGCACAACTAGGCCTATTTCTAAGACCTAGTGTAGGCATAGCTTGGAGAATGGAGAAAATAAAAATGAGGTAGAACATTAAAAACATGTATTATGTGTAGGGATGTTATAGCTAAGTTATAAAATATGCTATGGATCACATTCCAGATGATAGAGGCATGTATGAGGTCTTTTAGAGGCATATCCTTGAGAACAAGCTAAGTATGCATACACAAACCATGCTATTTGATTATATCTAGGTAGGTATAGAGATAAATGAGCATTGGGACATGTGAAGGAGGTTAACCTAGTGATCTGGTCAAAATTTCAGGTCAAGAGTGTACGGGAGGAGCAAGAAAATGAGATTTTGGCTCTAACAAGTTCCCGAGAAGGAAAACACCAACTTGAATGTGAATTTCATTTGCTCACCCTCACATGTGAGATGTACATGGGAACTTGAGTCTTTCAAGGATGTTAGTACATGGAGTTTAAAATCCAAGGAAAATAAAATGGGATGAAATGAATGTCAAAAATTTATGAATGATGTTTAAGAAGCTAAGAAGGTTCTGAACCCTCTTAAAACCCTACCTCTAGAGGGATGGAGAATAAATCACTTTTTTTGTCATATAATAAATTGGGAAAGCTGAGTTCGTGACTTAGGCATGTAGAGGAATCCTTGTAATTATTTTTGGTGGTTGTCTCACTCTGTAGGTCATCGATAAGGGTTTGAAATACCTATGTTTTGAAGAAATTAAATGGTACAATCATGTATATAAAGGTTCAAGATTAAAAACATTATGTGGAAGCAAGTTTAGACACCAAAATTAGGTATCTCTACCCTTTTCAAACTATTCACTTCTTTTACCATGATCACCTATCTAGACCCCTTTTTATTTTAATTCATATTCTTATTAACATTCCCATATTTCCCATCCATTATCCTATCTATTTTAATTTATTATTAATTTTCATCAATTATCCCCTAATCCTCATCTCATTATCTAATTAATCCTAATCATTCCTAATTTCCCTTCTCTAGGTTGTTTATCACCCCTAAACTCCCTAGTTTTTTATCCCTAGGCTATCCCTATATTTTATTTAATCCATTTTTATCTCCCACCTACCCATGTCACTTCCCTATGAAACCCTAACCCACCTAAATGCTTTAAAGCTCTAATCCCACTTCATAAAAGCCTCATCTCTTGAGTAAATCATCCTCCCACCACCCAAATGGATGGTTCCCGTAAGTGGAGGTGACCCGGATGGGTTGTCATTGACCCTATAAATCTACATTCTCCCCCATCCAAAGGATGCATAATTAGAATTATCTTACATTTTGTGATCTTGTCTTTATGCTTGAGATTCTTTATAGTTGTTTCAGTCTTCTTGGAGTCCCTTTGAGCTTGTTTGCATCACTTGTGGAGACTTTGGGGAGTTTATCTTGACCTTGTATTGATTTATGCTATCATTGCTATTATTTTTAGTCACTAACATTTTACAAGTACATGTTCCAACAAAGCCTCGATCCAACTTCTTCTTTCTGTCATTTTGTCTATAGGTTTTCCATTTAACCCATTCACGTTTGAGACTATTTTAGACTACTCAGTCATCATCACTTTTGTTAGGTCACCGTCAACCCATCCCCTGTGTTGTTATCCATTCTTCCTTCCAGATCCACATCAGCCTTTTTTGTCATCGTCACCTTATTCAACACTCGGATCTTATATTTTATTTCTCTACTAGTCCAATTTTATTCTATCAGCCTTTGGTCACTACTAATTAATCCAAGTCACCATCAACCACTATCCTCGCTTAGCATGTCAATCCATCAATATCCCCATTTCTTACATAATTTTCATTTCATTGTCTCATACTTTCCTTTGTAAGTTTCGTTAGTTTTTATAGGTATTTTCCATCATCTAATCTGCACTCATATCTCTCTAGATTTGAATTTTAGCTTATTATTCTTATCTATCTACCCATGTTGCCATTAAAGCGCCTTTTGCACCCTGGGTCACCATCGACCCTACTAGGTACAATTCATTTGGTGTTGATTTAGATCAGTTCTACACTTTAAATCCATTTCTATAATTTTTAGATTATGTTCAGTCTCAGTCTCTGCATGTTATCTACATTTTCATTATTTATTTCATCCTCTTTTATCGAATACGAGGTTGAAATTTACATGACTAAGTTAACACTTCTTGGAACTAAATTTTTGGGTAACCCCTCATCTACCATCTAATCCATTTTCCTTTTAGTTATCTTTGTTGTGCAGGTTCATCATATTTGGCACGGTGAGGAAATATACTTTTTTCCCATCTTTTCATCATCATCCCACTCCAAGGTACCTTAAACCCTTGCATCTTTGAGTTGCTTGGTTTTATTTAGTATCTAATTCACTAATCTGAATAGGAAAGAGCAAATTTACTCAACATTTCGCACCACTCAGTGGGACAACCATTTTAGGCGAGTCTCTTGTACTTCTAAGTTTCATTCGTCATTTTCCATATTTCTTCCATTTTCCACTAACATTATAGGTAGAGGATTTTCTTTTTCTTGTTCGTGTTGGGATTTTGGATTGCTTGGATTTTCTCTTCACTTGCTTCATCTTAAAGATTACATAAAAAGGAAAAACACTCTCCGGTATTCACCTTTATGTCTTATATTATATTTTTGCATTGCATTTTCCATTCCTTATGTGTTTGTTCTCATCAAATATCCATATTTATATATGGGATTTAAAAGACCCTCTTGCATTCTTGCTTGCAAATCTAGTGTAAGTATGTGTTTAATTGGTTTCATCTCACATAAATTTCCACACACATCCAAACACACAAACTAATTCACACATCGAAACAATCCCTTACTGTGTGGACCTAATTGGGATTTGATCACCCAATAGGGAAGCCACTGCAGGTTCTCGCCGCATTATAAATCCTATACAGACTTGGGCCTCATTTATCTTCAGGTATTTCGAGGACTCCATAGCCATAACTACTCGAAACTAGACTTCGATTGTTGTTTCATAGGTACCCTCAAAGCATCTATATTTTATTTTTCTCACATTTCCTAATTAATCATGTTAATAAAAACTTTGTTTCTTGATTTGTTTGTTAAAAAATTCATAAACAAATATTTTCCCATTTCATGCCTATTATCACCCCTTCTCAAGACAAGACAATGTAGCCATAAAATCTATCCAATGATGACCCTTCCTCCAATGATCTTGAGGCCCTGAATTGGGTCTCCCAACCTTGTGTTTCCATGGTCTCTCAACCTTGTGAAGACCATGTCATCCAAATCGATCCCCCTTTTGAAACCAATTCTCTTATCTCTCATCAATATATTTCCCCTCGGCAGCTACATCTCCATATCCAGCTCCTTTAGAGATTCTTTAGCCTCCTTCTAGCCCCATTTATGACTTCATATTTTGTAGATCTCCCATGATCTCTCAATCCTATCAATCCACTCAATTGGTGGATCCTATTCCACCCCCATCACCTCATATCAACACTATCCCTACTTCATCCAATATTATCACTAGAATTCCTATCCAACCATCCCAATCTACTAACATTCACATTTCTACTTCTCATGTGCCTCAATAATCAAATATTTCCATCCAATCCCAACCATCCTATCACGTTCCTACTTTCCAACATCACACATTCCCCCAACCAATTCAATCTCCACCCCTTAATTATATCCCCTCTTATCAAACATTCCCTTCAACTTTAACATACCCCCAAGCTTATTTACATCCTTATCCATCCACTTCTCATGTTGTATGACCAAAAACATTTACCTCTTACGCGATGCTTTCACATGAAGCATTTAGACCATATTTTAATTATACTCCCTTAAGGGAATTGTATAGTTCAATATTCGATAAGTTGATGACATCTCACCTCATCCAACTTCCTCCCATTCAACCTATTGAAGACTCACACCCCATACTTGTTTGGTATCACAAGGTATACTACTGTAAATATAATCAAGTCATAAGTCACGACATTGAAAAGTTTCCTTCTTTTAAACATCCTATTTAACAAATTATAAATCAAGGGGATCTCCAAATAGAAAAGTTTATCTCATCTCTTAGCCAACCTCTTGACACCTTCAGATAACCCTTTCAAAATCAACCATCAAAAAATCAATTTCCACCTTCCACATCTTACAAATTTAATCCTTATGTAGTCAATACTATACATCAAACACCTTCATCCTTACCTATCTCATCTACCTCATCATCTACCCCTACCTTAGACATTTTGCCTAAGAATTCTTCAATATATACCCCCATATCTACATCAACCATATCCATGGTTATCACATCAATTTCTACCATTTATTCTACATCTACATCTATTCCTACCTTTACAACATCCAGATCAAATTTTAATATATGTACCACTTCATCCACGTCTATCATGCCCCAAATTATCATATCTAACCCCTTATCAACAACTACATCAAACACACCTATCACTACATCCACATCAATCATATCCCTAAATGATCCAATTATACACGCACTGATCTGACCTAGAATTTACAGATAACACCATAGTTGCGTTGGCACATCACTCAACCTAGACCGAGAGCTCACTTGGAATGCGCAAAGGTACCAGTCCCTCTTTAGGGTTGTTGTAGTAGAATTTTAGCATAATGAAGAAAGAAACAAATATGTCCATAAATAATCCATCGTTCTACCATGTATTCTATATTCAGATCTATGAAATAACAAGATTTAAACAATAATCATGATTGAATCAAGAACATGCACTACTTGATTACACATAGTAATGACACTTAGATTCAGCCAATATCTTCCATTTATTAATAAACACAAAAGCTACTTACATCAATGTCAATCTAAACCTATGCACGTATGGATCTGATAGAGTAATGCACATATCTCTTTATGCTTACCTCTTATGCTCTGCATATACCTATATATCACCTCCTCTACCTATATATGTTTTACTACATGATTTGCATCATATATATAGGGTGATGACTTTCCCTTCACCACTTATCTATTCTAGAAATAGGCCGCATGCTATTAATAGCTATGCACCGTTTATAGGCATAGCCACACATGCAAGTGTGCTATCTATAGATCTCTTATAGTTAATTGAAGTGTCAATCCTATTCTTAGCTTGTCTCCATGAAAAATGATTTGATCCAGTCCTCTAAAGATAGACTATGCATGGCACGCACGTCTCTGCTTCATTGGTGTGTTCCACATGTCATCTTCTAAGAATAGGTCTTCATGCTCAAAATCGGCTAAGTCCTGAATGCTAAAATTTCCCTTCCGCGTGTGGATTTTTTCTTACCCTCCACTCCCTTGATTCAGCTTCCTCTCCCATGCAGACCTCTTGTGTGATATCTAACAAATATTCTCTGATCAACATTACCCCACACTAATCTCATTGTCGTCCCGACAATGGTTAGCTCCAAAAATTGAAGTAAAGAATAGAAGAATAAGAATGAAAGAATGTAGAAGTAAATAAAGAATTTTTATGAGGCTATGAGGCAGCCTCCTCTGCATCAGTTTGAAGTATCAACTCTGGATACTCCTTTATTCCAGCCTCCAAGGCCTTCCATTCAGCGAGTGCTTGTTCTACTTTCTCTGGAATGTCCACAACAATGGATTCCAACTCATCCCTCGTAATTTCTCCTTTTTCATTCTATAGAACTAATACAATGTTGGACATCAAGGTCATTCTTCCTTCTATAAGATCCATCTTCTACACAATGAGCTTCCCAAGCTCGTCCAACTGAGTTTTATGTGGCTCTTGTGTTGTTGTCAGGGCCTCACGATTTTGCTTAACTATTGAAAATCTTTCTGCATGGCCAAATGTTTCGTCCTTCATAGCTCTTTGGACCTCATTGCTTACTTCTAGGGTCTTTATATCGATAAGCACTTTTGGAGTGTGTAGATGTTCAAATCTGGTCTGCTTTCTTCAATACTTTCTATATAGTGCTTGCATCAACGCTTCATATGATGCAATATTTTGCACTATCGATGCTTTCTCTCACTCTGCCTCTTTTTTGAGTTCCTTGGTGATGGCATACACAAAGGTTAATATTCAAGCACCAATTCCACTAGGTTTCCTACATAATGTATCACCGAGGGAAACGTCTATGGTACCTTGGTCTCTAAGTGTGGCCTAGCTCGTATGACACTGTCCCCAATCTCCTTTGTGAAGCTGATAAACACTTCATTCTTATTTTGTGCCAAGTCCCTCTCTTGTGTTATCTGTGCTATCTCAACATCCTTTGTCTTGACTCCTCACGCAGTTGCTCGATTGTTGTAGCGTTATCTATGTTTCTTCGTGTAACTTTACGAGAAACCTTACAATGCATTACTGACCTGCTCATTCGACATGATAATAGGATTTTGTCATGTGTCCGGTTTGTAGTGCCTTTTTCAACCATCTTGAAATGCATGAATCTTTACATATATCAAATTCGGGCTCATCCATGTGGGTGTGCATTGCCCATGATAGTTGTTTTTGAGTGCGCACAATCATCATATCTTCAAACATTAGTGCCTAGCCAAATAAATCCTTATGTTCTATCATGCTTTGGAAGTGGGCAAGGACAATTTTTTCTACATCCTTTGCATACCCCATGGCTAGTGGAATGTGCTCCCACTCGTTTTCTAGATCACTGTTTCTCCTTTGGAACTTTAGCTTCAACATTTGGGACCTATGTCTCCATGTCTTGAAAAGTCTCTACAATTGTCTCCTCCTGGTTCCTCTTTGTCCTCTCCTCTTTCCTTTGATTCTTCACTCTATTATTATATGTCCTCTCGGGAGTGCGGGAGAATGAGGTGTGCTTTCCTCTTACTCTTCCGCCCCCTCATTTAACTTCAGTTTACTCCTTCTTTGCATGGTTTCCTCCTTCTGTGGAGAGATCCTAGGTGATCTACGCACCATGTTTGGAGTAATACCTTGGGTTCTTGTTCTCTTGAACACCCTCTTAAACCTATTCTCCCCTTGGGTTACATTCACATCCTCATCATCCCCCTCTTGCATCTAAGGTGGTGTAGTGGCGCACTCAACTTCACCCTTATTTGTAGGATGTCTCCTACTTCTATGCTCCAAACCACCACTATCTTCGTGCTCCTCCTCCTCCTCCTCCACTTCAATTGGCTCTATGAGTTTAGGTGCTACGACATTCTCCACTGTATGATTTCCCTTAGGTGGTGCTGGAAGTACGAACTCACCTTCTACATATTTTTTATTCTCCATCTTTGGCTTTAGTTGGAGATACACCAAAACTGCTCCAATATCTCCTACAACCAAAATTATTGGTTTAATCTTCAAAACATCAGAAATGAGTCTTTCAACATATGCACCCCACCCTGGATACACATATTTATTTCTTAATATATGGTAGTCGCAATCTACCTTATCCACGTTGAACATCAGTCACCATACATTTGTAAATCTATGTATTGATGCCTAGAAGTACCTTGTTGTGAATGCATATGGAAACTTGCACCAAGGACTCCATGCTCCATATTTCATGGCAAACCGTGCTATACAGAAATGTTGGTATATAGTGAATTGAACTACCTTTCCAACCACTGAAGGCAAGTCCTTAGGGATGCACCATTCTTCCTCAAAAGTAGCACAAAGCCTATCATACAACTTCTCTACTCATTTCTTAACCTGATCTATCATGGATCCTTCACATAAGTACTTCCTGCAACATTATGCAAGTGATTTGTGTTCCATTGGATACTCCCATACCTTCTCCTTTGGTCCATTTGGTACACCAATCTTCATGAACACTAGTGTTAACAGAAAAGCTCCAAAGCTGATCTTTCCTCTTACACGTGCTTCTTCAATGATTGTCTCTGTGATATACCCCAAAATGTTGTAGACTACACCTTCAAACATATTTTTGGCAATGTGCAGCCACATGGTGTTCACTTGTGACCACCTTTCCTGGTCATTAAGCTTTGTAATGAGATGTGGGGCCACTTGTACCACTAGATACTTCTTTACTTTGTCGATGTCTATACCGCGTGGTCCCTTTGGATATCCCAACTCCTTTCTGGTCTCCAATATCACGGTTTTATCTATCAGGTCATCTCGCAAATCATCTCCTATGCCTTTTAACCTCAATATCGTGGAGATGAGAGAAACTAAAATTCGACTCGCCCCGCAAAGTAGAAAAATTCCTCATGCACTCTACTCATAAGCCACTAGTATAATGGCTCATACTTCTCAAAATAAGGGAGATCATAAAGTTAGTAAACACATATCCTTTGCAAGAGATTTTCACCCACATCATCATACACCAAAGATATCTTACGTTGTGTGTTTATTTGCCTTCGTGTTCAATAATTCCTCGAGGTACTTCTTTTTCTCAATGGTACAGTGATTGTACTTGCTCACTTTTCTCTTCCTTATGTAAGAATCCCACTCCTGGCTGATGATAACCCCCTCTGGATATTGCATCTTAGAGAAATTGCTTTCTGGAGCCATTTCTTCTTCTTCTTCTACCACCTTCTTCTTTCCCTTCACTCCTGCTACAACTACTTTCTTGGGTGCCATTTTTACCTTGCAATCCTTTGTAGATCCTTGCCGCTCAAATTCTGTAATGTGTGAAGAAAAACCTAGATCAATTTAGCTTGCCCTAGGTGAAATTACATGCCCCTAACTCATCTCCATTGCCTTGCTTCTCTCAAACCCTTCACCACTGGGACACAAGCTTCTTCTGCGCACAAATCTCTTTGTCACAACTGGTTATACACCCCTCGCACCTTTAAATGATCACTAGGATCTTCACACTTGGCTTCTTTCAAATGATCTTAATCGTAATGGTAAAAATGAATTCACATGCCATCCTTATATAGATTTTTCAAATTTTGATGCATTTATTTCTCCTTCACCTACCAAATATCCTCTCATTCATTGAAAAATTTGTTCATTCCATGCGGTACATCTTCGCGGCCCGGATATAACCATCTAACGCGCCTTCCTACCCCCTCTGGTCACAGACTTCTCTTCAGTGCACACCCTTGCACCTGACTACCTCATCACTGTACCTTCTCTTGGTAGTTATCATGGCCCCCGCTTACCTCGCATTATACTTTCCTTTCATTTATCTCCATCCTTGGTCACTTTTGAGAAGCAATACTCTTTTAACTTGGAGCACACCAGTAGTGACTTATTTCTTTCACCTTTCAATTCCCAAATTATCTTACTTGGATAACTACAACCACCCCATACTAAAAGTTTGTGCAGTCCTCTATGAATAAACATTCTTCACATGATAATTAGCTTCATGCGAGGAAGTGAAATTATTACACAAGAACAATAAATAATTTGACAAAGCATAGCGACAATGAAGGAAATACAGTAATTGAAAACCTAATCTAAATGGCAATACTGCCTTATTACAAACACCAAGAAGACTTATTTATAGTAGGGCTTCAACCTACTCCCATTAAAGTAACTGGGTAGCCATGTTCCATCAAGTGCTTCTAACTAGAAAGCACCTGATTCAAGTATGTAAGTGATGACATACGGCCCCAACCAATGTACTTTGAGCTTGCCTAGATGGTGCAAGAACTTTGAGTCATAAATAAGTACCATTTTTCCAATCTCAAACTTCTTATCCCTTATGTTTTTGTCATGCCATGCTTTTTCCTGCTTTTGAATCCATCATGCTATGGCTCGTCACTCATCCAATTGAATCATCTTCTTGATACGCTCGTCTAAAGCCTTCTCATTAGTTAGACCTCCAAAGACACGAAATGCATAAAGAAGGTAACATAAATTATATAGGGAGAATGGCTTCGGTGTCAAACACTAACTAAAATAGTGTTGCTTTTTTCAATCTCTTATATGTTGTTCTATATGCCCAAAGAATAGCTAACACTTTATCATCCCAATCCTTTCTTCCAACATCACAAATTTTTGTCAAAGTTTGGCTCAAAATCTTGTTGAAAGCCTCAACAATTCCATTTTCCTGAGGATGATAGGGTGTAGTTTTATGGTGTGCAACCATAAACTCATCTAATAGGATCCTGATTGTCTCATTCAAAAATTGTGTACCCCTATCACTTATCAAGATTAAAGGACATCCATATCTTGTAAGAACATTCTCCCATAGAAACCTATTTGTTGTAGCTATTGTGCAGTCCTTCATAGGCATTGCTGTAGCCCACCATGTGAGATAATATGTGTAAGTAATGATATAGCGCAACCTGAGTCTGCGTGCAAACTAGTGAAATAGGTCCTACAAAGTCAATGGCCCATTTTTCAAATAGTTCGGCACTAGTAAATGGTCTCAAAGGCATCTCATCTCTTTTCCCTAGTTTTCATAGGTGTTAAAAATGATCACATGCCTTAAAATATTATTTATAGTCTTTATACAATGTCTCACACCATAATCCAACAAGTAGGATCCTTCGGGCAGTTGCATCACCTGCATAATGGCCCCCTGCAATACCACCATGGGATTCTTCTATAATATCATTGCGCTCATGCTCTAATACACAATGGTGTAATACTTCATCTTTTCCTAACTTGTAGAGGTCTCCACTGATTAACATAAATGGTGTCATGCATATAGCAAGCTATTTATTTTCTAATGCCTTCATTCCTTCTAGTGCCACACCAGTTCAAAGAAAGATAACAATGTCTTCTAATTTTGATGGCACGTATTGTAACCTATAAAACTATGCATCTAGCATGGTTTCCTCAATAGTCTATGCCTCTTCTCCTGAGTGAATTCTAAACAAGTGGTCTAGTCCAGAATTGCTTTTCCCTAGCTTCACCACAACCGTGAAGTCAAAATATTGAAATAGGAGTACCCATCTGCATATTTTCCCTTACAAAATGGTTTGTTTACCAAATACTTCAATGCCACGTGATTTGTATAAAACATAAATGGTGTTGCTAACAGGTACTATCAAAACTTGCGCAATGCATAGATCATTGACAAAGCTTCTCGCTCTGTGGTTGTATAATTCCTTTTAGCAAGAGTCAGCTTCCTACTAGCAAAAAAATTGGATTATCTATAATACCTTTGCCAGGTTGAGCTAACACAATGCCAATGGCCATGCCAGAAGCATCCACATGTACATGAAATAGTTTATCCCATGAGGGAAAATGCAAAATAGGCACGGTAGTAAGTTTCTCTTTTAATATCTCAAATGTGTGCTGTTGCGGTTCTCCCCAATAAAATGTACCTTTCCCTTTTAGTAATTCTTCCAAGGGTGCAACAATTTTGGCATACCCTTTGATGAAATTTTGATAGTAACCTGTATGACCTAAAAATCTGCACACCTCACTTTGACTGGTAGGCACTTCTAAGCCTAGAATGACTACAACCTTAGTTGGATCAACCAAAAACCTTCCTTGCAGATTATATGTCCTAATAGTATTCCAAATGGTGTAGAAAATATGCACTTCTTGATGTTCAAAGAGATACTCAATTGTCTACACCATTCAAACATTAAGCATGATTGTCACAATGATCTTTCACAAGCCCATATACTGTTCAATCATCTAGGTAGACCTGTAAGAAGTTGTGAATAAAGTCTTTGAATGCCTGAACAACTATGCACGAGAATACATCAGGTGTGTTTTTCAATCCAAAAGCATCACAGTATAGGCAAAACTTCCCCATTCAATAGTAAATGTTGTATTTTCTTGATCCTCTTAAGCAATCCTAACTTGATGATACCTAGAAAACCCATATGTGAAAGAATATATTTCACGCCTTGCTACTCCTTCCAATATTTCCTCAGTGAATGACATAGGAAATAGGTCTGTGACACATGTAGCATTCAACTCCCTGTAATCCACTCATATTCTAATTTTTCCATCCTTCTTGATACGATCACCATTGGACTAACCCATTCGACTCATCAAGGGCTTGATAATTCTAGATTTTAACATTTTATCAATTCTTCTTTTACCTTTCCACACAAATTTGGATTCATTTTGTAATGTCTCTTTCTCATGGGGTGTGCACCTTCTTTAACCTTTATCTTCATTTCCCTAAGTGATTTATGCACACCTTTAAGTTCATGATACCCTTAAGGGAATAATTCCTAATAATCCTTGAGTAAATCTATGATCTTAGCTACCTCCAAGTCTGACTAGTAGTCTCTAATGATGACCTCCTTAGGCTCAGCCTCCGAACCTATATTCACCTTTTTTTTCTTCATGGGTTTGTGATAGGCATGTGTTTCCTCATCTACACTGTCCAAGACCTCGCGCACCCTTTGTGAATGTTCAATATCCATGTGCTCAACTTCCTCGTCATCCATAATGTAAACCATCTTTCCTTTCCCTTTATTAAGGCAAGTGCGTTCAAGTAGTATGGAGTCCATTTATTCTTCCTTTTCAAATCGTGTGCTGGACTCTTCCTCACCAAAAATTCCTGAATATGTTCTTCGGTTTTTGCACTATCTCCCATAGTTAAGCACTTGACAAATTTTAATGCCTCTGCTAGTGGATGTTGGGAAGAAATTTAGTCAAAAGTCTGGATCATTCCTACAGTCAAATTTTTCCAGTTCCCAGTCTCTCGATGTAGTTCTGCATATACATACTAGGTGCTTGTGCATCCTTGTAGCATAGAGTACAATATATGTACCCAAAGTGAAGGTGGTAATGCTTCTTATCTTGCTATCCAGAGTCTCTCACATTGTTGAATGTGATGCTGAAAAGGTTGATCACCATTATAAGTATAGATCTGTATAGGTGCATTGTTCCTTACAAACCTAATAACTAAGGTGACTCCAATCTCTTCCCATGTTACAAGATTATCTCTTTAGACTACCCACCAACACACTTATGTCCCGCACAAGGTATATACTAACATATCTCTTCTCTTAATATGATCTATCCACCGTGTTTCCATAGCTTCCAAAAATACAGGAAGATCTTCTGCCCCAATGTACCAAGGTACTATGCTACCTATCCGTTGAACCAAACGAAGTCCATTCTTGTGCACAACCATGCTTTTCACCTCGCGCCCTACTAATTCATATGTACCATGAGCCCAATTGTCACAAGAAATACTCGTAGTATCACTAATAGAATGAGAATCCTCCCACTGTAGGATGCCTTCTTTTGATGGCTCATTGACCTCTAGGTCTTGAATAGCGCAGTACATAAATTTTGTTTAAGTCCTCCTCACTTAGAGGCTCAACATATGGTGTAGACTTCCCATCTATCAAAGGTATCACAACCCTTTCCTCCTTGTTTTCAAATCTGATATAGCCCTTATTAAATCTCAAGTCAGCATTATTCGCATAACACCAAGGGCATCCAAGTAAGGCTAGAAAAGCTGTCTCGCTTCTACAAGTGCTAATACCTCAAAATCCCCATTAAAATGGCCCCTTGTATGGTTATAGATGCATCCTTCAAAAGTACTATGGGTATGGCCTTAGTCCGGTTTACCATAAATAATACATTAGGTGATGGCTGCAATGGAGGCCTCCCATTTGTACCCATGCATCTAATGTAAGCACATTTACTTCCGCACATGTATCAATTAATATGTTGCTCAAGTGACCACCCATCCACAATAACATTCACGATTATTTCCTTGTCATAGTCAATGCTATCAGGGGGAATATTTACATGTAGAATCTGTCATCCAGTCTCAATACTTGCATGCAGAGTGTTCCCTTTTAACCAACTTCCTAATAGTGGAATGATATTTCTCTGGCGCAACATTTTGCACACTTCTTTTAGATCATCGATATTAGTTTGGACTATCTCTAATGCTTTCTTCTACTCCTTTAAGGACTATATCTCATCCTGAAGATTCCTTAGCACTTCCATGGTATCCTGGTAAACTTCCTTCTGATGAGTAGGATTTGGGTACCTTACATGTAAAACCTCCTCCTTGGTGATAATAGGCTTTTGGTGTAATGTCGCTCTTACGCATGTCGCTTCAACTTGTGTAGTAATATTCACTATCAATGCCTCAGGTCCTTCTACTATCTTGGGAATCCACTGATCTTCTACCATGTGATGTATTCTAACCATCCTAGCACCTTTGTTTTCTTACTTATGTTGTTTACTGAGATGCTCATATAAGTCCGGGCACTCCTCATAGTTATGACTCTTTCTCGCAGAATGAACATGTAACATTTTGGGGATATTTGTGCATGTAGTGATAAGGGGATATACACATATAACATGTTCCATGAGGAAACTCACCTCTTCCTCCATTACGGCCTCGTCCTCCATATCCACCACGATATCCACGTCCCCTTCCACGACCTCCTTCAAAACAGCCCTCATTCCTGTCATAGCACATTTGATTATGATCCCGATCCTCGTGCTCATTCTTACCCTTAGAATTATTTGTTACACTTGTCTTTCATACCTCAATGTCTATGGCATCCTGGATCTGACCAATCAATTGAAAATTCTCAGTATCATGGGTCATGGACCTGTAAATTTTGCAAAAGATGGATAAATTATTCCTTATCATGTGCTGTAATAAAGGACAATAACTAGCATCAAGATTTAAATGATAGATGTCACGATCCAACAAGAATGTGAGCGTACTATTATTCTACGAGGACAACTATCCTTGGTGTGACCTTCTACTTCACAATCTATACACCAAATTCTTGAGAGCATTTCATGGGAAAAACTTGCTGATAGTTTCTCTAACTGTTTGGCCATGGCTGCAATATATGCCTCTAAGAATGGACTAATGCTAGTGTCAATGCTCCCAACTACCTCAACATGCAAAGCTACCTCCAATGCTTCACGTGGATCAGTGTATGTCTTATGTGATAGTGCTCTTCTGAATGGTGTAATCAATCCTCCAACAAACCATTGTGCATGCTAGCTGGTGTGAATATCATAAGATAGCTTAGATAGAAGTGTCTTAAAATGGGCATCATACTCACATACACTCTCAGTAGTGCCTTGCTTGATATCCTTGAGCGCAGAATACTCTTCTCGCTCAAAATCGGGATATGGAACTCCTTTAAGAAAGCATCCTTGAACACCGCATAATCCATGCAAGTTTGATCACCTATACCATATGTGTGCTCGCCCTGCAAGGTAGTAGCAAATTGACTTGCCTTACGCTCAAAATCCATGATCCCTTTAGCACGCCACAATATTTCACACATATGCACATGCCCAACAACATCCTCTATGCCTATATACTTCAAGACAAAGAGACATCTCCATATAAATATTTTTGGTTGTTGTGGGCCTTGACCACCTGATCCAGAACCTCTTGTGTTTCCTCTACCTCTAAAACCACTAGATCCACTAGAACTAGAACCACCTATATCTCTTGATCCTCTACCTGTAGCTAGAATAGGACCTATAGATGTACTCCCTTATGTGTCGACAGTAGTACTATACTGAACCCCTACAGTCTGTGAGGTAGTTCTACTTCTAGAGGTGAATCCAACATTTAGTGCGCTAACATTCTATGTGGACGATGCACCTGAAAACACACCTCCGAATAACATTGAAGCCGTATGTCTTACCATTGATGTACTTTCTCTCTTACTTCCTAAAATTTCTTATTGATTACTTGTCGTACTAGATATTAGAAAACCAAGCACAAGGGCTAGGTCACCGGTGAATTTCCTAATGTTCTAGCTCCACATCTTCTACATGAGCTTCAAATCCTTCACGAGCCATCTCTCTCCTCAACACCATACTTGCTGCAATGGAATGTTGCCTTTCTATCTCCCTCTCGCATGCCTCATTATACTTAAGTCACTTCTCCTCTCTCTCGCCTTTCTACCACTAGGTGCCATATTTCACTAAACGTGTTCCATCCCTCACGTGTGGTGAGGTTTAGTTAGCCATTGGTTTACTTTCCAGTTCAAGTTACCATCAAGATCTTGATTTCCGGTGGAATGCCTTGCAAATATGTTCCTTAGGATATCGAAAAACTAGAATTCAGCTACCTCCAGGGTAAGAATACGTCAAAATTGAATATTCCAGAGTATAACCGCTTAGAACACCAAGAAACAATGTATCCACAATGCAAGTCTAGATCAAATCAGCATCATAAAGGGCTTGAAATTCTTCCTATGTCCAGACAAGTCTGCGATACCTCCAATTCCACCGAGATGCATAAACAATAACCACTCATATAATTCTAATGGAAAGAAGGTGAAAAAGCTTTCATATAAGCTGTCATATAGATTCTGTTCCACCCAAGTGTGTGCGTTAAACTTAGATCCACTTCTGAACCACCAAGCATAATCTTCCTCTAGATCGCGTATCCAATCCTCAATACTTGCTAGAGTTAACCGGTATGTCTTCATCATGAACCATCCTGAAAACAACTGAAAAAGAGGTCCGGTAATGGAACCAATGATGCAGCCTAGAATTTACTAGATAACACCCTATTCACATTGGCACATCACTCAACCTAAACCGAGCGCTCACCTGAAATACATAAAGGTACCATGTCCCTCTTTAGGGTTACTCTAGCAAGATGTTAGCATGATGAAGAAAGGAAAAAATATATTCATAACTAATCCATCATTGTACCATGTATTCTATATTTAGATCTATGAAAGAAAAATATTTAAACAATAATCATGATTGAATCAAGAACTTGCACTACTTGATTACACATAGTAATGACATATAGATTCAGCCAATATCTTCCATTTATTAATAAACACAAAATTGAAGATCCTTACATTAATGTCAATCTATACCAATGCACATATGGATCTCGATACAATAATGCACATATCGCTTTATGCTTACCTCTTACACTCGCATATACCTATATATCACGTCCTCTGTCTATATATGTTTTACTACGTGATTTGCATCATATATATAGGGTGGGGAATTACCCTTCACCACTTATCTATTCCAGAAATAGGACACATGCTATTAATAACTACGTGTCGTTTTGTTGTCGGCCCCAAAATTCCCCTCTTTTAAAGTCAAGTTTGAAATTTTTTGAGTATGTGCCTTGGAGTATGGAATCGCGTCGAGCCTAACATTGTTTACAATTTTCCTATTCATGGAGAACAATTTGAAAGTCGGTCGTATGGTGGAGTTCCTTTCCTTCTTTTTATTCTCTTCCGTAGATCGGGAATGACAGCATATTTTCCCCATTAATTTTTCCCAGTCCATGGGTAATACGTGGATATCTTTGATTGGATGCGGTTTGGCCATATTTCAAGATTCAACGGAAGCCTCCACGTGTCCAAATGGTGAAACTCCAGAGGTAGGGCTAGGGGACAGTCCTCAAGTAAGCACTAGCTCGCCGCATGTCCCGGGTTCAAAATGAAGGTAAAACAAGCTCAAATCGGCTAAGTATTGAAGGTTCAGCGGACAGTGCCACGTGCCTCATCGACGCAGCTTCAAGGGTCAAAGTCGGGGTAGTTTTCAAACTTGCGCCAGTCCTCCACATGTCCTAGGTCCAAAAAGGGACAGATTCGATCGTTAAAATTGACTAAGTATGGGCGGGTCGGTAGAGGCCTCCACATGTCGCAACGATGCATTTTCAAAAGTAAAATCAAAGGGTCAGAATCCAAGTAACGCCATCCCACCATGTGGTTGAAGTCAATGGAAACAAAGTTGGACATTGAAAAGTCTAAACCACGAAAAGAGCCAAGTGTTAGTTTGGTGCAATTTTAGAAGGTTCTTCCAAAGTGGAAACTCAAATCAGGGCCAACTCTCCACATGTCTAGGGGTCAACATGAGTCAAACAGGAACAAACCCAAATCGGTGAGTATAAAGGAACCAAAGTGGAGCTCTCCATTTGTCACCTAGTGCTTCTTTAAAGGTAAATAATGTAGGATGTGTTCGCAAGCCCGCTCTAATCAATTCCTTCCACATGGGTGGCCCAAATTTGAAGTTGTAAAAGAAAATTGTATGGCCCATGTTTTAACTAGTAAAATAATGTAACGGCCATATATTTAAAAAACTGATTTTTACGCCATTAACATTTTCTTTGCATTTTCAAGAATTCGAAAGGGTGTGGATGATTGGAATAAGTCAGAATCTTGTTTATTTCTTTCTTGAGTAAGTTTTAACCGCCTCTTGTGAGCTATATTATGGGATTTCAAAGCTATTATAGGGGTTGGAATTTTGATGATTCTAAAACTATAATTTCGAATTGGAAGAAATCAATACAAAGGTTTTCCCCTTTTTCTACTCTCTCTTTCCTTCCGGTTCTGATTTACAAATCATCTAATACTTGCGTGCTTGGAAGCGTGTTCTAGTTTGTACAATCTCCATAACTTTGAGTCTGCATGAGTTGTGTCTATTATAAATGTGGATGGTTCTATTTTGTATCTCATTTACACAATATGTATAAGGGTCTTCTCTGCCATCTCTTTTCCCTAAGAGTATTGTCTTCTTTTACCTCTCTCCTCTTTTCAAAGTCTTTTATCCTCATTTATTGATAACTTTCCAGACTTAAAACACATTTGAGAATATCGGGAAACCACCATTGAAAGAAAGATCTGTGCATTTGTACATAGGTTTTACCCCTTCTTTTAATAAGGGAATATCTCCCATTAAAGAGGAGGGACTTGGTTGTCCCCTAATTGTGGTTTCATCCCAAGTGCTAATCTAAAACCCAATAGTTTTTGGTGACTCCCTTGGGGAATTTGTTCAAAAAATTTCATTTATAAAAAGAACAACTAATTTGATCATTTCTTTGATCTAGAAACTCTAAGATACACTCGTGATAGAAGGGCTCTTGGAATTGAATATCCCCAATTTCAACTGTTGGTTCAACAAGGTTTTCAACTTCCTCCAACATGAAGAAATAGAAGAGCCCGTTCCACAAGCACACCTCTGTTAAGGATAGAGCTTTCAGTAATAGCATTCCAAAAGCAAAACTTATCCCTAATCTCCATGCTCTAGATATTTTTGGTGTCTCGGTTCCACTTCATGCAATCTTTCCAAGGATGGAAACACCTTGACCTTGGGGACAAAGAGTTGGGCCTTTGGCTCTTCCTCAACTGTTGCATGAGTTACCTAGGGTTGACAGGAATATTTTTATCAAATTTAGAGGTGATGGCAAAGTACACCCTGTTGAACACATTGCAGCCTTCATTGTTGCATGTGGGGTCTTGGGAGTTGAACATGAAGATGTCTCTATTAGGATGTTTGTGGAGACCTTACAAGATAATGTTGTAGATTGGTTTTACCATCTTCTGCTGGGGCCATAATTGATTAGAATACTATGAGAACTTAGTTTGAGCATTGTTTTAAACCTGTTGAGGATGTACATGCTTTGCTAGCTCAAAGCTTCTCAAATCAAGAAGGATCCACATGAGCCTATGAGAGAATTTGTGGCCAAGTTCAACAAGTTGATTAACAAGAGTCCACAAGATACTAGTCTTGTTGATTAGATTGAAGTGTTTCTTCTTGAATGCTAAATTTCGGAAGTAAGCTATGCTCGAGAAGAGAAAATATTGCAACTTTGGATGTTGATCATAGATTGGCTGTTAGTGTGGAAGATGAATTGATTATGTCTGGCAAGCTGAAAAGGGATTCTTTCAAATCCAAAGCATCCTCTTCTTCTCCTTCTCCTAGAGGTAATGCAGATTAGTTAGTGCAAAAGCTTTCTAATGACCTCATTGCCATCAAGAAACAATTGGCTCAACATGCTCCATATCAAGATGTTCCAAGGAAGAATTTTTAGCCTAGGAACCACCTGCCTTCCCCTTAGACTAAATTGGCCATTGAAGGTTTATCCTCAAGGTGCCTGTCAATGCTAATTGTGAGGTTCTTGAACTTGACGATGAGGAATAAAATGGGCTCTATGATGAACAAGAAGAGGAATCTGATGAAAATTTGGAGGAGCCTGGTGATTCTCGGGTTCATTTCCTCACCACTGAAGGTGTAGATGATGAAGATGACTATGATGATGTAGTGGCTGAGATGAACAGTGAGTCATATGTTGTTATGACCCAGGAGTAGACCAATAAAAAGGAAAAAGTGGTGTAATATGCTAAAAGATCCAAGGAGTACCCCGTCACCATCCCAGTGGTTACAAGAAGAGGAGCTCCTATTCCTACTACTTCCACTTAAAAGGTAAGATCTACTAGTCCTTTCCCCTCTACTTATGCTTCTAAGAATTCTTGTCCAACAAATGATAAAGTTGATAGATCAAAAGCTCCTCCTACTCCTAGTAGTGATTCCCCATCCACATCTAGATATTTTGATATTATAGACCATCTTAAGAAGACCAAGATTCAGATTTCTGAGGCAAAGTTATATCAAACCCATCCTAAAGCCTTTGCCAAAATGGTTAACTTTGTAAATTATAAATCTAAAACCCTAGCCCATTCTTCTAAAGGAATTTTAACCACTCCCTCTTCCTCACCTCAATCAATCCTTGTGGCTACAGTCACATCCCCTAACGAGAAAATTGTACCATTCTATGTGACCCTTCTCATAGCTAACCATAAACTCAGTAATTGTGTCATAGATTCAGGAGCATCAAATAATGTAATGCCTGCAAAAGTGGCCCATGCTTTGGGTCTAACCCTAACCCGCACTTATGGCTCTTACTATTCCATGGAGAGTAAGAAAGTACCTTTGGTTGGTAGAATTAAAGATGCACAAGTAGCTTTTGTTGCTTTTCTAGAGAAAAGGGTCTTAGCCACCATTTTGGTAGCTGATATTCCTCCTTCATATGGGTTGTTGTTGAGTAGAAATTTATGCAAGGAGGTAGAGGGGAAATCCAAATGGATTGGTCACATGCCTTGATCCTGTCAATGGGAAGATGAAGAAGTGCTGCCTGAGAAACAAGCAGAGTATATTATGAAAATAGCATATGATCCTAAAGCACAAATATTGTATGAAGACATTGGGCATGGGAACTACATGATCATGTCACAAGAGGAGACAAGTCTGTCAAAGGGAGTGTTGCTTGACCCTAATGGTGTGTGGAATTTGGAGTTTGATGGGAGTTGTTCTTCAGTTGGTTCGGAGCTGGTGTAGTGCTCATTTCTCCTGAGGGTAAGGTTCATCCTTTCTCCTTCAAATTTCAGTTTGAAAATACCAATAATACTGTTGAGTATGAGGCCCTCATTCTTGGGTTGAGCATGGCAAAGGAAATGGGAGTGAAGAACCTTCTTGCTCATGGAGATGCAGAGCTAATTGTAAAACAAGTTAGAGACCTTTATCAGGTAAAGAACAAAAGGTTGAAGCACTATAGGAATCTGGTTTGGGATTCCATTGAATTCCTTGATGCTTTTTCCATTGAAGTTGTGCCAAGGGAAAGGAACACTAGGGCTGAATCTCTAGCTATTTCAGGGTCCTTGTTAATTCCTCATCCTAATTTCCCTCAGGAGAAATTCACCATTGAGATGATCCATAGACCCAGTGTGCCTGAAAATGCAAATAATTGGCAAGTTTTCAATGATGACTAGCATTTGCTTTCTTTCTTGGAGCTCAGAGACAACTTTGATCAGTTGTACTTTGAAGGAAGTGACAATCTACCTAGAGAGTGCGTGTCATCAAATGAAGAGACTGTCAAATAAGAGATGGATCAAGATGGATGCATCAAACTGAAAGGAAACAAAATTCCTAAAGGGTTGGTGAGTTTTGAGGATATTTTTGATAAACATGATAGATATATGAAGTCTAAAGTTTCCCAAGGAGCTCAACAATCTGTTGAGACTGAGAAAGTGAATATTGGGAGTCTTGATGATCCCAAAGTGGTCAATATTGGAAAGTGCTGCACTTAGGAAGAGAAAAAGAAGGTGGTGAATTTGTTGAAGAGGTATGTTGAAATTTTGGCTTACTCTTATGATGATCTCAAGGATTTTCAGTCTAAATAAATGCAACATTTCATTCCTCTTAATCCACGGTATCAAACCCTTCAAACAGAAGCAATGGTAATATAATTCAAAAATAGCTGATATAATTTTCCAAGAAATACAAAAGCTTCAAGGCTAGGATCATCTTCCCCACTCACCATTCAACGTGGATTGCTAATATAGTTCCTATCAAGAATAATAATGGTGAGATCCGGATCTGTGTAGACTTCAAAAACCTAAATTAGGGTTCTTTGAAGGACAATTACCCTCTCCCCATGATGGACCAAGTATTACAAGTTGTCACAAGCGTAGAGATGATATCTATGTTAGATAGATTCTCGTGGTACAATCAAGTAGAGGTGAATACCGTTGATCAACACAAGACTTCCTTTACTACTCCTTGGGGCACCTTTGCATACAAAAGGATGCCAATTGGTCTCATCAATGCTTTGGTGCTACTTTCCAAAGGGCCATAGACTTAGCTTTTGGTAGTTTGAAAGGGAAATGCATTGTTGTGTATTTATATGACTTGACAAAGTGTTTTCTAAAGTAATAAAAGATCATTTCCAACACCTCGAGACAATATTTGAAGTGAGATAACATGAGATTTCTTTAAATCCTAAGAAGTATATGTTTTGTGTCATAGAAGGAAATTTTTGGGACGTGTTTTTCAAAGTAAGGGACTAAGATTGATCGAAGAGAGTCTAGGCCATCCAAAAATTCCTCTTCCATAAAGTAAGAAAGGTGTCCATTCTTTCTTTGGTAAAATCAATTTCTTGAGAAGATTCATCCATGATTTTGTAGAACTTACTATGAGCATTTCTCACATAATGCAAGGGAAGAAAATTTTTGGTTGGTCCTTTGAAGGAAGAAATAATTTTAGGACATTAAATAGGCTATTGCAGAGACTCCAACCTTGGCATGCCCTGACTTTAACACATATTTCATTATCTATTGTTACGTCCTTTGAAAATACCTAGCATTGTCGTCTTGGCCTAGAAGAATGTTGAATATCATGAACTCCTAATTACATCCATGAGTTATGTCTTGAAAAATCATGAGCTGAAGTACACCATGATGGAGAAGCATGCTTTTGTAGTTGTCAAAGATGTCAAGCGGTTTAATTTTTACATTCTTAATTCTCATTATGTGGTGTTGGTGCTCGATACAACAATCAAATCCATTATTACTTAGCATGAATTTGGAACCAAGAGAGGTAATTGGGTAGTAAAGGTGCAAGAGTATGATCTTGATATCGGGACAACAAAGCTAGTTTATGGTAAGGGCTTGTGTGAACTCATTGCTGAGTTAGCTGCCAAGGAGTTGTCCAAAGATGAAGTTAATGTCCTTGTTGTTTTGTTCCTTAGCTCGACAGATGTATGGTATGCTGACATTGCTCACTTTCTGACCTATGAAGAATGTCCATCTCACTTGAGTTCCAAAGAGAAGAGAGCCATCAAATTTAGGTCTATACAATATGTGCTATGGGAAAATAATTTGTTCAAATGAGGCATAGATGGAAGGTTTTTGAAGTGTGTAGACAAGGAACAACAAAAGAAGTTGTTCTCTGCTTTTCATGACTAGGCTTGTGGAGGTCATTTCTCCTCTACATTGTAACAGCTCATAAAATACTTTGTGCTAGTTATTATTGGCCCACTCTGTTCAGAGATGCATCAAAATGGGTTGGTAAATGTGAAGCATGCCAAACGCTTGTTGGAAGACTGCGTTGGTTCTTTGTGCCTCTCAAGCCTTGGTAATTAAAGAGTCATTTGAAAAATGGGGTTTAGAATTCATTGGAACACTCAATCCATCTTCTAGTGCTGGGCATACCCATGTGTTAACTACTATAGATTACTTTACCAAGTGGGTGGAAGCCATCCCAGTCAAGAGCACTAATTACGAGGTAGTTTACAACTTCATTAACAAAATTGGGACCTGAAAATGCTTCTAACTTTTCTTCTCACGAGATGATGGATTTTTACTATGGGTATGAGATATCCCTTACTCATTCTTCATACTACTACCCCCAAGGGAATGGATAGGTAGAATCAACAAAAAAGAATCTAGTAACTATAGTTAGAAAGCTTGTAAATGATTCTCAGAGGAATTGGCATAAGAGGCTATATGATGCACTTTGGGATGATAGAATTACACCCAAGAGAGAAATTGAGATGTCCCCTTTCTAAGTGGTGTATGGTGTAGAAGCTCAACTGCCAATCATGGTGGAATTTCCAGCCTTGCATTTGATCAAAACCATTGAAGATTCAAGTTTGGTAATTCTTTGGATAAGAGAATTTTGTACCTTGAAGCTCGATGAAGACAGATTGCAAGTAGTGGACAAGATAACAACTCATCCGTTGAAATTAAATTCTTTATTTGACAAGAAATCCAAACCTAGAGTTTTCCAAGTGGGGTACATTGTGTTTATTTAGTACAAAAGACATGAGCCATGAGGAAGTCATGGTAAGTTTCATTCTCTTTGGCTTGGTCCTTTTAGAATTAGACATTTTTCTCGGAGATAACTCTTTTTATCTAAATTACATGGATGGATCCCCTCTCCCACTTCCTTATAGTGGGCAGTATCTAAAGTTGTTCAAGCCCTAGGTGACTAGGTGGTCCTTCTGTATATTATGTACAATGTTTTGGTTTTGGGTCATTCCTTTGTGTTTCGTTTATGTTTTTCCCTTTTGGTTTGTTTTGTTTCTTTTCCCATCTTGTGTGTGTTGCCTTGTATTGGTTTTTATTTCAAATCCTTTGCCTAATGGATAAAGCACTAGTCCTATTTTCCCCAGAGTTATCTATAGTTCTTGATCTTGCCTTGTGTCTTTGTTCTAAGCCAAGTCATCCCTAGAAAGAGCCAGCTATTGTCAGCCCCAAAATTCCCCTCTTTTAAAGTCAAGTTTTAAAAATTTTGACTCGTGCCTTGGAGTATGGAATCGCATTGAGCCTAGCATTATTTATAGTTTTACTATTCATGGAGAACAATTTGAAAGTCGGGTTTATGGTGGAGTTCCATTCCTTCTTTTTATTCTCTTCATGTGGTCAGAACGATAGGCATATTTTCCCTATTAATTTTGCCCCAGAGTCCACGGGTAATACATGGATATCTTTGATTGGATGCGGTTTAGCCATTTTTCAAGATTCAACAGAAGCCTCTACGTGTCCAAATGGTGTAACTCTAGGGGTAGGGCCTAGGGGATAGTTCTTAAGTAAGCGCTAGCTCACCGCATGTCCCAGGTTCAAAATGAAGGTAAAATAAGCTCAAATCAGCTAAGTATTGAAGGTTCAGTGGATAGTGCCATGTGCCTCATCGGTGCAGCTTCAAGGGTCAAATCCTAGGGCATTTTTCTCAAACTTTCTCCAGTCCTCCACATGTCCTAGGTCCAAAAAGGGACAGAGCCGATCGTTAAAATTGACTAAGTATGGGTGGGTCGGCGGAGGCCTCCACGTGTCGCAACAATGCATTTTTGAAAGTAAAATCAAAGGGTCGGTCTCAAGTAGCGCCATCATGCCATATGGTTGAAGTTAATGGAAACAGAGTTGGTCATTGAAAATTATAAACCTACGGAAGGAGCAACGCGCGTCAGCCTTGGTGCAATTTGTAAGGTGCTTCAAAGCGGAAATTCAAATCAGTGCCATCTCTCCACGTGTCTAGGGGTCAACATGAGTCAAACAAGAACAAACTGAATCAACCGAGTATAAAGGAACCGGCAGAGCTCTCCACGTGTTAGCCTCGTCCTTCTTCAAAGGTAAAGAATGTAGGATGTGTTCACAGGCCTGCTCCAATCAATTCCTTCCACGTGGGTGGCCTAAATTTGAAGTTGTAAAATCAAATCGAATGGCCCACATTTTAACTAGTAAAATAATGTAATGGCCGTATATTTAAAAAACTGGTTTTTCCGCCATTAACATTTTCTTTGCATTTTCAAGAATTCGAAAGGGCGTGGATGATTGGAATAAGTTGTAATTGTTTCTTGCTTTCTTGAGTAAGTTGTAACCGCCTCTTGTGGGCTATATTATGGGCTTTCAAAGCCATTGTACGGGTTGGAATTTTGATGATTTTGGAACTGTAATTTTGAATTAGAAGAAATCAATACAAAGGTTTTTCCCCTTTTCTTCTACTTTCTCTTTCCTTTTAATTCTGATTTGTGAATCATCTAATACTTGCGTGCTTGGAAACTATGTTCTAGTTTGTACAATCTCCAAAACTTTGAGTCTGTGAGTTATGTCTGTTATAAATGTGGATGGTTCTATTCAAGAGTATCTCATTTGCACAATACATATAAGGGTCTTCTCTGCCATCTCTTTTCCATGAAAGTATTGTCTTCTTCTCGCCTCCCTCCTCTCTTCAAAGTCTTCTATCCTCATGTATTGATAACTTTCGGGCTTAAAATACATTTTAGAATATCGGGAAACCACCATTGAAATAAATGTTGTGTATTTGTACATAGGTTTTGCCCCTACTTTCAATAAGGGAACCTCTCCGTTAAAGAGGAGGGACTTGCTTGTCCCCTAATTGTGGTTTCATCCCAAGTTATAATATGAAACCCAACACGTTTATAGGAATAGCCACACATGTAAGTGTGCTATATATAGATCTCTTATAGTTAACTGAATTGTCAATCCTATTCTTAGCTTGTCTCCATGCAAAACACTTTAATCCGGTCCTTTAAAGATAGACTATGTGTGGTGCGCACATCTCGTTACATTGGTGTGTTTTGCACGTCATCTTCTAAGAATAGGTCTTCATGCTCAAAATTGGCTAATTTTCGAATGCTAAACTTCCCCTTTCATGTGTGGATTCTTTCTTACCCTCCACGCCCTTGATCCATACTTCCTCTCCCCGCACGGACCTCTTATGCAATCTCTAACAAATATTATTTGTTCAACGTTGCCTCTTAATCGATCCCAACTACCCCTATATATACCACATCACAGATTCACCTATATCTACCTTGAAATCTTCATTACATATACCTACATATTTTCCCATTACTATATCACCTATTTTATCCCAATCTTCTACACTCAATCCTTCAAGATATACCATCGTTCAACATATAACATTATCACATCTACACCTACTACCACACCAATCACATCTTCTAGGATCGCAAACATATCAATGATACCCTGGAAACATTAATGAAAAAGGAACCTCCACCAAAGGAAAACAAAAATGGTATTCATGCTTCCTCTATAATACCAACTATATCTACATTAACCAATCCAAAACCTACACATCCCACATCCCACATAGACCACATCATCGCATCATACAAACAAGTCTTTCTCCATCAAAATACAACCCTATGTTAGAATTTGATGATTCTAATAAATACTGATTTAATCAACTTACATATTATATAATGTTACAATAAATATTTAAATAAAGATTACATCATAACATAAGTAAATAAAGAAATACTTACACGAAATAAATAACACAAGTAACACAATATTTATAGTGGAAAACCCCAATAGGGTAAAACCACTTTAAAAATAACCTTTTAATTCGAGAACTTATTTTACATCCGATAAAATCACCTCCTCCTTTGAACTCCTATTTATTAAGGGTAAAACCAAATCACTTGATTTGCACACCTTTGATATATTTCCGAATATATCAAATGAGGACCTAAAGTCTTTTTATATTAGGTGATCAAGTATGTCTCCCAACCCACCTTTTCAACCTAAAATAGTTGACACATACACCTAGGTTTATAATATTTAATATTCAAAATATAATCATTTCATGATATTAAATATTTAACCTAAAGTATATACCTAGGTTAGCATATTTAATAATAGGAATATAAATATTTCATATTATTAAATATTAACCTATATATTAGTGATGGACCCATATACATTAAGGGTTGGCTAGACCACTTAATCATTATTTTTCAACACTCCCCTTAATGTTAAGTGGGATAACATAACATATGCCAATAGATTACCCTGCGTGTGGTACACTACAGATTTACATTCCTTAAACCACAAAGGTTTTAGGCTAGCATATCAGTTGAAGGAATTATAACACCTTCATCATACTTAATTTACCTTTTGGTAAAAAAGTATTTGGAATCCCAAAGATCATCCCATGATTAGTGGCTAAGTATGATTTGTGATTTTTACATGTTATCACTGAGTTCTTATAAAATCTTATTGAACCCAAACATATATGATCCTTTTACAACCAAAGACCTCCTTAACAATATTTCTTGTACTAGATGTTAACTAGTAAACTCAATAACACTAAAGAGTTTATTCAAGACTCGCCTTTAAGATATTTATACACTTCTTTCTAAAAAAATTCGAGGAGGTATACATGCTCGAAGGTCTTTTTACACTTGCTTGAAGGTATTTTTTTACACTTTCCCGAAGGTCTTTTACAAATGCCCAAAGGTATTTTTACAAAAACCAAGTTCCATTAGGAGGTGACATTTTCATGCACACTCCCCTCAATGGAAACCCTGAAAACCCAAGCTTTTCACGAAAGTGACAAAACTTTAAAGGCTCTCGGGGACTTTGTGAATATGTTAGAAACCTTCTCTTTCACCAACACGAACTTGAGATTTATGTCATCACTTAGCACCTTCTCATGGGTGAAGTGTATATGTATCTCAATGTGATTCATCCTTTGATGTTGAACCGGATTCTTAATCAAGAGTAATACAACTCTGGACATCACATAGAAGAGGAATACTTCCTTTAACTTCCATGTGTATCTCTACCAACAACCACTGCAGCCACATGGCTTCTTTACTTCTTCCATTGTACTTCTCTACCTCAGTAGAAGAAATGGAGACTGTTGATTACATTTGTTGTTCCAAGTAATGGTTCCTACACCAAAAAAACTTGAACACATATCCAATATATTTTATAACACAACATCAATATGGTTAGAATCACAAAATCCATATAAGATAACATTTTCATTCTTAGTATAATGCAACCCATAATTGATTGTTCCTTTAATATATCTAAAAATTCTTTTTGCAAGATTCCAATGATCTCTAAAAAAGGTTCCTGCATAAACCTTGAAGTAATTCCTACTATATAGGAAATATCTGATCTAGTTATAGTTAGATAAATCAAACTATCAACTAACAACGTATATAAAATAGGATCAACCTTTTTCATATGCAGATTTAGGATCAATATTTATTCCAACTTCCATTGAAGTAGAAAATGGTTTACAATCAATCATAAGAAACTTTTTCAATACAATGGTTGCATATTGTGTTTTGAAAAATAACAATAGAATGAAATACAATCATACAAAGAACATGATGTGAGAGACCTAACTCATTCATTTCAAAGTACTTCTTCAATTTCTCTTTAATCCTATGAATTAAATCAAAATTGTCACAAGTCATAAGAAATTCATCAACATATATACATATAATGATAATATGTGATCCTTATTTCTTAATGACTATATCATTGTTAGAAGAAAAATTAACAAGACTCGAGAGTTTAAAGCAAGAAACAATTTTCGCATACCAATATCTAAGATATTTTTAAACCATATATAGATTTCTCAACTTACAAAAAGAAAATTCTTTACTAGTTTCTTCAAATCCTATAGGGTAGATTTCCCACCCAAAAATGAGAAAAAATAGCAAAAAGGCCCTAACAATACTCATCTTAGCTATAATAGCAAAGGTCTCAACATAAAGAAAATTGTGACCAAGTCAAACAATTTAAAATGACCACGTGGGGAAAATAGAAGCAATTGTGGTTTAAGGAGTGGGCCACACTTTTGTAGAGGGCTCCAAAAATAAAACTCCCCCACCAATTCATACATTAATTGCTAAGAAATCCACATGCTTACCCAAAAAAACAAAGACCAAGTAAATAACATATAAGGTGTGCGTAAAAAAGCTAGGTAGAATATTCCATTATAAGAATTACCTATAGTTTTGTAGCATTGCTCCGGAAATAAATAGAATCCAATGTTTAAATGTGGGCAAATTAATATACTAAACAATGCATAATAAAGTGCCAACCTAAATACTAAAAAAAGGGGGCCGATCAAGATTTATTACAACACATACTTCAAACATATATTATATGTGGTTGTTTACGAAACCAATTAAAATGGAAGGGAGTTAGAATTTTATTATTATAAAAACCAAAAACACATATTATTAACACATGCATAAAAAATTGGGGTGGACCCCAAACAAATGCCAAGTGAAAAGTGCATATTAGTTAAGGGGGCGGCCACCATATGGTATTAAATAAGCCTACCATATATCCTATGCCCACGTTTTTTTTTTTAAATGGGAGGTTTTAATTAAAATTTATAAGAATTAATATAAATTCCACGTTTTGCTAAAAGAATTAGACTCTCGTGAAAATAGAGAGTAAATAAAGTTTAAAAATATTTGAATAAAGTTTAAAAAGCATATGGTATTATTATTTTTTAATATATATGTGTAATTGATTTATAATGTGGCTCCGGATAGGCATATAAGTTTTAGGTTTATTTTATATAGTTAAATGGGGCCGCTTCCATATAGCTTAGGTTACAAGTTTTGAACTATATAAATTTTAATATATGTCTTTCCCTTTTTTAATATGCACGGTGTAGCTTTTGTGGTTTAGGTAATATATAAACCATAGGTTTAGATTATATATATGTGTGTGTGTGTGTGTGTGTGTGTGTGTGTATGTGTATGTATATGTATATATGTATATATGTATATATATATATATATGTATGTATATATATATGTATGTATATGTATGTATATATATATATATATATGTATGTATGTATGTATGTATGTATGTATGTATGTATGTATGTATGTATGTATGTATGTATATATGTATGTATATATATATATAGAGAATCCAAGTAACTTCCACATGTGCAAGCAATATTCGAAATGTTTTGTAGTTTTAAGTATGTTCAAAACATTTTTTACGGAACCCATACGAATAGGGTAGTTAAAACTATAATATAAGAACTATATAAAATATATAGTTTTCAAATTATATAAATTCTAATATGATTTTTATATAAGTTATTATATAAATGTTATTATGTAGTGCCAAAATAAATTTGGAAAAAAAAAAGAAGGGGACTGGATACTTTTAAATACCCTTTTGGGTTAGTTGAAAAACCCGTACAAATTAAATAAATAAAATACAAAACATTTGATCTTACTTTATTTAATTTACCTCGCCTGCATTACCATGTTAGAATTTAAGGATTCTAATAAATACGGATTTAATCAACTTACATATTATATAATGTTACAATAAATATTTAAATAATCATTAAATCATAATATAAGTAAATAAAGAAATATTTACACGAAATAAATAACATAGGTGACACAATATTTATAGTGGAAAACCCCAATAGGGTAAAAACTACTTTAAAAATAAACTTTTACTTGAGAGAACTTATTTTACATCCAAAGAAGATCACCTCCTCCTTTGAAACCCTATTTACCAAGGGTAAAACCAAATCACTTGATTTGCACAACTTTGATATATTTCCGAATATATCAAATGAGGACCTAAAGTCCTTTTTATATAAGGTGATCGTGTATGTCTCTCGACCCACCTTTTCAACCTAAAATGGTTGACACATACACCTAGGTTTATAATATTTAATATTAGAAATATAATCATTTCATGATATTAAATATTTAACCTAAAGTATATATCTAGGTTAGCATATTTAATAATAGAAATATAAATATTTCATATTATTAAATATTAACCTATATTAGTGATGGACCCATATACATTAATGGTTGGAGACCACTTAATCATTATGTTACAACACCCTACACCGCAATATTCATATCCTCTAGTTGAGATTACTGTCATCCCCGCAAAGGGTAAATCTTATCGATCAAAATATAAGGCTCTTAGTAAGCATCTCCAAAGGTCTCTCATACATCCTCGTGAGAATTTAGATCCTTCCTATCAGCATTCCAATGTCACAACATCTTGTTAGAGATCACAAGCACTGAGAGGGGATGAATCGGTGCGAGATATATATATTTTACAATAATGTTAATCTAGGATACCTTAGTTGAGTGTAATAATGTATAATGAGAAATTAAATAGCCATGTGCAAAGAAAGATAGCACAAAACACAAAAATTATAGTGGGAAACCCTTTCGAGAGAAAAACCCACTTAAAACCAAGGATTTATTAGGAACACCAATTCCAAAGCATATAATGGTTTTGGTTGAGAAACCACTCAACCCCGAGGTACCCACTCCATATTCTTCAAGTGCTAACTCCAAGATTAATTTAGCACCCAATTAACATATTTTAGTAAGCACCCACTTGAGAGGAGAATCCACTCCTATAATCTAAGCACCCTCTTAGAAATATAATTTAATACATATACATTGATCACTTAGAATCAAGATTTCTTACACAATAGATTATGATCACTTTTCTATATCTTTTTGTGTTTTATCTATCACTCTCTTTTACTCATATAATTCAAACTCTCTTGCTTAATCAACTAGTCACACTCTGCTCGCTCTTCTCATTTGATTCTTCAATACTTCATCTGTTTTGCACTCTCCTTATCTTTCTTTTTTATTTTGTAGCTCTTGCAGCTCAAATGCATCATTTTCTCACTTGAGAAACAAATATATTTGCATCATGTTGTTCTTTTATATCTAATCAACACATCCCATTCAAATTCCCTGGCATGTCATGAACTCTATCTATCTATCGGTTGCAAATCTAGCCAATTAAATGCATGCAAAAAAATCTAGATTTATTCTCTCTATATTTGTCTTGGTTTCACCATTTTCTATGCATTAATTCAAGAGCCATTTATGAGCAAATACCTAAAATAGATTTCTCATCTTTTTAGAATTTCTAATGTGACCAAGATGAGCGAACCACTTTCTTCTTTGATATTTAATTTTTCCTAGAAATAAATAATTTTATAGAGAATGTAACTACATTTCCACAAAGTCAAAGAGCATTAAATGTTGATAGTTGGAACTGAATATTTCTTATTTTTTGTGGAGCTCAAGTTGTGTACATAGCCAAAATAATCAAATAATCTAATCATTATCAATTTTAGAGAACAAAATCCCACTTGACCATATGTAAAGAAATTTGATTGTTCTCGAACCTCGTCAAACCACATTTTTCCATTCCATGATTTTTAAGAGCTTCTGTGAATTTCTTATTTGTATCACGTCTATATCCTTTGATCCATCAATTTTCTCTTTAATGTTGGCCTTTTAAGTTATCCATGGCTTTTCTTTTCTTTTCACGGATTTTGCAATGTTTCACATATTTTCTCCTTTTGTGCACTCGCCTTATTTAGTATTCTGCGACATTGTTCCATGTTTGTAGTTATTTTCTTATATTTATGGAGTTTATAGTTCTTCATGGCTATTTATAGTCCTTCATGTCTTTTTCTATACTTTCCTTACTCTTGTGACTTTTCCTTCACATCAGCGGCTTCACCTTTCTCACCCACAATTTCATGATTTTACTATGCGACTTCTTCCCTTTACCTACTGATTTGACTAAACCTCCTTGGCTTCCTTTAGAATTTGGTAGCTATCTCCTCATTTCGTGGCATGCGTGAAAAAAATTTAAGTCCCTTAGAACTTATCCTTAATCATCCTAAATCCTCTGAGAGATGACACTACCAATCAACCTTCACATTTCTCTTGCCAAGTTTTTCTTTCCATACATGGTTGATCTTTGAGATACCTGCACAACACTTGCACTATAGTTTTTCCATCAATTGTTACTTGACATTAAATACTTTTTTCCATTAATGTAACTTGACATCAATGAAAAAACTTATGATAATGACAAAGGTCCAACAAACTCCCCCTTTTTCATTGATTGCAACACCTCAAAAACCTACAAACATTTGATGGTAAAACACTTGCATACCTGGTTTTTATAACACTTTGTATATCTCCTTTGGTTGATTCCTAATTTTAGCTTATCTCCCCTTTTGATATTACCAGATGGTTTCGATTTAAGCTTCTCTCCCCTTTGACAACAATGACAAAGGGCCATCTATGTTGCATAATAATGAAGATGAAGATTATCTAGATAATTTCATGTTCATACCTCAAGAAACTCCTCTAGGATTATGCTTATCACTCGGTTGATCAGCTTTTTACATGCAAAGTGTTCTTTGTTTGTAAAGATTGTTCCATTTGACCCAGGAATTACTCCCCTTGAATGATGATGATACCAATTTTTAAGATGAGCTAGCAGACTGGTTTTCCCTTGCATGAATATCATTTGACATTGAGTAGGAGATGATATATCATGAGAATTATCCCTACCTTTTCTACACACTTTCTAGTTGTTTTTGGAGAGATTTTGTCATAATATATGCAATTTCCTCTTTAGTACTCACATATTTGAATTTTATTTTCTTGTCATTCACTTGTTCCCCCAAGTAGTGATACCTAATTGGAATATGTATGGTCTTTGAGTGGAACACGAGGTTCTTAGAGACACTTATTACACTTGTGCTATCACAAAATAAGAGAATTGGGATATCAAATTTTACGTTGTAATCTTCTAATGTATGCTTCATGCAAAGAAACTAAGCGCATCACATTGTGAAAACTATATAATCTACTTCACATGTTGAGAGTATCACTGATGTTTTTTTCTTGCTCAACCAAGATACTAGAAGATTTATAATAAATAATGCTTCGCCACTTGTACTCTTCATGTCATCAACACTTCCTACCCAATCAACATTTGTATATGCTTTTATGTTGAAATCATTTATTTTGGGGTACTAAAGTCCATATTCAAGTGTTCCCATGAGATATCTTAGTATCCTTTTGACCACCTTGAAGTGTGTTTCCCTTGGATCTTCTTGAAATCTTCCAACAATGCCCACCGCTTGTATAATATCAGGTCTTGATTCAAAGTGGAGTAGAGTAGAGCGCCTCTCATGGAACTGTATAATGTTTTGTCTACTTTTGGTGAGCTGTCCTCTTTGCTCAGCTTGCATCCTACTTCCATTGGTGTTTCTATAGGTCTGCATTCTTCCATCCTAAACCTTTTCAACATTTATTTGATATATTTGGTTTGGGATATGAATATATCTTGGTCTAATTGACTGATTTGTAAGCCCAGAAAGAATGAGAGGTCCCCAAGCATGGACATTTCAAATTCTTCTTTCATCATATCAACAAATTCATAAGTCATTTTATTGTGATCTCCTCCAAATATGATATCATCCACGTACACAATGACAATGAGAAAATGATATCCTTATTCCCCGATGTAGAGATTACTATCAGAACACCTTTTCTACAACCTTACTCAATGGCGTATGAATCAATTCTGTTGTACTAGGCTCTAGGATCTTGTTTCATTTCATACAAAGCTTTTTTAACCTAAACACATGATCTTTATCTTCAGTTCATGAAAATCCATCAGGTTGTTTAATGTATTCCTCTTCATTTAGAAAACCATCTAGAAAGGCCCATTTCACATCCATCTAGAACACTGATCTTATTGTAAGCCATGTAAGCCAAAAAATAGTTTGAATGCTTCCATTCTTTCTATAGGTGAAAATGTTTCATCAAATTCATCTACTTCCATTTGTATGTAACCTTTGCACATGAGTTTGGCCTTTTTCTTATCACTTCGCTTTCTCATTCAGTTTGTTCTGAATACCCTTTTAGTTCCAATAACATTTTTTTCCTTGGTTCTTAGCACTATCTCCTGTGTTTCATTATTTTCTATCGATCCAGTTCATCATTCATGGCATCTACCCAATATTGATCCTTGTTGGTTTCGCAACATTCTTGGGTTCTATCATTGACATGAGTGCTATGTATTCATGGTTTTTCTACTCTCTTAGCCTTCTTATAGTTAGAATGTATCTTTCTTTATTTCCAAGGATCTGATTTGATGGATGATCCCTCTTAACTTGTCTTGAGGGTCTTCTAGTGTCATTCTTTCTTCTACTTCATCTAATTCTTCACAAGGGCTGTCCACTTATTCATCATCTTCTTGCTCTTCATTATCTTGTTATTGTGCTGAGTGATAGACTTGGGAGACTCATCCACTTTTACATTTGTGCTTTCAACAATCTTTCTGCAAGCTCTTATCAGCACCTATAAGCCACGATGACCTGCAAAGTAAATAAGAAATATGCCTTCATCACATCTAGAATCAAATTTTCCCAAGTTTTCTTCATCTATTTTGATGTAACATTTACTTCCAAAAAGCTTTATGTGATTTACATTGGCTAATCTATTTTTCCAAAGTTCTTAAGGGTTTTTGTCACTATTTATCCTCAATTGATCTCTATTTAAAACGTACACCATTATATAGACTACTTCACTCTAATATCTATCTGGAAGTTTAGATTCATTTAGCATTGTTCTTGCCATTTCTTGCACAGTCTTGTTTTTCCTCTCAACAACCCCATTTTGTTGAGGTGTTATTCATGGCTGAGAATTGTCTTCTAATTCCATGTTCTTCAAAAAACTCATTGAACTCATTAAACTAGAATTCTCCACCTATGTCTGATCTCAAGAATTTAATTTTTATGTTTTTCTCATACTCCACACGGTCCTTCAAGGTATTAAATATTTCCAAAGATTCGATTTGTGCTTCAAAAAAGCTACCCATGTCATTCTGGTGTAATCATCTATTAACAACATGAAATATACATATATTTTTATACTTTCAGTTTTGGTAGGTCCACAAAGATCTATATGAACCAGTTCTAGAGGTCTAGTGGTAGAATATTCTTTAGATTTGAAGTATCTCCTTATTTGTTTACCATGTAAACAGCCTTGCATAATGTTTCGTGGGTTTCACAATATTTAGCATGTCTCACACCACCTTTAACACTTAGCTTTACCATATTTGCAAAGCTCATATCTCCTAATCTCTGTACCACACCCAATTGTAATTGATTTTACTCAAGAGAAACTTTTTTATTTCATTGAACATACATATTGTTCTTGGTATGCTTAGATTTTGCAAATTTATTTCCTATTCGCCATTTATAATATCACAACCCTTATCATGGAATGCCACATTATAACCTTACTTGCACATTTGACTCACACTTAAAAATTGTGTTTGAGGTCTTCAACATATAAGACATTCTCTGTGATTGTTTTCCATTATCTAGACTTAAGGTTCCCTTTCTAACTATGTTTGTTAAGTTGTTCTCACCAAATCTAACAGCTCCTAATGCATTACTTGTTAGAGTGATGAATTTAATTTTGTCCCCTATCATATGATCAAGCAACCACCATTCAAGTACTAGATTTTATCTTCATTTTTCACATGGAACGTGGTTTGTACAATTGAGCAAGACTCTTTTCTTTTGTTGGCATATTTCTTTACAACATACACCCATTTATTTTGTTTGGGATGTTCTTGTTTGACCGTTGAAGCTACATGACCCTTCTTATGATATTTATAGTGAAAAACATTATAATTCATGTTAGAGTATGATGAACTATAGTTTCTTCTATAGCCTCTAGCATATTTTCTACATTTTTTGGCTTTGTGTCCAAACTGATTACATGAGAAACAATAACCATAGAAAGAGTGTGTGTACCTCATGGCATAGGTGATTATAGGGGTAGTTATCCTTCTCTTAGTGGATTTGATAACATCTTTATTTGTGATAGATGAGATGCTAGAAATTGACACCATCTTGTTTCCTTCTTGCTTTTGGTGGTCTTTTTATTTTCTCTCTTTATTGAAACCTATTCTTGATTTATCCTTTATATCTATTTGACCACTCAGGATACCAGTTAAGACATTTGAACTCTTATTAATCTTCTCATACATTATCACTTCTTTGATCATTTGTTCTAAATTAGTCCTTAATTGTTCCAATTCTAAGTTAAGTTTTTTGCATTCATCCTCCTTTTATTTGTAAGAGTTAGAAATATTTTCTAGTTGTGTTTCTAGTTATTTGAGCTCATTGGTTTCTTCTTCTTCCTTTAAAATTTGTCTTTTCTCAAAGACGCATATTTTATCTTCATAATATTTTAGTGTACATCTCAAATTTTGATTCTTCCTCCTACACAATTTCATTTCTTCAAGAGCACAAAACAATTCAACTTCTATATTTATATTTGCTTCTTATTCATCATAGTCTTCATAATCAATGACGTTCTTTCCTCTTAAACCGCATTCTTTAAATGCATCTATAAAAATGAACAAAAATTCAGATTGAGCTTCATTATATTGAATTTTAGTGCTTCTAAGGTTGTTTGAATCAGATTCACCAGATTCTTATTTTGAATAGAAGTTCCTCTTGTTCTTAAATAATTTCTTCTTGCCATCTTTCCTTTAAAAGTTAGCCTTTTACTTGTTTTTATGACTATCTTCATCGTGATCAAATTGAGTCTCTTTATTCTTGTTTGGGCATTTTATAGGAAAGTGGGATACTTGTCCACACTCAAAAAATTTAAATGGAATTTTTCCTTTGTACTTACCTAAATATCTTTTTAGTATTCTTACAAAAATTGCCTCAATCTTTTCATCATTTGATTCATCCTATGAGTTTGATTCATTTGTTTCTTATTTGGATTGAGTTTCTTTCTTAGCTTTAAATTCTATTTCTTTCTTTGTATACTTGGATCCAATAGATCTCATCTCGTATGTTCAAAGAATGCTCTGTAATTCATCCATTATGAGAGTCTTCATGTATTTGGATTCTTCTACAGTTGAAACCTTTGCATCATATTGGGCAGTCAAAGATTTCAGAATATTTTGTGATATGCCCGATTCTTATAGTTTCTTACCTAGGCCTCGATTGCATTAATAAATTCATCTATTCTCTTCATGTATGTTGTTATGTTCTCATCATATTTCATTTTCAGATTCTCAAAATGAGATTGGTAGGTCTCAGTAACTTTGCTAATTTGACTTGATCATCTCCTTCATAAATTCTTTGAATTTTGGTCCAAATATATTATTTAGTTGTGCAGTGAATTACATTTACAAAATCCATTTTAGTCAAGCCGCAAAGGATGGAATTTATGGCTCCTGAGTTACACTAATATTCTTCCTTGTCTTTGAACAAGTGATTGATGTGGTTGGATGATTGTATCCTTTCTCAACACATTCCTAGATCTCAAAACCAAGTAGCATTAGATATATTTTCATCCTTATTCTCTAGAAATCATAAGTTGTGTCGGTGAAGAGAGGTGATCTTGACAATGATAAACCACCTTTTCCCGATTTTCTTTCATGCTTGTGAAGAGAGGATCTCCTTTAAGATGTGAAGCTTTTGTTAAAAGGGCTAACTCTAGTACCAATTTTTAGAGATCATAAACACTTAGAGGGGCGGTTGAATTAGTGTAGACCAAAAACTTTTACAATAATGTTAATCCAGGATACCTTAGTTGAGTGAAACAATGTATAATGAGCATTTAAACAACCATGTTGCAAGAAAGATAACAAAAAACACATAAATTATAGTGGGAAATCCTTTCAGGAAAAAACCCACTTAAAAAAGGATTTCTTAGGAACAAAAATTCCAAAGCTTACAATGGTTTCGGTTGAGCACACACTCTATATTCTTCAAGCACCCACTCAAATATAAACCGAACACCCACTCATAAGATTAGAAAGCACCCACTTCCAAGGAGCACCCACCAATATAATCTAAGCACCCACATAGAAATATAGTTTTATTACATATACATTGATCGCTTAGAATCAAGAATGATTACAAAATGGATTATGATCACCGTTATGTATATTTATGTGTTTGCAATATCACTCTCTTTTTCTTATCGATTCAAACTCTCTTGATTAATCAATCAGTCACACTAATGCTCTTCTCATCTGATTCTTCAATACTTCATTTGTTTTCTCTCCCCTTTTCTTTCTCTTTTCTTTTGTATCTCCTTCAAATTGAATGCATCATTTTCTCACTTGAGAAATAAATATATTTGCATCGAGTTGTTATTTTATATATAATCAACACATCCCCTTCACATTCTTGATGTGTCATACACTTTGTCTATATGTAGGCTCTAAATATAGCCAATTAAATGCATGTAACAAACTCCAAATTTATTCTCCCTATATTTGTCTTGGTTTCACCATTTTCTATGTATTAATTCGGGGGCCATTTTTGAGCAGATACATAAAATAGATTTATCATCATTTTATGATTTCTAACATGACCAGGATGAGTGAATGGAATTATCTTGTGATTTTTAATTTCACCTAGAAATCAATATTTTTATAGAGAATGCAATGCATTTTCAAAAAGTCAAAGAGCATTAAATAATGATAATTTAAATGGAGATTTCTTAGTTTTTGTGAAGCTCAAGTTATGTACACAACCACAATATACAAAGAATCAAATCATTATCGATTTTAGAGAAAAAATTACCACTTGACCATATGTAAAGTAATTTGATTATTCTCGCGTACCTTGTTCAATCCACACTTGTCCATTATGCGGCTTTTATTAGATTATGTGACTTTTCGCTTTGTATTGTGCTATATCCTTTGATTTATGAATTTTATCTTTGATGGAGTACTTTTAATCATCCTCAGCTTTTATGTTTTGTATCATGGATTTTGTAAATTTTCTCAGCTTTCCTCCTCTATCTGTTGCCTTCTTTAGTATTCCATGACATTTTTCCATGTTCATGGTTATTTTCTTCTATATGCAGCTCTTATAGTTCTCGTGGCTATTTCTAGTACTTCATGGCTTTTCTCTAGAATTGCAATACTCCCACCAATTTTCCTTCACATCCACAAATTTACCTTTCTCACCACATCTTCATGCTTTTTCTCTCGTAGCTTCTTCGCTTTACCTATGGCTTTCACTAAACCTCCATGGCTTCCTATAGACTTTGGTGGATGTCTCCTCATTTATGTATCATGCACAAAAATAGTTGAAGTCCCTTAGAACTTATCCTTAATCATCCTGAATCCTCTAAGAGATGACACTACCAATCAACCTTCACATTTCTCTTACCAAGTTTTTCTTTCCATACATGGTTGATCTTTGAGATACCTGCACAACACTTACTTGCACCGTACTTTACCACTTTTTCCATCATTTGTTACTTGGCATTAAATAGTTTATGCCATCAATGTAACTTGACATCAATGACAACACTTATGATAATGACAAAGGTCTAACACATCCATCCTAGGAGCACCAACATCTATTTTAGGCCAAGCCCTTCATCTAAGACATCTCCCAATAATCAATCCAAATCCAAACAATCTAATCCTCCTCCCAAATTTGATTCTAAGACATCTAACTTAACCTTATGATCTACATCCACTTCTTCCCTTAAGTCCAAGTTAAAATCTCCTATAAAACCCCATGAGGGATACCTTCCACCCAACACTTTAATCAAATCCTATGTAGACAAAATTCAAATATTTTTAATCACACTTCCTCCTATTAAATATTTTTATCCTCATAATAAGAAACCATCATGGTTTGACCCCAATTTCATTTGCGCCTATCATCGCATCCCTAGATCATGACATTGAAAATTGTAAGGCTCTCCAAACTATCATCTTTGATCTTATTGAGGACAATGAATCTCTCATCCAAGAGGATCTTCCTTCTCCATACACCACAACCAATCCAATTCGTATTTCTACATCTCCATCCATCGAATTATCTAAGTATCCTCCATCATCCAAATCCTCCATGATCATCTCTCCTTCGAATATCATTCCTCCTAAGGAGGGTCCTCCCTTTTTCATCTACACTTTGTCTTACCAATCACCCCTATGAACCCCAACCATATATCTAGTCCAAATCAAAAGTTATCACCAACATTCCTTCTAACAATCCGATCCAATATCCTTCAACATTTACTAGCTCATTTGCATCTACATTGCCTAATGTGATATATTCTCTTTCACCGGGGAGTATCTTCCCTCATTATTGATCCTATGTCATATTTTTTCTTATATAAACATCTCATCCACATAAATTCATCCCCTTATCAATCCGCATAACTCCTTTGGTGTGGGGATTTAATTTTAGGATCAGTTCACTATCAAATTAGTTCCTTTCCTATTTTTCCATAACGTTTGTATTATCTACCTCATCCAATATGATCCAACCCATATCATCCAATCTATCTATCATATCACCTCATCCTAAGTCATCCTTTTTGCTTATATTTTTGCCTCTCTCAGGGCACCATTATTTTCATCCAAAGTCCACCTTTGTGGCCATATTTATGACTCTCTCGGGGCACCATCATTTTCATCCTAAGTCCACTTCTTGGCCATATTTTTGCCTCTCTTGGTGTAACATATTTCATTCAAAGTCCAATTTTTTTGGCCATCTTCGTCTCTTTAAGGAAACATATTTTTCTCTTTTTCCTTACTTTTCAAAGGTCGTGCATAGTTTTGATCTTCTCTCATCGTATATATCTCATTCAATTTATCATCTCATATTATACAATCTTCTATTCCATTTCTCATCTTAAGTCCACTCTTGTGGCCATGTCTTCATCTCGTTAGGGACACATATTTTTAATCTTCTCTTATCTATCTTGCCTCATCCCATCTTTTATAAGATATCATGTTATCTCATCGTGACTTCTAATGTCGGTGATCTTATCCTAAAATCAAATGTCACTACTCTAGAAAGGAGCCAAGGTGGAAAATTTTCCCTAACTAGATTGGAATGTATGTTATTACACATAAGTATGAGTTGGGATCCTAACTTTTTCCTCTCTTGATGACAAAATGGAAGTGGAACCTCTTAATGCATTACACTTGTGACCATTATATTGTTAGTATACTTACAATTGAACACTTAGTCATATCCTTAGATCATTCCTCCATTATTAGCCTCTTCCATATATCATTATAATGATTTGGAATTATGTGGTCTACCATCACTTTCCTAGATATGACCTTAAATATGGGTGTTATCCAAAATAAGCCCCTTGCTTATTTTGTCTAACTCCCCTCCATTTCTTCCTTCCTTGTGCCTTAGTCATTTTTTTTTACTTTATAGGCACTCAAAATGTTCTAGGAATGGTTTCATTAGATAGATAATCTTCTCGGCTTTCCAGAATGGTAAAGTTCTCCTCCTAACTCCATGTATTTTTCAAGTTATGGCTCGGCGGAGTTTTGGAGAGAAATTTTCCCATGGGGAGTCCGCCAGCCAATAGGAGGCCACGTATCCTCCGACCGGTGAGAGGTGGAGGCACAGAGGGAAATTTTCCCTTTTGCCAAATTATGGAAAATAAAGCAATGAAAGCCCACCGGTGGCCCACACCAATCAAAACACGCCACGTGTCCATGTGTCGACAAAATTCTTAAGTGGGGCGCGCAAAAGGAAATTTTGGAGTTCAGGCCCATGCCAATGACAAGGCACCATCCATCCTATTTGGGGAAGTGGTCAAAGTCAATGGAAAGTTTGGAAGCAGAGCCCCCACAATGGTAATTAGAAGACGACATGTGTTCGCAGAGTGTCGGGCCGGCGGAAATTTTTTAGAAAAATTCCAAAGACCAAAAAGGCATAAAAGGGTAAGGGGAAGGCCCGCGACTAATCAAAAGGTGCCACATGGCATCGGGCTAGTGGGAGGTGGAGATTTTGGGGAAATTTTCCCAAAGTAAAAAAGAGGGAAAATTTTAAATTTTCGGCCCGCCAATTCAAATTTTGCCCTAGTTTTGCCCTAAATCTTCAGAAGGGCATAAATTTTGATCCAGAGCTAGGATTTTCACATTCTTGGTGGAATTGGAAAGCTGGTGAAATTATCTACATGATGGAGGGTTCAATTTTGTGTTTTGGTAAAGTTTGAAGAGAGAAAAATGGAAAATGCCTCTGGCATGGGGAAAAGAAATAGAACTGACATCTCAACCACCATTTTATGGAAGTATAGCTTCCATTCTCTCCCAAAGATGGTTGAGAACATGGGGAATGAAATTTCAAGGGTGACCATTCCATTTTAATGCAATTTGGTTGGTGTTTGAGTGATTCCTTTCACTTTCCCACATTTTCTCCTTCCTGGGCTCGAATTTTCATTGTTAAAAGCTAGATTTGGCTCATTTTGTAAGGGTTGAACATTTTTATGTTTTGCAGACTCCCTCCTTTACCCTCGAAAGTGGATTTTTGGAATATCAGCCCTCCCTCAGAACTACAACATTCTTTCTTCCTCTCTGCTATTGTAATGCACGTATTTTTGATATTGGAAATGACAATGCAAGCTCTGTGAATGAGTTTCAGTCCTTTTCTTGTGTTATTTGCTTCATCTCTGATCTTTCATTACATTTTATCAGTTTTTGCATGATATTTGTTGCATTCCTGTGATCTGTGTAAATTTACAGAAGTAGATGTTTACCACTCCTTTGGTGTATCACCTTATTAGTCTTAATTTTATTTCTTTGCATCTTTATCTTTGTCTCCTTGGAATTTAGAGTAGGATTTTGGGTTTAAACCTATGCAATTTTCAAGAAATACACCTAAGAAGAGGATTTGAGGAGCCACCTCTAATCTGGAGATTCTTTTCCCATTTTTACAAGTCCCACACTTGGGGAAAAGATTCAATGTTGTGCAATCACATTGGATGTCCAATATCAAACTAGAAATTTGATAAACATCCAGGGGTGCTGTGAATCTACACTATTTTGGCACGCCCGGTGGGACCTTAGAGGTCTTCATCTTCATTGTAACAAAGTTGATGTGCATTTGTTGCAAGTTTCTTGTTTAAAAGAGCCCTGATTTGCACATCTCGCGACTCCAAAGAAGAAAAATCAACTGGTTTTAGCAGTCAAGTCGAAGATTCATGAGAAGAATCCATAGAAGGTCAAGAGCCGAGAGAGGAAGAAGGATTTTTGGAGTATCTGCAGTTATCTACAAGAAGAAGGTAGAGGGATGAAAAATTCAAAGGTCCCCATCTCCACCAAACAGAACTTTATCAACTCCTCCACTGGTAGACCTTTCATCCAATCAATAAGGGTTCTCGTGCCAATCCAAATGGCACAACACAACCCTTATGTCAGCTTTCACTGCAAGAGCCCACTTGCTATCAATGCACAAAATCCGGTCCCAGTGGTAGCATTGAAGAACATTCCATACTTTACTTGGAGAGAATCGACCACTCCTGGTGACTATGTTAAAGACATTGCTAATATTTGTGCAATCCATGAGATTGTTGAGATGTAAATTGCTATCAAACTGTTGGCATATTCATTCAAAGGGAAAGCCTTAAAATGGTTAAGGAGGCTTTGTAATGACTCTATCCAAAATTGGAACCATTATGCATAGCTCTCCATGAGTAGTTTGGAGAAAAGGAGACAACTTGTCTCTTTTAGGACAATTGACAACTATCAAGAGAGCTCCCAATGAGCAGCTGACTGACTTCAACTTCAGATTTCAAAGGACTTGGGATAGAATTCTAGTGGTAGTAAGGCAAACAACTGAAGGTGCTTTTCTATGCTATCTCAAAACTTTAAATTCTGACATTTCTATGTTAGTTCAATCCATGGGAGGTACAAACATACTTACATGGCTTATAGCATTGCCATTAGAGCTGAAAATTGTTTGATTCAAGTTGGTAAGCTAGCTCCTAGGCCTCCAATGCCATTGTATCAAAATTTAGAAAATCCAAGCACTAGTCAAGAACCTATTATCCCACTCCTAGAAATCGAGTTCAAATGAAACTTCTACTTCATCCTCTAGCGCCTCAAATGAACTTCAAGAAGTCATGAAACAATTGCAAAATTTAGGCAATGAGTTGGTTACACTCAAGAGGAAGCAAGCCCAAAGTTTTAGACCTTCTTATCAACCTCAAGCTCAGCCTAATAGGCAGCCATATCAGCCTCAGAGGCCACCCAATCCAACTGCAAATCAAAATCAAGTAAGGCCTCCTGCCAATAGACCATTTCAGCCCTATAATCCCAATGCTACATCTGCCTCTAAAGCACTAGTGCCAGTGTAAAATAATATAGCTCAAGAGTATGATTGGTGTTTCCCATGCAATGAACCTCACAACCAGTCTATGTGCTTCAATGGTGCTTTGAACCAAGCCTTGATGGTGACAACAACTGGTGTAGAGGGTGAAGTGAGTCAAGAAACAAACCAACAACAAGGAACATCCCAGCAAAACTCAACTCCAAGTGATACCACACTTGTGAACTAGCAGAAGAAGATTTTTGTGGCATGAATCAAATAATTTCTCAAAGTGTAGCAGCTAACACAAGGTCAAAAAGGAGAAATATTGGTGAAGGGCAGCCATTGGCTCCAAGTGATCCACAATCTTCCACCACTCCACAAACTGCTGGCAAGCAAAATGTAGTTCCAAACATGCAAGGACAGCCCAAGCCACCTCCTAGACCAACTCAAATGCTAGTTGTTGCTGCCCATGTGCAAGAAAAGAATGTGCAAGCCAAGGGGCAGCAAAGATATGTTTCATCCCCATTCAACATCATTGATCAGATGAAGAAGACAAATGTGAATATATCAATGTGGGAATCATTATCCATCCCAAGCCAAAGAGATCTACTACAAGCTGCCATGAAGGATTGGTCAACTTCAAATCAGCAAGTTCATATGCAAGATAAGGTACTCACAAATGTTGCTCAGCCTGAAGGGAATCATGGAGGACAACAAGGTAAAGTTTTGAAGCCCCCTCCATTCTATGTTTCATTGGTCATTAGAGACAAATTAGTACATAATTACATGATTGATTCTGGGGCAAGTATTTTTGTAATGCCCAAGCAAATAGCTGATCAGTTAGGCTTCCAATATGAAGTCATATCCAAAGGGGTAGTGTAACTGGATGGGACAACGGTGTGACAACAAGTGGGAGTGATTAAAGATTTGAAACTAACTTTGCATGCATGTCCTAATGTCACTATTTTGCAAGATGTCTTAGTGATAGATTTACCACCACTCTTTGCCCTATGTTTGTCAAGGGATTTTATAGCTAAAATTGGAGGTTACTTATCTGCTGATTGGTCACACATGTTGTTTAGAACTAGATATGGAACCAAGGCCACAATCAGATCTGAACCTATTGTAAACTTCCACATTGATCCTCATGCTACGAGCCCAATCAATGCCAATTGTTCAAAGATTTGATCAAGAGGATTATCCAAACACAGATGAAGCCGACACCAAAGTTGGAAGCATTACATATTTGAATCTTGATGAATGGGAAAATAAGGTTCATCCTTTTGATCCCTACAAGGAAATAGAAGAATCGAGCTTGTATTCTATTGCATACATGAAGAAAATCAGCCTATTCCTAAAGATCACCAAGCCGGCACCATAAGGATGAAAATGAGGTATGGCAGTTGTTCTTTGATGGATCAAGAAGTAGACAAGGTGCAGGAGGGGGAGCTATGCTTGTTTCACCTCAAGGCATTAATTATTATTCAACTTTTAGATTTTAGTTTGCATGTTCTAACAACACTTTGCTAAATATGAAGCTTTGATACAAGGATTGCATTGGTCAATCAAGAGAGGTATAAAAAACTTACAAGTCTTTGGTGACAGTGAACTCATTATCAATCAAGTTAAAGGGAAGCATGCTACCAAAAATGATATGCTCAAGTGTTATAAAAATAGGGTGTGGGACCTCATTGAATACTTTGAGGGCTTTGGCATTAGTTCCATCCCGGGAAGGAAAACCAAGCTGCACGACAGCTTGCGCGTGAGTTGGGGCATCCTTTGATGTTGTTGAAAGTATCGAGAAAGATAAAATGCAGCCAAAAAGTCATGTGATTGTAAGGCCATCAATGCCGCATAATAATGTAAGTGGCAAGTGTTTGAGAGTGACCAACAAATCATCAATTTCTTGCAAGAAGAGGCTGAGTTCTCAGCCAAAAATCAGGAAAAGTTAGAATAGTAGTATGGTGATCAAGTGGTACAGCTGAAAACCAACAAACTGCCAAAGGGACTTGTCACTTTGGAGTCCATTTTTAATCCTAATGATCAATTTAGGAAGGAGAAAGCAAATATCCAAGTCAAGGGAGAAGATTCAGTGCCCATCTTGGTTGGAGAAGGCAAGTCACTTCAAATTGGTAAAGTGACAACCGAGCAAGAAAGGTATGAATTGTGCAAGTTTTCCAAGAGTTCCTGAATGTATTTGCTTGGGGCTATGAAGATTTGAAAGGTTTTAATCCCAAGCTAGCTCAACACACTATTGAATTGGATCCAAGTGCTAAACCCATCAGGAAAAAACAAAGGCCAGTCAATCCACACATGGAGCCTCTCATGAGAAAGGAATTGAATAAGTTAATAGAGGCAAGTATCATATTTCCCATCAAGCATTCTAGTTGGGTTGCAAACTTGGTTCTAGTTAGAAAGAAGAGTGGAGAAATCAGATTGTGTGTAGACTTTAGAGATTTAAATAGAGCATCCCTCAAGGATCATTACCCAATTCCTTCTATGGAGAAGATTTTGCAAGTTGTTGCTAGCTCTGAAAGGTTTTCATTGCTAGATGGTTATTTAGGGTATAATTAGATCATGGTAAAGGAAGAGGATCAGTTCAAGACATCTTTCACCACCAAATGGGGAACTTATGCATATATAAAAATTCCATTTGGGTTGTCCAATGCTGGGGCTACCTTCCAAAGGGAAATGGATATGGTGTTTAAGGAATTGATTAACAAAATGGTGCTGATATATCTAGATGATATCACTATTTTTTCTAAAAATGCAGCAGATCATCTCTTTCATTTGAGATAAGTGTTCCAAAGATGTAGAAGATTTGGGGTATCCTTGAATCCCAAAAATGTATTTTTCTAGCTCATGAAGGAAAGCTCCTTGGCCATATTGTTTCCAAAGAAGGATTAGCAATTGATCCAGAGAGGGTTGAAGCCATAAGAGCACTGCCATTACTAAGCCACAAGAAGGCCCTTCAAAGTTTCTTGGGAAGAATAAATTTTGTTCAGATGTTTGTCCCAGATTTTGCAGCCCTTATCAAGCCAATAACCACGATGTTAAAGAAAAGCATAGATTTTAAATGGACAACTGAAGGTAAGGCAAGTTTTGAGGTAATCAAAGAGGCTATCTCACAAGCTCCAACTCTCATTAACCTAGATTTCTCCAAGGATTTTATCCTTTATGCATTTGGAGGTGATGATACTATTTCTGTAATTTTGGTACAATAGAACAAAGAAAATGTAGAGCAGCCAATTGCCTTTTTAGCCAAATCCTAGAGGACTATGAGGTGAGATATTATTTCATTGAGAAGCATGTTCTTGTAGTGATTAGGAGCTTGAAGAAATTTAAGCATCTAGTTTCAAATAACAAGGTTCAACTACTGGTTTCTCATGTGGGAGTTAAAGACTTCCTCCTCAATAAAGACCTAAATGAAAAAAGAGTAGGGTGGATCACTCGTGTCATGGAGTATGACATTGAGATCAAAGTCACCAAGTTGGTTAGAGGAAAAGGATTGTGTGAGCAGCTGGTCTTGAGAAAATCAATGGAAGCATGCAATGAGAAGGATGTTGTTTTGGCGTTGCAAGACAACCAAGAACCAAGAAACATTCAAGAAGAGAATGATGGTGTCCTCACTCCTTGCTGGACCCAAGACATAATGCACTTCCTACACATAGGCCTATGCCCTCCAGAGATGAACAAAACCAAGAGAAGACACTTCAGATTGCAGGTTGTCCCATATGCACTTGTTGATGGTGTCTTGTTCAAGAAAGATGTAAATGGAGTGTTTCTGAGATACATTGGTACAAATCAGATTAATACAATGCTGGAAGAGTTCCATGGTGGATCAGTTGGGCGTCATTTTGCACCAAGAGTGATAGCTCTCAAGATCACGAGGGATGGCTATTATTGGCCTAAGATTTTTAGTGATTGTTATGCATGGATCAAGAGGTGCAAAAGTTGTGCATTCTTCACAGGAAAAGAAAGATTAATGCCCTTCCATTGCACCCAATTTCATTTGACCAACCATTCATGCAATGGGGTTTGGACTTCATTGGAGTCATTAACCCAAACTCAAGCCAAGGACACAAGTGGATTCTAACAGCAAAAATCTACTTCACCAAGTGGATTGAGGCAGTGGCACTTAGGGAAGCAAATGAATCTAGCATTCTCGACTTCTATGAGGGGATAGTAACCAGATTTGGCATACCTGCCACAATAATATCAGATAATGCTTTGGCATTCATAGGATCCAAGGTAACTTAATGGGCTGTTAAAAATGGGATTTATCTGAGCACTTCATCAAATTATTACCCTCAAGGTAATGGCCAAGTTGAGTCTACCAATAATAACTTGTTAAGGATCATCAAGAGGACTCTTGATGAAAATCAGAGGACTTGGCATACTAAACTGAAATCAGCCTTGTGGGCTGATAGGATAACTCCCAAGAGATCCATAGGTAGCTCTCCATTCAAGCTTGTCTATGGAAGAGAGGAAATTTTTCCTTTGTCACTTGAGTTGCCAATGTTGGAACTCATGAAGCAATTGGAATTGTTAGAGTTTGAACCCATGGAGGTCAGATATGTAAAATTAATGGAGCTCTAAGAAATTAGAGATCATGCAACCCAAGCAATGGAGAAGGATCAAACTTTGATCAAGAGAACTTTTGATAGGAAGGCCAAGGATAGAACTTTCCAAGTTGGGGATTTAGTGTTAAAATGGGATGCATACCGAGAAAAGCCAGGAAGGAATTCAAATTTTGATGCCATTTGGAGTGGACTCTACATGGTCACAAAGTGTAAGGACAATAATGGCTTCTAATTGTTTGCATTGGATGGTGAAGAACTTTAGATTCCAAGTTAATGGAATCCATCTAAAACATTGCTACTAGAAGGGAAGCTCTCCACCTTGTACATATTAGCTTAGGTTTTAATTCCTCCAAGTGCTTGTGCACATTATTTTGTTGTAGCTTAGTTTTTACTTTCCCTAAGTGCTTGGGCACAAGCTTTCTGTCCCAAGAATGCATCTCTGCAAGTCATATTTCGAGATCGTGTGATGTTTTACCCTCACAATCTTCTCCTTGTAATTTTCCAATTAGTTGGGGTACTAAGCAAATAATTTGATGACTCCATGCCCAATGGATTGCTTTAGGCAACTGGTAACTTCATCCAACAAGCAGATGACCCCTCTGAGTCACCAAAATTGTTATCCAAAAATAAGCCCCTTGCTTATTTTGTCTAACTCTCCTCCATTTCTTCCTGTCCTTTTCCTCGTCAAATTTTTTTACTTTACAGGCACTCAAAATGTTCTAGGAATGGTTTCATTGGATAGAGCATCTTCTCAACTTTCCAAAATGGTAAAGTTTTCCTCCTAACTCCCTATATTTTTCAATGTATGGCTTGATCGAGTTTTAGAGGGAAATTTTCCCGTGGGGAGTCCGCCTTGACCAATAGGAGGAGGCCACATGTCCTCGGGATGGCGAGAGGTGGAGTTGCAGAGGGAAATTTTCCCTTTTGCCAAATTATGGAAAATAAAGCGATGAAATCTCGCCCCCGGTGGCCCGCGCCAATCAAAACACGCCACGTGTCCATGTGGTGACAAAATTCTCAAGCGGGGTGAGAAAAAGGAAATTTTGGAGTTTAGGCCCATGCCAATGACAAGGCACCATATGTCCTATTTGGGGTAGTGGTAAAAGTCAATGGAAAGTTTGGAAGCAGAGCCCTGCTAGTGAATCAGAAGACAACACATGTCCTCAGAGAATCGGGTTAGTGGAAATTTTTGGAAAAATTTCCAAAGACCGAAAAGGCATAAAAAGGTAAGGGGAAGGCCCACGACCAATCAAAAGGTGCCATGTGGCATCGGGTTGGTGGGAGGTAGATATTTTTGGGGAAATTTTCCCAAAGTCAAAAAAGAGGGAAAATTTTAAATTTTGGGCCCGCCAATTCAAATTTTGCCCTAGTTTTTCCCTAAATCTTTAGAAGGGCATAACGTTTGATCCAGAGCTCAGATTTTCATGTTCTTGGTGGTGTTGGAAATTTGGTGAAATTATCTACATGATGGAGGGTTCAATTTTTTGTTTTGGTAAAGTTTGGAGAGATAAAATGGAAAATGCCTCTGGCATGGGGAAAACAAACATAACTAACATCTCAACCACCATTTTGATGAAGTATGGCTCGCATTCTCTCCCAAAGATGGTCGAGAACATTGGGGAATGAACTTTCAATGGTGACCATGCCATTTTAATGCAATTTGGTCGAGTAGTTGAGTGATTCCTTTCACTTTCCCGTGTTTTCTCCTTCCTGGGTTCGAATTCTCATTGTTAAAAGCCAAATTTGGCTCATTTTGTAAGGGTTGGACATTTTTATGTTTTACAGACTCCCTTCTTCACCCTGGCAAGTGGATTTGTGGAATATTAGACCTCTTTCAGAATGGCAACATGCTTTCTACCTCTCTGCTATTGTAATGCACATATTTTTGATATTGGAAATGAAAATGCAAGCTCTGTGAATGAGTTTTAGTCCTCTTCTTGTGTTGTTTGCTTCATTTCTGGTCTTTCATTACATTTTATCAGTTTGTGCATGATATTTGTTGCATTTCTGTGATCTGTGTCAATTTGCAGAAGTAAATGTTCACCACTCCTTTGGTGTATCACCTTATTAGTCTTAGTTTTATTTCTTTGCATCTTTATCTCTGTCTCCTTGGAATTTAGAGTAGGATTTTGAGTTTAAACCTCTGCAATTTTCAAGAAATACATCTAATCAGAGGAGTTGAGGAACCAACCTCTAATCTGGAGATTCTTTTCCCATTTTTACAAGTCCCACACTTGGGGAAAATATTCAATGTTGTGCAATCACACTGGATGTCCAATATCAAACTAGAAATCTGATAAACATCTAGGGGTACTGTGAATCTACACTAACAATGGGCACCAAGAATCTTCCCATAGTATTTTCCTTATGGATAGATTCTCCCTTCTTGGTGATAGCTTTGTGATCATTACATCCATCACCCTCTTGTTTACCTATTGGAACCACGCTAAGGGTCTAAAGGTGTCACTTGTACATTCATTTTCCCCTTCTAGGTGGTCTACCTAGCTATTCCCATCTCTTCCCCATGTAAAAGTAAAAATTCATGGATGTTGTCATAAAACAAGTCAAACTTTATAAAAAAAACCGCTCTCCTCGAAGGATAACTATTCATGTAAAAAAATCATTAGATTCAAATAAATAGACGGATCCCTCAAAGGATGACTATAATTTATCCCATTTTTCACCATCAACATCATAAATAAATTAATTATACCATACCCTCAAAGGATGGGTACTATATGAACCCAAAATTACATGTGCTACATTTTCGGGAAACGGTTACAAAAGACCCCAGTGACGATTCATGTCCCTTTCAGAAAGTTTTTGAGTTCCTAAACCCATTCATAGTGTATATTTGTAGCCTAGACATCCTTATTTAGCTTCTCCACATTTTCTTTCATCTTCCTGCTTAATTATGTGCATGTTTTGGCCTTTCGTGCTAGGACCGCCACCTTGCTCGGGTGGTGGTTTTGAAACCGCCGCCCGCACAAGGTAGAGGTCATGCACAATTTTTCCAAAATTCTTCATGTGTGATTTTTAACACACGTGGTTTTACTTAACTTTACTTCTAGGGCACGTTTGTGAACCAAATTGCTTTAAAATAGTCGCGATTGCTTGATATTCATTCCCTCTTCTATTTTTAAATAGATTTAATTGATTTGAATTGCCTCTTCACCCAATGATTTAGCACTTCAAGGCTTCCTTGTGCATTAAGGCACATCCCAGCCAATTCCTATATATTCCATGCTTGTATTCAAGAAAAGGGTTTGAGAATTTTGTGTATCTTGCATAGTATTGTTTCCACAATCCTGCTATAAATTGAATATCCAAACTTTGTTCACTTGTGCTATCTCTCTTCCACCTACAATACAACCAGACTACCTTCAAGCTATCATTTCTCAAATTACTTCTCCTACTGCTACCTTTGCATTCCCAATTCCATGGACTCATATGGAAACATAGAGAAAGAAAGGAAAAAACTCGGGGGAGATATAGATACAACCATATTTTCCAAAGCTCTTGCTTATCCAGGTTGGAATTACTTGTTTGTTTGCTTCATTTGTCAAATTATCAGTTATGAGTCATTCATTTCAAATACATATCAAATAGAGTAGAGATCAATTTCCTTTCATTTAGAAGTAATTAGTTAATTTCTAGGAGGGTTTTAAATCATTAATAGCAGCTCCTGATGACAGATCCTCTTCTTCCCATCCCTCTGGATCTGAAGGAGAGAATATCTATATGAGGTTGTCTACATAT